>CM046442.1:114854161-115300859 GCA_025506515.1 Flaveria trinervia | reverse complement strand
ACCCAACCATCATCCAGGATGTACCCAGAAGGAGGAGAAGGGTGCTGAGATGGAAGAAGAAGAAGAAGAGGAGGATGAAGATGATAGTCTGCCGCTCTCTGCTGTTCTGAAGCTACCAAAACCCGAAGTAACCCATGATCACACCTGACTCTTAAAGGGAAATGGTCAGAGTCAAGATAGAAGAAGAAGAACAACAGAAACAGCACGATGAGTAACTGTTGAAGATGGTTGACAAGGAATTTCCTCAGTCATCATCTATTCAAGCCATGAAAGGGCATGCTCAAAGGCTGTACACTCTCAGGCACACCTTTCAGTATCAAAAGGAGAGAGTGAGAGTATGGCCAGACCCCAGGGTGAGTTCTAGAATCCATAAAAGAACTATTCCACACAGATACAACGGCCAGGTACGAAAAACAATAGAGTCTACCATCATGTTGGCCGTTGTAGTCTCACTTGGGAAATCATTGATGAATTCAAGAAAGCTCACCAAGCAAAGAAGACCCCTCAAGCTTTACTAGAAAACAAGATGATTAAGAAGGGGTTGCTATATAAAAAGCTGAAGACATCCAGAAGAATGAGCTCCAGTTACTCCTTGAAGGCAACACCATCCGATGAATTGTATATAGGGAGGTAACTACGGTGGAGCTGAAAAATGGCAGGACCATGAAGTACTTATCAGAGTACTATGGTCCAGAGTTCTTCCTTCGAAGGAGGAGTAGAAGAACTCTCCTCAGGAGGAACAAGTTGTTCTCCTTGAGGCCTATGTTCGTGAGTCATACAGACTCATTAGGGGGAAGTAAATCTCATGAATGGGATAACAACTCTGTGTCCAGTTCCCCAAAACAGAGTTCCATTCATACTCTGCCAAACAAATATTTGAGATTTCTTCCCAGGCTGGAGCTTACATGGGTCATCTTCTCTACTGATCAAGAAGGAAAAAGACCAACATTTGCCATCAATAAGTGGGATAATAATAAGTTAGAGGTTTTGGCTGCAGGTTGTAAGGGGGGTTTGTTGGACAAAAGAACCAATGAGCCAAGATCAGAAAACCTCTAAGTCCCACATGGTTATCACAACAACTGCTGAAAGCCTCATCAGTAGTTTGACAAGTGCTGAAGACTTCAAAAGCTGAAGATCAAGTGCTAAAGACCTCAACAGCTGAAGAACTAAAGTGCTGAAGTACAACAGCTGAAGAACACAAGTGCTGAAGCTGAAAGACCAAAGTACTGAAGTAAACAGCTGAAGAGTTTACAAGTACTGAAGATCAACAACTGATGTACAAAGTCTGAAGACAAAGACTAAAGACATCAGCTAATGATATCTACTGAAGTCATCAGCTGATGAAAAACCTGAAGGTCAAAGTCTGAAGATCAAGTACTGAAGCCTCAGTAGTCTGTCACAACTGCTGAAGAGTACTTCTTCAGTAGTTGTGAGTATCAGTAGTTTTATATTTCTAGTTTCAGTAGTTTTATGTTCAGTAGTTTTGTTGTAAAACGACTGAAGAGCTTGTTCTTCAGTCGTTGTAGTTTCAGTAGTTTTATATTTTGTACTTAACACTCTGATATTTCTCAGTAGTTGTGAACATTTCAGTAGTTTGTTAAGAGTTAGTTATTTTTGTATTAGATCTGCCAGTTGTCACTTTCCGTGATAACAGTAGTGATTGTTGCACTCTATATAAGGAGTGACAACCTATTGTAATAATGTATGAATGAATGGAATGAATGAATGATTTGAGTAGAAATATTCTACATCTATAAACATTCCTTGAAATCAGAAATATATATTCTCTCCCTATAACCGTATGCGCTCTTAATGAATCAAGTATCGATTGCTTGCTACAATTTGTCTAATTCTTGTTCATATTCCGCTGCTTTGAATCCTAATACATCAAACTTGTGATCGCTGATCCTGTCAAGTAGACTAGTGATTGAACACTCTCACCATGTAACACAATTTTTGGGACGGAAATTCTTTCAACATGGGGATAATGTGACATCCGGTAAATTTCTGTTACCAAATTCCGTTAGTTCCATTGAGTCTTGCATACACGTGTCGTAACACACACTAGTTGTCGTTTAACGTTGGTGACCTAATAATAATTAATAATGTTACATTATTGATAATTAGTTGATTATCTGATTATGGTATCATGTTTATGTGTTTGCATGTATTAAATGTTAATAAGGAAATTAATCGCGTAACGCGGAAACGTGCCTATGTATTCGTATGTCTTGTGTTTTTTATAAAGATAAAGTATATAAGGATTATCATTAGTTTATATCCTTATATTATTAAGTTAAAAACACTTTACAAGAGTTTAAAAGCTTAAATTTTTATAAAATACAAAACACAAGGGTTTAAATGGTAATTATGTAAATTAACTTAATTAAAACACAAAAACCCTAATTATCACCCCAAATTGGCCGCAAACACCCTTCACACCCCCTCCCTTGTGATTTCAACCTAGAACAAGCATCAAAGCATCGGTTTTGTTCGATTTCAAGGATTACAACACGTTGGAATCATCAATTGCAAGTTAACACACGTTTAAAGGTTAGATTTTACAAGTTTTTATGGAATTCATGTTAGGGCTGAACCCTAATTCATTTATGGGTGCTCATGGGGTTTAAATTGATGTTGTTTGATGATGTTAATATGTTAGTTGGATTGAATACATGTTGTTTAATGTTGATTATGCATGAATGTATGTTTTAATGGATTGATCATGAACTTGATTTTAGGCAAACCCTAATTCGAAATTAGTGTGATTATGTGAAGTTGATGATTGTTTGATGAATGTATGATGATTAGTAGGTTGTATGAATGTTAGGATACATTGATCTTGCAAGAAATAATGAATTGAGTTGGTGTTCATAGGTTACTAATAATAGTAAACTTTATTTCCATGACATGATGATCTAGTGATGGATTGATGTTTTTGTTATGTTCATGATGATAATAGATGCTAGATTGTTGATATGAATGCTAGAAATGTTAGAATGAATGTGTTGTTCATATCTTGCCAAAGTGGAAACTTTTGTTTATGATGATTGTTAGATTATGATGATTAGGTATTGTTAATCATGTCTAGATGTTGTTATGAGATTGAGATGGTATAATTGTAATGAATTCATGAATACATTGAGTGTTTGATAGATGTTGGAATGTACTTTCCCAAAAGGGAAACTTTATTTGCACAAAGTTGAAGGATGATAGTTTGAACATGTTTGGGATGTTAGGAGCATGTTATTTTATTGCACAAACTACATGGTTTCACTTGCATTCTAAGACTCGGTCTTCAAGACATCTTTATTTTTATTGGTTAATGTTTACTCTTTTGGGTTGGCGTATATTTGCCATGGTATACATTTTATTTCTTTGGGTTGTTTTACAAAATGCTTCCGCATAGTTTAAAGTTTTACTTTGGTTGATTTATTTAATTATGGCATATAGAGTCGTTCTGAGTAACTATTGACTGTGATCCTGGTTTATTCACACGCCTCGCGGTAAAACTCCGCACGTGGATTTTGAGGGTGTTACCGTTACCGTTATCGTTACCGTTATCGTTACCGTTACCGTTACCGTTACCATTACCGTTACCGTTACCGTTACCGTTAGCGTTACCGTTACCGTTACCGTCAAATAATGAACAGGCAAGTATTGACAGTTATTGTTTAGCATAAATGGTTGAATGCAATGAACAGTTACCGTTACCGTTACCATCAAGTTCCCAACGTTTGAATGCAATGAACAGTCAAACACCTATTGACAGTTATTGTTTAGCATAAATGATATATATAAGGCAAGTAGAAATGTTTGGTCGGTTCAGGTTGTATTGGTTCGGTCATGGGTAACACACACTCTAGCGGACACACGTATCAGACTTATGTAGATCCAAGTATTAAGAGTAGTCGTCATTGCTAATGACATCCGTATGAAGATCCCATTGTTATAAAACATAGTACTTGTTAAATATGTGTAGTCCCACATGGGTTGTCGATAATTGTAAAATGTTAGGTTGATTTAAATTGAAATAGTATGTGCCTGTTGACACCGTTGACTTTAATCTTTATTGTCAAGCAATGACATTTTTACTGATGTTACCTTATCATCACGAGACATTCAGGAAGGAAATTCACACATACACGCATCATCAGTCACACAACAGGACCAGATGCTCGACTCAACACTCCATTTGTACGAATCAACCTTCAATCGTACGAATCAGCTTCATTGGCACGATTGAACCTTCATTCGCACGATTGGCATTCAGTCGTACCACACAACACCCAATCGCACGACTTAACCTCCATACGCACAAATCAACCTTCATTCGTACGAATCAGCTTCATTCGTACGACTGAACCTTCATTTGTATGATTGGCCTTCAGTCGTGCGATACACGCACAGTCGCATGCATTCATTCGGTCGTAGGACTCAATCGCACACCACATTCATCCGCATTGACTCAATCGCATGCCACATTCATCCGCATTAACTCAATCGCACGCCACATTCATCCGCATTGACTCAATCGCACGCAACATTCATCCGCATTGACTCAATCGCACGCAAGACTGATCGCACGACTCAGTCGCATGACATCCCCAGTCGCACGACTCAGTCACCCCAATGACACAGTCGCATGACTCAATCGCACGACTCACCCAGTCACACGGCTCAGTCGCATGACAGACCCAGTCGCCTGAACTGCAGGTTCGCGACAGCTGAAGTGCAGAGCAGCCTTCGGCCGCCCCCAGCACGGGTTTTACACAACATGGACTTCCATAATCACACAACAAAAACACACAAACAAGAAGCACATGCAGAAAGTCATCACACGCACCCACACGACCTCTTGTGTTCGGGTTGACCCGAACACCTGAAACCCTAGAAATGGGCAATAGTAAAACAAGCAAGAAATGGACAACCAAGGTCGTCTACCTGCAAGGATGGAGTAGACTAGGTAGTAGATGACGTCTAGACGACGAAAAAGAGACCAAATGGAGCGTTTTTGGTGCAAAAGTGAAGGAGATAGGTGGTGAAGAAGAAAATGGAGAAGTGAGAAGATGAAGAAAATGGCTGGGAATGGGGTTTTTATAACCATCCCAAGTTTGCAAAATGTCAATTTTAGTCCTTGCACTTAGCCCCCGAGTTTCCAAAGTTTGTTTCGGTTGAAAACAAGTTTAAGCGTGTTTGTTATATTATGTTAAAAGTGTGTTTAATGGTAATTGATACCTTAAAATGGTTTTATTAATGACAATGGTTATAATTAAAAATGATATATTTGGTGATAATGGTGATGAAATTTATAAAAGGTTTAGGCTTAGTACACGTTCACGGAGGAAATACAGGCACAAGGGTAATAAAGCAAACATGATTTCTTATAACAGGAGTTCATGAAGTAGAGGAAGAATAATTAAAATAATTTTATGGTTAATTATGTTGTTCGACGGACCTTAAGGTGACGGATGTCACAACAAAAATGTCAACACAATGGTTGGTGAGTTCAAGAGTGATATTCAAACATAAGCAGTTTAATAGTAGAGATATAGAAGTAGTGCATTGTAATAGATAGCTAGTCCATTAACAATAAATATTAACTCATAGTGATTTCGCAATTGAAGTTGACTGTGTTACGTTGTTGCTTCCTGTCACGACTTACCAAGTCGTGACAATGTTCAATAGGACAAATTGCACCCGGTTTACCTTGAGTCACACAGGTGGGGCTCGTCAGACCCAGTAGTACTACCCAAATTTCCCCGCTATTCAATATTAACAATTCGAAAGTGTGAGGAATTTTCCATGATATCAACACTATATTAATATTATACACAACTTGAATATATAAAGTGTTTGTAGTTTACCAGTATGCTATCTTCCCCAAAGAGATTAAGTAAAGAGTGGGGCATGAACTCACCTAATATGCGTAATAGACACTTAGAGTTTTACTTGACAGACAGAATGGACAGACAACCTTCAGAGGTTACCTAGATCATATAAGTACATGATTACGTGTAAACAGAGAACATGTGAAACCCTAAGTACACTACAACCAAGGACTCAAGGTTTCAGAAAAACAGACACGTTTGACCGAGTTGACCCATTTGACCCTTGGTGACTTTATGTGTTGTAAACCATTCAAGCAATCATACACATATATCATACATGGTTAACATTCAAATGGATCATATGTATGCTATATTATCCAGGTGTATCACTTAGATCATCATACCCCCAAGTATCATACAAGTCATGTGAATCTAGAACACTAACATGTCCACTACTTATAACACAACTAACATGCCACACAAAGATCAAATCACGCACCACATGCCATGTGAAGCCACTCATGACTTCACATCCTAAACCCTGCCAATCCTACTAAGTAGGGGCTTCAGATTTGCGCGCGTGTATGATGATCATACTCACTTCATTAACTATGTTCATTGCATTCAACATACACCACAACAATCAATTTCCAGTCCCAAACATGATGTCTTAGTTACTAACCAACATCAACATCATATATGATCATCAAAGTCCAAACATCACCCATGATTATCCAAGCATTCCATACAACTAATTTAACATGTTTTATCACATTAGAATTCATCAATGAACATACTAACATGCTCCTAACATCCCAAACATGTTCAAACTATCATCCTTCAAACTTTGTGCAAACAAAGTTTCCCTTTTGGGAAAGTACATCCAACATCTATCAAACACTCAATGTCATGATTCATTACAATTATACCATCTCAAGCTCATAACAACATCTAGACATGATTAACAATACCTAGTCATCAAAATCTATTAATCATATGAACAAAAGTTTCCACTTTTGGCAAGATATGAACAAAACATTCATTCTAAGATTTCTAGCATTCATATCAACAATCTAGCATCTAATTATCATCATGAACATGTTGGGGTTTGTTAGAACACAAGACTTAGTTTAACCACTTAAACTTTGTAAAACGCAGTGGAAATTTAACATTATTACATGTTTGTAAGCTGAAAAAAACATGTTCTATTTGATGTTAAAGGTGTAAACAAACCCAAGAACAATGGGGATCTTCTATGTGAATAAACAAGCTATGAACATAATGAAAGTGAACATAAAATCACAGCATCATAAAGCTGTGATAAACTACCTTCCCAGCTGAAATGTCGACCAAAAGAAAGGGAATAAGATGCTAGAACTTGGCCAAAACTCCAAGAAGGAGTTCTCAAGCTTGTATACCCCAAGCCTCCTTGCAAGCACCTCTTGTTAGGGAGATTCAACACCAAAACCACCACCTAAAACCCAAAATTGATCTTTCTTTCTGCTGCTATTCGAAGTGTAGAGAGAGAGAGAAAAAGTTCTTGATCTTAGGGTTTATTGCATGTCTTGTGAGAGGTTAACCTTTTTGGGTGTAAGACAAGTTAAGTGTGTGTGTGTTTTCAAGGAAAAAGGGGGCAATCCTTTTGCTTGGGCGGCCGAAATTATTTTTAAAGGGAGGGTTTCCCTCTTAAACATGCACACACACACAATATTCAACAAGTCACTAAATAATTTATATAATTAACCATTTAAGTAATAAGTATACACCCCTTTTGTTATTTGATGTTATCTAACCTACTTAGATAACATTACAAATAATATCTTGTATAAAATATCCTAATAAGTTGTTCCATCTCATATGCAATATAATTAGAAAACCTATTTTCTAAATATGGTGTGTTATTTAATTGCATGATCATATCGTCAATTAAATAATTGTTTGTGTTTGCAAAGCTTGTTATTTGGGTAAACCCGACTTGGATCATAACGTACTAACCACATCATATTCTAAGTGTCTGGGCACATAGAATCCTACAATCTCCCACTTGCCCAAGATTCATAGAAGATTGATGCAAGCAGTAAATACCGCCTAACAACGGTTTACTACCCTTAATACACATGACTTATAGCCATTCAATAACATCATCTTATTGAAGTATCCTACTTGAAATGATTTAAGTGAATTATCATCTATCCTTTTGTTACAGATGTCATGTTAAAACCAAGAACACAGAGTGATCATTCCTTGTTGATTTAACTTAATCTGGCTTAGACATCTAACTCTCAACGAATAAGAGGAACAAATTCCATCTTGACCACATACGTTTTTCACAAACACCTCGTGTCATACCTGAACATACCCTTATGTACTGTCAACTATTTCTAACAGTGAAGAATAAGCTCAAGGTATAACACTTGGTGAATGTCAAAACCAATATGTATCTCAGGTCTGAGGATACCAAACGATATTCGCCTTTACTCAAATTTACTTATGATCAATCAATAAGATTCCATGTAGTAAAATTTGAGATGCGGGTTAGTCCAATATTTGTATCCCACAAATATCTATGAACCTTGGTAGCAACCCATTGCTGTATTCATCCTTATGAATATCAACCAATCCAAGTTCATAATAGTCTTATCTCAATACTTGTTCCCACAAGTTTGAACGACTATGGACATTTAGAGTAAACAATTTACTCATGGATTAAACATGCTAAATTGGAACATTAATTGAAACATTATACCAAATAATTTTATTCAAATATATATAGAGTTCCACATATCCAAATACAAATTACAGATCAAATCCAATCACTAGAATATCGAAGTCCCATGGCACAAGTATGACCTTCATGCTTTGCCTTTTCAAGGAGCTTCGTGAGAGGATCCGCAATGTTCTGATCCGTGTGAACTTTGCGAATACATATCTTTCCTTTTTCAACTTCATCTCGTATGTAGTTGAATCTCCGCTCAATGTGCCTAGTCTTTTGATGAGCATGAGGTTCCTTGATTTGAGCAATCGCACCCTCGTTATCACAAAAGATCTCTAGGGGTCCTGAATGGAAGGGACAACCCCCAGATCGGCAATGAATTTCTTTAACCATGCAGCTTCTTGAGCTGCCAATGAGACGGCGACGTATTCTGATTCTGTAGTTGATATAGCCACCACATCCTGTTTGGAGCTCTTCCATGAGACCGCTCCTCCATTCAGAATGAAAATATATCCCGATTGTGACCGAGAATCATCACGATCGGTTTGGAAACTCGCATCCGTGTAACCTTTTACAACGAGTTCCTCATCACCAGATCCATAGATTAGGAACATATCTCTTGTCCTCCTTAGGTACTTAAGTATGTTCTTAACAGCCATCCAATGACTGTTTCCAGGATTTTGCTGGTAACGACTTGTCATGCTCAAGGCGCATGGCACATCCGGTCGAGTGCATATCATTACATACATGATGGATCCAATAGCAGATGTCTATGGGATTGCCTTCATTTTATCTTGCTCATCCTTTGAGCTAGGACATTGAGTCGTACTCAATATCGTTCCTCTTTGAATAGGTACGGTACCTTTCTTAGAGTTCTCCATCTTGAACCTTTTCAAGATCTTATCAATGTATGCACTTTGATTCAAACCAATCAACCGTCTTGATCTATCCCTATAGATCTTTATTCCCAGAATATAGGTGGCTTCTCCAAGATCCTTAATGGAAAAACAACTTCCAAGCCAGGTTTTTACACCTTCCAAGGTTGGAATGTCATTTCCAAATAGTAGTATGTCATCAACATACAATACTAGGAAAGTTATTGTGCTCCCACTAGCCTTCTTATACACACAATCCTCATCAGCGTTTTTGATGAAGCCAAATTTCTCTACCTCCTCATCGAAACGATGATTCCAGCTTCTCGACGCTTGTTTCAATCCATAGATTGATTTCTTTAACTTGCATACTTTATTAGGATGTTTTGGATCGACAAAACCTTCAGCCTGAACCATATAGACATCTTCCTCAAGATATCCATTTAGGAAAGCGGTTTTGACATCCATTTGCCAAATCTCATAATCATAATGAGCAGCTATGGCAAACAATATCCTTATAGACTTTAGCATCACAACAGGTGAGAAGGTTTCATCATAATCAACCCCTTGAGTTTGAGTAAACCCTTTGCTACAAGTCTAGCTTTATAAGTATCCAAGTTTCCATGCAAAAATATTCTTCTTGAAAACCCACTTGCTTCCAACTACTTTGGAATTAAGAGGTGGTACAACAAGTTCCCAAACTTGATTGTCATACATGGACTGCATCTCAATGTTCATGGCCTCAAGCCATTTGTCACAATCCAGATTGGACACTGCTTTCTGGTATGTGGTTGGTTCATCTGAATCTACCACATAGCATCCATCCATGAAAAATCCATATTTTTCACGTGGATTACTAGTTCTACCACTTCTGCGAACGTTTTGTGTGTATTGATCAACCGCTTGATCATCCTTAACATCCTCATGTTGAGTGCTAGTTTCAACCAAACGTGCATCGGGTTGTGCTCAAGATCCACTGTTCTACTGCTAGTTCCTTCCATAAGGAACTTTGCCTCTAAGAACTCACCCTTTCTGGCAACAAACACCTTTTGTTCCAGTGGATCATAGAAATAATATCCCATAGAATCTCTAGGATATCCAATAAAGATACACTTGGTGGATCGGACTTCTAATTTGTTTGGGGTGGGAGTCTTAACATAAGCTTCACAACCCCAGACCCTTAAGTATGATAGGGATGGAACTCTTCCATGCCATATTTAGAATACGGGCCGCGGAGAGCAAAGCGAAACCCCAAAATGATAGAGGTAATGTGCTTTTAGCCATCATAGATCGAACCATATCCAATAAGGTTCAGTTTCTCCTTTCAGACACACCATTATGTTGTGGTGTTCCAGGTGGAGTGAGTTGTGAGACAATCCCACAACTCCTAAGATGATCTTGAAAGGCATCACTTAGGTATTCACCTCCTCTATCAGTACGGAGAACTTTAATTGACTTGTTGAGTTGATTTTCTACTTCATTATTGAAGATTTTGAACATTTCAAAAGCTTCATCTTTGTTCCTTAATAAGTACACATACCCATAGCGACTATAATCGTCGGTAAAGGTAATGAAGTATCTTTCACCATACCTAGTCACTGGCTTAAAAGGACCACATACATGCGAATGTGATTCCTAATAAATCTTTTGCCCTTTCGTTAGTTCCACTAAAGGGTGCCTTAGTCATTTTACCTTGTAAACAAGATTCACACACATCAAATGAATCACATTCATTTGTTTTTAAAAGACCATTCTTTTGAAGTGTTTGTATACATTTCTTGTTTATATGACCAAGACGACAATGCCAAAGATAGGTATCACTCAAATCCAACTTGAGTTTCTTGGTGTTAGTATGGTACAATGAACTATTTAAAGCATTTTCATGAACCAATTCATAAATACCATTAATGGGAATTGCTTTAAAATAGAACATATCATTTAAAGAAACATGAATATCATTTTCAACAAAAGATAATACATAATCATAATGTCTTAATTGGGATACAGAAATAATGTTCCTAGTCAAACTAGGAGCATACAAAACATTCTTCAAAATAACATCCAAGCCACTTGGAAGTTTCAAGATGTAGTCTCCACGAGCTTCAACTTGGACTTTGGTTCTATTGCCCATGAAGAGGCTAACATCCCCTTGATTGAAGTCCCTACTTCTTTTGAACCCCTGCAACAAATTGCAAATATGAGTTCCACATCCGGTATCTAATACCCATGTGTTTGAAGATGTAACATTAAGATCAATATGAATCATGTATATTGTACCTAAGGTCTGCCCGACATCCATCTTGGCTTTCAACTCTTGGAGATGGACAGGACAATTTCTTGCCCAATGTCCAATCTCCCCACACTTGAAGCATGGGTCATTGGTAGCAACCTTTTGCTTCTTCTCTTGTGGTTTGGGTGGCACCCTTGCCACCCCTTTCCCCTTTCCCCATATGGGTCCCTTACCCTTGGCAACCTTTGCCTTGGGTGCGGGATGAGGCCTTTTCTTGTTCCCACCTTCATTGATGGTGAGAACGGGTAAAACCCTTTTACCCATGGCCGCCTTGGCTATTTTGAGCATTGAGTGAAGCTCACCAATGCTTTTGTCCCAAGCATTCATGTTGTAATTCAACACGAATGTCTCGAACTTCTTGGTAAGGCCATTGAGGATCAAATCCGTGGCCAATTCCTTCGAGACGGGACAATTAAGTCTTTCGAGGCGGTCAATATGGCTTTTCATCTTAAGTACATAAGATGAAACCGATTGGTTGTTGTCCATAGGACATGCATGGAGTGCTCGAACCGTTTCGAAGCGCTCAACCCTTGCTTGCTGTTGGAACGTTTCCTTCAGCTGGGTTATCATGTCATAAGCTCCGTGATGTTCATACTCCTTTTGGAGATCCGGAGTCATGCTCGCTAGCATGAGACAAGACACTTGGACGGAGTCCTCAGTGTACTTTAGCCAATCGTTATAGGCCTCCTCATCATCCTCAGCAGGTTGATCTGGGATAGGGTCGTCTAAAATATATGATCGTCTTTCTTGCTTGAGAACGATTCTCAAGTTTCGATACCAATCAATAAAGTTGTTATGATTTAGACGTTCCTTTTGGAGGATCGCTCATAATGATTGGTTGGACGCGGATGAGTTATCATGATTGTCATTATTTGTGGCCATCTACAAAATTTTAACAAAGATCTATTTTAGTATTTTCGATATTGCCAATTTTTAATAATTAATGCCTTTTAAGGTCATTTTTATATTAAAATCTAGATCCCAACATTACATTTAAATTGTGGTTAGGTGACCTTTATCCCACGATTTAAATTAAAAAGGTGGTCAACATTTGACGATTGCAACCATTTGCAACATCTAGAAATATGGGATCGACTTGAAACATCATATGTAAAGTCGGCATGTTAATCCCATCAACACCATTTGGCAACCACACCGTAGGTGATCCATTTGACATGGTTTGCAAATCAAGATACCCTACTTACACCAACGTGTGAGTTTGCCAAAATAAGTGGTTAGGTGACCTTTATCCACAAATAAGGCATTCTCACCTCAAATCACAAGTTCCCTCAAAATGGTTAGGTGACCTTTATCCCACTAAGAGTTCCTAAGTGACTCAAGTGTTGTGTAAAAGGACGGTGTTGATCTTGTTTAAAATTTTAGAGATTTCATAATACAAGTTTTAGAAAACTCTATGTACTTGTATTTGCATGCTTTTAAATACAAGGTACCCTATGGTCCTTTGATTAAAACCAATTTTAATCTTTAAAATCATTAAATCATTTTAATAACCTTTTATTACTTTTAATGATTAAGGACTACCAATTTTCAGCTTGTAAAGTTTTGTAATGAGTTTGTAATGTATGACAAAATATCAACCAAACAATCAAATAACAAACATTCAAATAAGTATAAGCATACAAACATGAGTGTATAACCATAGCCACTAAGTTGACAACACTTGTTTGCCATCACAAGTGTCATCATAAGGTCTTCGCTAAGGGTTTGTAATGACACATTATATGTGTCCATGGACTCCCACTTGAATCCATATCCAATACTTCAAGGTCCATGTTTTTGATGTCCATCTTTGGGTCTTGATCTTGTGCATCTTCCTTTTACAAAATTGTATCCTGATACATTTTTTTCTAATAAAATAAATGCGCCTAATCTATTAATTACATAACCAAATGAACAAATAATTACAACCGAAATAACAAACATAAAAATTACAACCCAATTGAATGAATAAAACCAACCATTCCAATCATCCAAATCAAAAGGCCAAAGGCTAGGTTATGCACACTAACATCCAATGATCATATCATCCAAACATATAATGAAACCCCACTTAAAACCACCAAATTTCAGCCAACATAAACTGAAATTTTGGGTTTTAAACATTGTCCAAACAATCAACATTTCATAATATATATCTTTCAAGGTCTAATCACTAGCATGTGTGATATGACCTTGAAAGTTTGGGGAATCATTCATACAAAATATAGCAGCCCAAAATCAGCCTATAATAAGTTGATAATACTTCTTTAAAACCGATTTTAAAGACTAAGAACAAGTAAGTTATCCACATAACCGGCTCTTGATGCCATTGTTGGGGTTTGTTAGAACACAAGACTTAGTTTAACCACTTAAACTTTGTAAAATGCAGCGGAAATTTAACATTATTACATTGTTTGTAAGCTGAAAAAAACATGTTCTATTTGATGTTAAAGGTGTAAACAAACCCAAGAACAAAGGGGATGTTTTATGTGAATAAACAACCTATGAACATAATGAAAGTGAACATAAAATCACAGCTTCATAAAGCTGTGATAAACTGCCTTCCCAGCTGAAATGTCGACCAAAAGAAAGGGAAAAAGATGCTAGAACTTCGGCCAAAACTCCAAGGAAGGAGTCCTCAAGCTTGTATACCCCAAGCCTCCTTGCAAGGACCTCTTGTTAGGGAGATTCAACACCAAAAACCACCACCTAAAAACCAAAATTGATCTTTCTTTCTACTGCTATTCGAAGTGTAGAGAAAGAGAGAGAGAAAAAAAGTTCTTGATCTTAGGGTTTATTGCATGTCTTGTGAGAGGTTAACCTTTTTGGGTGTAAGACAAGTTAAGTGTGTGTGTGTGTTTTCAAGGAAAAAGGGGGCAATCCTTTTGCTTGGGCAGCCGAAATTATTTTTAAAGGGAGGGTTTCCCTCTTAAACATGCACACACACAATATTCAACAAGTCACTAAATAATTTATATAATTAACCATTTAATTATATAAGTTATACACCCCTTTTGTTATTTGATGTTATCTAACCTACTTAGATAACATTACAAATAATATTCTTGAACAAAATATCCTAATAAGTTGTTCCATCTCATATGCAATTTAATTAGAAAACCTATTTTCTAAATATGGTGTGTTTATTTAATTGCATGATCATATCGTCAATTAAATAATTGTTTGTGTTTGCAAAGCTTGTTATTTGGGTATAACCCGACTTGGATCATAACGTACTAATCACATCAATATTCTAAGTGTCTTGGGCACATAGAATCCTACAGAACACATCAACAACATCAATCTATCATTAGATCATCATGTCATGGAAATAAAGTTACTATTATTAGTAACCTATGAACACCAACTTCAATTCATCAATTTCTTGCAAGATCAATGTATCCCAACATTCATACAACCTACTAATCATCATACATTCATCAAACAACCATCAATCATACATAATCTTGTCAATTTCGAATTAGGGTTTGCCTAGGATCAAAGTTCATGATCAATCCATTAAAAACATACAATTCATGCACAATCAACGTTAAACAACATGTATTCAATCTAACTAACATACTAAAATCATCAATTAACATCAATTTCGACCACATGAAGATCCATAAACGAATTAGGGTTCGGCCCTAACAAGAAATCCATAAAAACACCAAAACTAACCATAATTCTTGCAAAGGAACATTATTTGATGTTGCTAACTTGTTGTATTGCTTGTAATCGATCAAAATCCACAGTCAATTCGTTGTTTCTAGGCTGATTTCGAAGTGGAGAGGGTGTGAAAGGTTGAATCGCGGCCGATGGGGTGTGGGGGCTAGGGTTTTTGTGTTTTAATTAATGTAATTTTGCATATTTACCATTTAAACCCTTGTGTTTTGTATTTTATAAAAATTTAAGCTTTTAAACTCTTTGTAAAGTGTTTTTAACTTAATAATATAAAGATATAAACTAATGATAATCATTTATATTTTATCTTTATAAAAACACAATACATACGAATAAATAGGCACGTTTCCACGTTACGCGATTAATTTCCTAATTAACATTTAAAACATGCAAACACATAAACATAATACCATAATCACATAATCAATTAGATTATCAATAATGTAACATTATTAATTATTATTAGGTCACCAACGTTAAATGACAACTAGTGTGTGCTTACGACACGTGTATGCAAGACTCAATGGAACTAACGGAGTTTGATAATGGAAATTTACCGGATGTCACATTATCCCCATGTTGAAAGAATTTTTATCCCGAAAATTGCGTTACATGCTGAGAGTGTTCCATCACTGGTCTACTGCATTGGCACACAGAAATCGAAATCGAGTGAGTTTTGGATAAGTTGTCACATCATCCCCATGTTGAAAGAAATTTCGTCCCGAAATTTAAATCAATATCTTCATCTGCTGGCATCGTCTTTTTGAATAGTTGAGGGTACTTAAGCTTCATTTGATCTTCTCGATCCTGTGACATTCATCACCTTAAGGTCCGTCGAATAACATAATTAACCATAGAATTATCTTAATTATTCTTCCTCTTCTTCATGAACTCATGTTTTAAGGGTTCATGTTTGCTTTATTACCCTTGTGCCTGTACTTCCTCCGTGAACGTGTGCTAAGCCTAAACCATTTCTAAATTTCATCACCATTATGACCAAATATATCATTTTTAAATATAACCATTATCATTAATAAAACCATTTTAAGTTATCAATTACCATAAAACACGCTTTTAACATTAATATAACAAACACGCCTAAAGTCGTTTTCAACCGAAACAAACTTTGGGAACTCAGGGGCTAAGTGCAGGGACTAAAATTGACATTTTGCAAACCTAGGATGGGTATAAAAACCCCATTCCCAGCCACTTTTCTCCATCTTCTTCACTTATTCTTCACTTTCTTCTTCTTCTTCACCTATACCTTTTTTAGGACCAACGTGAAAATAAAGATTAATCTTTTGAGTTTTCAAAAGAGCTTCTTCACTCTTGCACCAAAAACGCCCCATTTGGTCTCGTTTTCTTCGTCTAGGCTTCGTCTACAACTTAGTCTACTCCTTCCTTGCACGTAGACGACCTTGGTTGTCCATTTCTCGCTCGTTTTACTGCTGTCCATTTCTAGGGTTTCGGGTGTTCGGGTCAACTCGAACACAAGAGGTCGTGTGGGTGCGTGCGATGACTTTCTGCGTGTGCTTCTTGTTTGTGGGTGTTTGTTGTGTGATTCTGGAAGTCCTTGTTGTGTAAAACCCGTGCTTGGGGCAGCCAAAGGCTGCTCTGTACTTCAACAGTCGCGAACCTGCAGTTCAAGCGACTGTGTCTGTCATGCGACTGAGTCGTGCGACTGGGTGAGTCGTGTGACTGATTCATGCGACTGTGTCTTTCGGGCGACTGAATCGTGCGACTAGGGATGTCATGCGACTGGGTTGTGCGATCGAATGAATGTGTGTGCGATTGAGTCAATGCGGATGAGTGTGTGTGCGATTGAGTCAATGCGGATGAATGTGTGTGCGATTGAGTCAATGCGGATGAATGAATGCAAGCGACTGTGCGTGTATCGCACGACTGAAGGCCAATCGTACGAATAAAGGTTCAGTCGTACGAATTAAGCTGATTCGTACGAATGAAGGTTGATTCGTCCGTATGGAGGTTAAGTCATGCGATTGGGTGTTGTGTGGTACGACTGAATGCCAGTCGAACGAATGAAGGTTCAATCGTGCCAATGAAGCTGATTCGTACGATTGAAGGTTGATTCGTATGAATGGAGTGTTGAGTCGAGCGTCTGGTCCTGTTGTGTGACTAGCGATGCTGTGTGTGTGTATTCCCTTCTTGAACGTCTGATGATGATAAGGTAACATCTATAAAAGTGTCATTGCTTGACCACAAATATTAAAGTCAACACTATCAACATGCACATACTATTTCAATTTAAATCAACCTAACACTTTACAATTATCAACAACCCATTTGGGACTACAAATATTTAACAAGTACTATCTTTTATAATAATGGGATCTTTATACGGATGTCATTAGCAATAACGACTACTCTTAGTACTTGGATCTACATAAGATCTAATACGTGTGTCTAGTTGTGTGTGCTACCCACGACCAAACCGATACAACCCGAACCGACCAAACATTGCTATATGCCTTATACACGTCATTAATGCTTAACAATAACTATCTATAGGTGTTTGACTGTTCATTGCATTCAACTGTTGGGAATCTTGATCATTCATACTTACCACTTAACATGTGAGTTTCGTGGCCCCTTTTTATGCTTATACTACTTTACAATCATTTACAAACTTGGGGGAAAACTATGCTCACTCATTTTCATGCTGTACAACATACATACAATACTGTTTTGTGGGTACTTATCTAATACATGCTTGAGTCGGCTTTGTGGTTCTTTCTTACAACCATTTAATTCTAGTGTGGGAACTGACGGATAGGTATTGGTAGTACTACTTGGGTTGACACCCCCACCCTCGTGTTGGTATACTAGTTAGTACCAACAGAAGCCAAGAACGGGCCTTGGGTGAATATATTCCGACAAGATTCTTTGTGTACGTCGTTAGGTTTGGTTGTAAAGCTCTTGTCATGTCATTTTGCTTACTTATAACTGTATGCACGGTATTCCGCAACAACTTTATACAACGTCAATTACTTATTTACATTTAAAGATGCGAGCTCACCAACAATTTTGTTGACCATTTTGAGCATATCTTTTCAGGTGATCATGCTAGCTGAGGTTCTAGGTGTGCTGCCTTAGTGGAGACCCTAGGATGCATTTTCGGGCTAAACTTGTCATTTTGAAAACAATTGTTGTATTTGTTTCAAACAACATTACACTTTGTAACTTGTTCCCGGGTTGTGGGAATTGCATACAATGTTATTATCTATGTTTATCTTATATCATGTTCATGCTTATGGCTATGATGTCGTGATTACTGACTAAACACGACACAAATCCCCTTGTTGTCGGGTGTCGTCATGACACGCTTGTCATCATTATTGTTATTGCATCTCTATCGCTTACCATGTGTTATGATGATTCCCGTCTCGTTACATCCCCGTGTTTCCGCTCTTAGTGGGGGTGTGACAGACTGGTATCAGAGCCATTGGTTATAGAGAATTAGGCAATAAACTTGACCTAGACTATAACCTAGGAACCTTCATGTAGATTTGCATGCCAGGGTTGTGTGCATTTTATATCTCATACGTGTTCCTCATTACTTGTTCGTTTATCTATCTGTTTCGTGATCATTTCACCCTGTGAGGGAGCCCTTGTGCTTACTCTTTACGGGATGCTTCTATTGGATCTTCCATCTCCCTCTGCGCACCGAGTTGTTTTATCAAATCCGGGTATTGAACCCGAACAGAACTTCATAGATCATGCTATTGCGCTTGACCTTAGACATTGGGATTTACCTCGAGGAGATTATGTTTGAGACCTCGAGAGAGGAGGAAATAGGCAACCTCTGCTAGACTAAACTTGATATTATGCATGGATATACCATTATTATGATGGACTACTGTTTGGACATTACCTATACATGGTGTGAGAATTACACGTTTTGTATGCGATGTGTGACAACCATAAGTATGGTATTAACTCGGAATGTTAGACCTTAATGTGACATGGATAATGCGCCTTGCAATGGTTAAAACTTATGCGTTTACTACTTTTATGATTAGAACATGCCACCTCGAAGAGTTACTCGCAGCAACAGTGGCGGAAGTGAAGCCCCGAGGGGCAGAGGCAGAGGCAGAGGTAGAGTACCGAGAACAAGTGATGGTCCTACCAATGCCAATCAGGGAACAGGAAACTCTAACATGGCAGCCTTAATCGCTCAACAACTAGCCGCACTGATTCCAACTATTGTGGCCGAAGTGAGCGATGCTCTTTAGAATTCTCACCCCCACGAGGATGGTGGATATGATAACGAGAATAATAGGAACCCGACTAGGAATGAAAGCAATCAGGAGACTGGGAATGGTGGTACAGTCGGTAATGAAACTGGGATTGTTAATCAGACCGGGGTTGTGAATGCTAGACGGGGATGTTCATACAAGGAATTTGTGGCTTGTAAACCAAGAGAGTTTGATGGCAAAGGTGGAGCCATAGCCCTGACTAGATGGATTGAAAAGATGGAGGCCGTGATCGACATCAGCGAATGCCTCGACAGTCAAAGGATCAAGTATGCCACGTGCTCACTATAGGGCCAAGCACTAACTTGGTGGAAGACCCAGATTCAGGCTAGGGGAAGAGAATCGACGATGCGAATGTCATGGGATGAGTTCAAAGCCCTAATTACCGAGGAGTTCTGTCCTCTCAACGAGATGCAAAAACTTGAGCATGAGTCTGGAATCATGCTATGGTGGGGGCTGGGCACGCAGCTTACACCGCTCGTATGCACGAGCTAGCAAGATTGGTTCCGCATCTGGTCACCCCGGAATCAAAAAGGATAAAGAAGTATATTTGGGGACTTGCGCCTGAAATCCGGCAATGGTAACCGCAGCTGCTCCTCCTACTATCCAGAGCGCAATTCTGAAGGTTGGCGCTCTAACTGATGAGATGGCGAGAACAGGGGTATTGGGTAGGGGAGCAGAGAAAAGGAGAGATGTTGGGGAAACGAGCCGGTCGAGTGCCGGGAAATTCGAGAAAAGGGCCAAGACAACCTGAAACTTTGTGGCCGTGACCCAGGGCAGGCGAGAGTATGTGGGTCCGCACCCCAAATGCGATAGGTGCAACTTTCCTCATCCCCCAGCTATGCCATGCCGGGTGTGCGCGAACTGTAGGCGCGCGGGGCATTTAGCAAGAGATTGCAGAACAACGCCGAATATGGTCGCACTAGTCAACGCGGTTAACCCCGCCAGAAATGCCAGGGGCTGTTACGAGTGTGGAAGCCCTGATCACTATAGGAACATGTGCCCCAAACTGAATCAGGCACCGATCCAACAAGGGAACAACCAGCAACAGACGATGGCTATAGCTGGAAATCAAGGCCCGACAAACCAAGGGAATGCGGCTTGGGGACACGCTTTTGTCAGTGGAGCCAACGATGCCCGTCAGGACCCGAATGTTGTCACGGGTACGCACTTACTCAATAATCACTTTGCATCTGTACTATTTGACACTGGAGCAGACAATAGCTTTATATCTTCTGAGTTTGTGCAATTGCTTGGTTTGAGTACTAGTAGGCTAGAAACTAGCTACTCTGTAGAAATGGCCAATGGTAGGGTTGTTCAGGCCGACGAGATTATTAGAAAGTGCTCGATAATATTGGAGAACCACGCCTTTGACATAGACTTGATACCCTTAGAGTTAGGAAGTTTCGACGTGATTGTGGGAATGGATTGGTTGTCGAAACACGGAGCCGAGATTGTCTGTCGGGACAAGGTAGTAAGAATCCCTATGTCAGATGGAGGAGTACTCAGAATTCAAGGAGAACGATCGGGAAGAAACTTAAAGTTTATTTTGTGCATGAAAGCATGCCAGAGTTTACGAAAACAGTGCTACGCCTTTCTGGCTCATATGGTGGAAAAGAAAGAAGAGGAGCAGAAATTGGTAGATATCCCTCTAGTGCGGGATTACCCAGATGTATTTCCTGATGACCTGTCTAGTTTGCCTCCTCCACAACAGGTGGAATTTCGTATAGAGTTGGTTCCTGGAGCTACACCGGTGGCAAAGACACCGTATCGGCTGGCACCATCTGAAATGCAAGAGTTATCTAGCCAGTTACAGGAACTACTGGAGAACGGTTTTATTCAGCCGAGTCACTCGCCTTAAGGAGCACCGGTGTTATTTGTCAAGAAGAAGGATGCGTCGTTCCTTATGTGCATCGACTACCGTGAATTGAACAAATTAACTGTGAAGAATCGGTATCCTCTCCCCAGGATCGATGACCTGTTTGATCAGTTACAAGGAGCTTCGTATTTTTCCAAGATCGACCTTCGATCTGGATATCATCAACTGAGGGTTTTCGAAGAGGACGTACCTAAAACAACGTTTAGAACTCGTTATGGGCACTATGAGTTCTTAGTCATGCCGTTCGGATTGACTAACGCACCAGCTGTGTTTATGGATCTAATGAATCGGGTGTGTAAACCTTACTTGGATAAGTTTGTGATCGTATTCATAGATGACATACTTATCTACTCCCGATCAAAAGAGGATCATGAAGAACACCTTCGGGCAATACTGGAACTATTAAGGGAAGACAAACTTTTCACCAAGTTCTCGAAGTGTGAATTTTGGCTGCGAGAGGTGAAGTTTTTGGGTCATGTGGTTAACAAGGACGGGAGTCATGTAGATCCCGGCAAGATCGAAGAGGTGAAGAAATGGGATGCGCCCCAGACACCTTCAGAGATACGGCAATTCTTAGGATTTGCCGGATACTATCTTCGTTTCATCACAAACTTTTCAAAGATTGCTCAACCGTTGACATTGTTGACTCAGAAGGACAAGAAGTTTGATTGGGGACATGCACAAGAACAAGCGTTCCAAACGCTGAAAGATAAGTTATGTAATGCACCGATATTGTCCCTCCCAGACAGAACTGATGATTTTGTGGTATACTGTGATGCTTCGCATCAAGGTTTGGGATGTGTACTAATGCAGAAAGATAAGGTGATTGCCTACGCTTCGTGACAACTTAAGGTGCACGAAAAGAACTACACAACTCATGATCTAGAGTTGGGCGCTGTAGTATTCGCACTCAAAATATGGAGACATTACCTGTATGGAACCAAATTCATTATCTACACAGATCATAAAAGCCTTCAACATATTCTGGATCAGAAGGAACTCAATATGCGACTGCGACGCTGGGTAGAGCTTCTTAGTGACTACGATTGTGAAATCCGGTATCATCCGGGGAAAGCGAATATGGTGGCTGATGCTCTAAGCCGCAAAGAACGCGTGAAACCACTACGTGCTCGAGCTTTGGGATTGACCATTCAAACGAAATTGAAAGCTCAGATCCAAATTGCACAGAGCGAGGCGTTGATAGAAGAAAACCTTGTGGGAGAAGAATTCCAAGGGTTGGATAAAAAACTGATGTGCAAGGATGATGGTGTAAAGTACTTCATGGACCATATATTGGTACCCAGATGGGGAGGTGTACGTATCGTGGTCATGGATGAAGCACACAAGACGTGATATTCTATTCATCCTGGTGCAGACAAGATGTACCATGATCTCAAAGATCTATATTGGTGGACAAGCATGAAGAAAGACATTGCCATGTACGTCAGCAAATGCTTGACATGCTCGAAAGTTAAAGCTGAACATCAGAAACCATCGGGACTGTTACAGCAACCTGAGATTCCCGAGTGGAAATGGGAGAACATAGCTATGGATTTCATTACCAAACTCCCTCGAGCGAGCAACGGGCATGACTCGATATGGGTCGTAGTGGATCGAATGACGAAATCACCACATTTCTTGTCAATCCAAGAACACTACAAAATGGACAAGTTGGCAAGATTGTACATAAAAGAGGTCGTGACAAGACACGGAGTGCCGGTGTCAATCATATCCGACCGTGATGGCCGATTCAATTCACGATTTTGGTAGACACTACAGAAAGCGATGGGCACTCGATTAGACATGAGTACCGCCTATTACCCTCAGACAGATGGCCAAAGTGAATGAACTATACAAATGCTAGAAGACATGCTGAGAGCGTGCGTAATCGACTTTGGTGGTAGTTGGGACACTCATTGCCGTTCATTGAGTTCTCTTACAATAACAGCTACCATACCAGCATTGGGTGTGCTCCGTTCGAAGCGTTGTACGGAAGGAAGTGTAGATCACCCGTTTGTTGGGCCGAGATCTGTCGAACAACATAATTAACCATAGAATTATCTTAATTATTCTTCCTCTTCTTCATGAACTCCTGTTTTAAGGAATCATGTTTGCTTTATTACCCTTGTGCATGTACTTCCTCCGTGAACGTTTGCTAAGCCTAAACCATTTATAAGTTTCATCACCATTATCACCAAATATATCATTTTTAATTATAACCATTGTCATTAATAAAACCATTTGAAGTTATCAATTACCATAAAACACGCTTTTAACATTAATATAACAAACACACCTAAAGTCGTTTTCAACCGAAACAAACTTTGGGAACTCGGGGACTAAGTGCAGGGACTAAAATTGACATTTGCAAACCTGGGATGGGTATAAAAACTCCATTCCCAGCCACTTTTCTCCATCTTCTTCACTTCTTCACTTTCTTCTTCTTCTTCACCTATCTTCTTCACTCTTGCACCAAAAACGCCCCATTTGGTCTCGTTTTCTTCATCTAGGCTTCGTCTACAACTTAGTCTACTCCATCCTTGCAGGTAGACGACCTTGGTTGTCTATTTCTTGCTCGTTTACTACTGTCCATTTCTAGGGTTTCGGGTGTTCGGGTCAACTCGAACACAAGAGGTCGTGTGGGTGCGTGCGATGACTTTCTGCGTGTGCTTCTTGTTCGTGGGTGTTTGTTGTGTGATTCTGGAAGTCCTTGTTGTGTAAAACCCGTGCTCGGGGCAACCGAAGGCTGCACTGCACTTCAGCAGTCACGAACCTGCAGTTTAGGCGACTAGGTCTGTCATGCGACTGAGTCGTGCGACTGATTCATGCGACTGTGTCTTTTGGGCGACTGAATCGTGCGACTAGGGATGTCATGCAACTGGGTTGTGCGATCGAATGAATGTGTGTGCGTTTGAGTCAATGCGGATGAGTGTGTGTGCGATTGAGTCAATGCGGATGAATGTGTGTGCGATTGAGTCAATGCGGATGAATGAATGCATGCGACTGTGCGTGTATCGCACGACTGAAGGCCAATCGTACGAATGAAGGTTCAGTCGTACGAATTAAGCTGATTCGTACGAATGAAGGTTGATTCGTGCGTATGGAGGTTAAGTCATGCGATTGGGTGTTGTGTGGTACGACTGAATACCAGTCGAACGAATGAAGGTTCAATCGTGCCAATGAAGCTAATTCGTACGATTGAAGGTTGATTCGTACGAATGGAGTGTTGAGTCGAGCGTATGGTCCTGTTGTGTGACTGACGATGCTGTGTGTGTGTATTCCTTTCTTGAACGTTTGATGATGATAAGATAACATCTATAAAAGTGTCATTGCTTGACCACAAAGATTAAAGTCAACGCTATCAAAGTGCACATACTATTTCAATTTAAATCAACCTAACACTTTACAATTAATAACAACCCATTTGGGACTACAAATATTTAACAAGTACTATCTTTTATAACAATGGAATCTTTATACGGATGTCATTAGCAATGACGACTACTCTTAGTACTTGGATCTACATAAGATCTAATACGTGTGTCTGCTTGTGTGTGCTACCCACGACCAACCGATACAACCCGAACCGATCAAACATTGCTATATGCCTTATACACGTCATTGATGCTTAACAATAACTGTCAATAGGTGTTTGATTGTTCATTGCATTCAACTTTTGGGAATCTTGATCACTCATACTTACCACTTAACATGTGAGTTTCGTGGCCCCTTTTTATGCTTATACTACTTTACAATCATTTACAAACTTGGGGGAAAAGTATGTTCACCCTTTTTCATGCTGTACAACATACATACAGTTTACATACTTGGAATCAATGTGCTACTGTTTTGTGGGTACTTATCTGATACATGCTTGAGTCGAGTTTGTGGTTCTTTCTTACAACCTTTAATTCCAGTGTGGGAACCGACGGATAGGTATTGGTAGTACTACTTGGGTTGACACCCCTACCATCGTGTTAGTATACTAGTTAGTACCAACAGAAGCCAGGAACGAGCCTTGGGTGAATATATTCCGAAAAGATTCTTTGTGTACGTCATTAGGTTTGGTTGTAAAGCTCTTGTCATGTGATTTTGCTTACTTATAACTGTATGCACGGTATTCTGCAACAACTTGATACAGCATCAATTACTTATTTACATTTAAACCTGCGAGCTCACTAACAAATTTGTTGACCATTTTGAGCATATCTTTTCAGGTGATCATGCTAGCTGAGGTTCTAGGTGTGCTGCCTTAGTGGAGACCCTAGGATGCATTTTTGGGCTAAACTTGTCATTTTGAAAAAATTGTTGTATCTGTTTCAAACAACATTACACTTTGTAAGTTGTTCCCGGGTTGTGGGAATTGCATACATTGTTATTATCTATGTTTATCTTATATCATGTTCATGCTTATGGCTATGATGTCGTGATTACTGACTAAATACGACACAAGTCCTCTTGTTGTTGGGTGTCGTCATGACACGCTTGTCATATTATTGTTATTGCATCTCTATCGCTTACCATGTTTTATGACGATTCCCATCTCGTTACATCCCCGTGTTTCCGCTCTTAGCGGGGGTGTGACAGTTCCCATGTGAATTCCGGTCCACATCACGAATTTCAACGGATTTTGACAATGGGTATCTTGCTTTGCTTAAGTGTTTTCACCTCACGATCCATCACCTTGACTGGTTCTTCGATAAAACGCAATTGTTCATCCACTTGAACTTCTTCTAGTGGTACGACCATTGTTTCATCAGTTATGCACTTCTTTAGGTTTGACACGTGAAATACATCATGGATTCCACTTAGCGAATCAGGTAGGGCTAGAGATAGGCCACTCGACCTATTCTTTCCACTATTTCAAATGGTCCAACGTACCTCGTATTTAGTTTCCCTCGCTTACCAAACTGAACTATGCCTTTCCATGGTGAGACTTTCATCAAAACCTTGTCACCAACCTGAAACTCTAAAGATTTCCGTCTCTTATCAGCATAACTCTTTTGTCTGTCTCGCACTGCAGCCATACAGTTTCGTATCTACAGAATCTTCTCGGTTGTCTCATGAATTAACTCGGGACCTGTTAGCTGACTATCACCAATTTCTTCCCAGCAAACCGGCGACCTACATTTTCTCCCATACAACGCCTCGAAAGGTGCTGCCTGTATGCTAGTATGATAACTGTTGTAATAAGAAAACTCCACCAATGGCAGGTGAATTTCCCAGTTATTCCCGAAGTCAATCACACAAGCACGTAGCATATCCTCTAACGTCTGTATGGTACGCTCACTCTGACCATCCGTCTGTGGGTGATATGCAGTGCTCATATCCAATCGTGTACCCAAAGATTTTTGCAATGATTGCCAGAAATGTGACGTGAAACGAGCGTCGCGGTCAGAAATAATTGAGATCGGTACACGGTGTCTCGAAACGATCTCTTTAAGGTACAGTCGAGTTAATTTCTCCATCTTATCCGTTTCCCTAATTGCAAGTAAGTGAGCAGACTTTGTCAATCAATCCACAATAACCCATATCGTGTCACAACCGGTATTAGTCCGAGGTAACTTAGTAATAAAATCCATGGAGATCTGTTCCCATTTCCATATTGGTATCTTAAGTTGTTGTAACAGTCCGGATGGTTTTTGATATTCCACTTTTACTTTCGAGCAGGTCAAACACTTGCTCACATATGTAGCTATATCCGCTTTCATGTTAGGCCACCAGTAGTGCGCCTTTAGGTCATGATACATCTTGTCGGATCCAGGATGTATAGAATACTTAGATTTGTGTGCCTCGCTCATAACTAAATCTCTTAGATTTCCATAGACAGGAACCCAAAGTCTATCCATGAAATACCAAATTCCATCCTCTTTCACCACCAGTTGTTTATCCATTCCCCTTAATGACTGAGAACCAATATTTTCTGCTTTTAAGGCTTCTATTTGTGCCTCCTTAACATGTTTGGGTAGTTGGGTACTGATAGTAAGATGTAAAGCTCGCACCCATCTGGGTTTAGTTATTTCCTTCCTGCTTAAGGCATTGGCAACTACATTTGCCTTTCCCGGATGGTACTTAATAGCGCAATCATAGTCGTTTAGTAGTTCCACCCAACGTTGTTGCCTCATATTCAACTCTTTTTGCTCGAAGATATGTTGAAGACTCTTGTGATCGATGTAGACAGTGCACTTGGTACCGTACAAGTAATGTCTCCAGAGCTTTAAGGCAAAAACCAGTGCACCCAACTCTAATTCATGAGTGGTATAGTTCTTCTCATGAACCTTTAGTTGTCTCGAGGCGTAGGCTATCACCTTTTCTCGTTGCATCAAGACACAACCCAATCCTTGAATGGATGCATCGCAATACACCACGAAATCATCCATTCCCTCTGGCAGTGCTAATATCGGAGCAGTGCAGAGTTTTTGTTTTAACAACTGAAAAGTTGATTCTTGGCTCTCACTCCATTTGTATGTCGTTCCTTTGTGAGTCAAGGCAGTGAGAGGTTGTGCGATCTTAGAAAATCCTTCTATGAATCATAGGTAATATCCTGCTAATCCCAGAAATTGTCTTATCTTGCTCGACGTTTTGGGTGTAGTCCACTTCTTTATCGCCTCAATTTTGGCAGGATCAACATGTATCCCTTTCTCATTAACAATATGACCTAGAAATTGCACTTCTCGTATCCAAAAATCACACTTTGAGAATTTGGGATACAACTGCTCATTTTTCAATAGTTCTAAGATCATTCGTAAGTGCTCTTCATGATCCTCCTTGGTCCTAGAATATATCTGTATATCATCGATAAACACAATGACGAACAGATCAAGATAGGGTTTGCACACGCGGTTCATGAGGTCCATGAACACAGCAGGTGCATTAGTCAACCGAAAAGGCATGACCAAGAACTCATAATGACCATAAGAAGTATGAAACGTAGTCTTAGGAATGTCTTCTTCTCGGACTCTAAGCTGATGATAACTAGATCTTAAGTCACTCTTCGAATAATTGCTTGATCCCTGAAGCTGATCAAACAAGTCGTCGATACGAGGTAATGGGTATCGGTTCTTGACTGTTACTTTGTTTAACTCTCTATAATTGATGCACATCCGGAATGTGCCATCCTTCTTCTTAACAAAAGGAATAGGAGCTCCCCAAGGTGATGTGCTAGGTCGAATGAAGCTCTTATCTAAAAGCTCCTGAAGTTATGATGACAACTCTTGTAGTTCGTTCGGTGCTAATCGATAAGGTGCCCTAGCAATCGGGGCTGCGCTAGTGGTCAACTCAATCTGGAAAGTCGCGCACTATGGGAATGTCCTCCATTCTCCTTTCTTCTGTTTTCTTATCAGTTACGAGTGCTAGAATAGCCACACGACCCTTTCGTAATAACTTTTGGGCTTTCATGTATGAGATGATGCCTATCACAGCACCACTCCTATCACCTTTGACTGTAAGGATTTTGTCACCAATAGGAATTCGTATGATCTTCTCATGACATATGACTTCCGCTTGCTTGCTAGAGAGCCAATCCATGCCTATCACAACATCAAAACTCCCTAGCGTAACAGGCATAAGATCTATAGCGAAAGTATGACCAACAAGTTCTATCTTACAATCTTTAAGGATAAGCGTTACATGGATCTGTTTACCGTCGGCTAATTCCACGGTGTATTTAGATTCTAAAGCAAAGGGTATATCACTTAAAACACTACAGAACTTTAAGGACACGAAACTCCTATCGGCTCCAGTATCGAATAGTACCGTAGCAAAACAACCACTAGCAGAGAACCAACCAGTAATAGTTGTGGGATCATTTAGAGCCTCACCTGAGCCAATGACGAAGGCTCTCCCCTTGGCTCCATCTTTGTTGCCCCCATTACCAGTACCATTGCCACCGTTGTTGTTATTACCGTTGTTGTTGTTGCCATTACCATTTCTCCTTAGTTGTAGGCAGTTTCGCCTGTAATGCCCTTTCCCACATTCAAAACAACCTTTGGGAGTTTCCTGAGGTTGTTATGGCCTCCTTACCAGTTTACCACGATAATCCTTAGCAGCGTGTCCAATTTTTCCACAACGTTGACACTTGAAGTTATCACACCTTCCCACATGATGGTAATTACACTGAGTGCACTTCGGATGTCTACCACCATAACCACTGGGTCCTTGATAATTTGCAGCCGTTTGGTTGAAGTTACGGTTATTGTCGAACCTCCGTTGTTGCTGAACTGGCTGTTGTTGCTGTTGAGGTTGAGGTTGACCGCTAGAAGATGATGATACTTTGGTTTTGTTGGCACTATCCCACTATCTTTTGTTGTCGGGCACGCTTGCCACAACGCCCTGCTTGGGTAGACGTCATCGCTCCATGGCTTGGTCAGTTAGCTTATGAGCTAACTGGATGGCTTGCTGAATTGTGGTGGGGTTGGAAGCAGTTACCATACTTTGAATTTCAGGTACTAATCCCCGTATGTAATGCTCCACTCTCTTATGCACTTCATTCACCATTCCCGGGCACAAAGTTGCTAGTTCATGGGGTCTGGTGGTGTAGGCCTCGATTTCCGAGCCGTGCATCTTCAGTTGCCAGAACTCCATCTCTAGCTTCTGCACTTCATTGCGAGGACAGTACTCCTCAGTCATCATTGTTTTGAACTCATCCCATGGAAGCCCATTCGCCATCGCTTGTCCTAGCATCTGGATTTGCGCGTTCCACCAAGACAGAGCAGCACCCTCTAAGTCCCAGTGGCATACTTCACTTGATCAGCAGGTGGACAGTTGCATTTGGAGAAGACAGACGCCGTCTTCTCAAACCATCGTACAAGCCCTACAGCATCATCAGTACCGCTGTAGGTGTGTGGTTTACTGTCCATAAAGGACTTGTAGGTACACACCGGTGGTCCTGTTGTAACACAACACCCATTAATCAGACATCCCATACAGTTATTAAGGATATCAGATTTATCTTTCTATCATTGTTTACCTGCTGGCTGACCGTCTGGGCAGCAGCCACTGCCGCCTGAACATGCTCATAATTAGAGCAGCTAATTCTGTGGGGGTTATGTTAATAGCACCATCGCCCTGTTCTCCAGTGCCACGTCCACGTCCGCATCCACGGCCATGTCCACGTCCACGTCCACGGGCATCCATTCTTTTCACTTTACATTCACAAATACAATAATGAGTAACATCAAACACATTTATCTCATTGAAGTACAGTAAAGAGTAAATAAAAGAAATAATGAATCATCACGAGCATAACATTCATAACAAAAATGATAACCAAAGTAAATAAATTGTAAATGAGTCACAATGTATTTATCAATGTCAAAATTTAAGTTTGTCGTTTGTGTGGGGAAACAACCCTTCCCACATAGGTTTCAAAAATAAAAACACTACGTAGTCTACGTCATATAAAGAAAGTCAATCGACAACATCTGACCCATCACTGTCATCCTCCATCTCCTTCGGTTCCTCCTCCTCGTGTTCCTCCTCGGGATCCTCATCCTCAGGGTCTGCTGCAAGAGCAGGAGCTATAGCAATTTGAAGCGTTTCTAGTTGGGCTTTTAAGATAGCAATCCTATTATCAGCTTTGGCGTCCCGCTGTTCATGAGCAGTCACGCGCCCTCAGAGTGCTATGAGACCATCTTCCATATGGTGACACCCGTTTAGGGTCTTCCGTGTTGCTCCTCGTGTTCATCCATTTGATGTCTCAGTTTGTACACCTCATGCTGCAGTGTACAGACATCACCTGTGAGCCGCCTGACTCAATGCTGCTCGGTGTCCAGTGCAGCAATCAGTTGCTCGTTGGACTGCACCGTCCGTGGGAGTGAAGGCATTGGTTGATCGGCGTTGTTCCTAGTCCTGGGCCTCAGGATTGGTACGCGCTCCCTGTACATAATATGATCAACGAATCTAGGATAGAAAATCCAGTCTCGTGGAGGGTCACGCTCTATCAATGCAAAAGGTTGGTCCCAGTCAATCTCCTCTCGAGGATAAGCTAGTCGGGGCCAATCGAATCCATTGTCAGGTACAGGTGCGGGAGGTGGGGATTCAGATCGTGAAGGTGATTCAGGTCGCTTACCCGGAGCTGTCGTTGATGATGCCATGCTGCAGAGAGTGTGACATGTATGCCAATGAGTATACAGTAGATGAGAATAAGGCACAGGTAACTAACTAACTGGGTGCGGTTATAGTCTAGTGTGTATGCAACCTAGTTCCCTATAACCAATGGCTCTGATACCAATCTGTCACACCCTCAAAATCCACGTGCGGAGTTTTACCGCGAGGCATGTGAACAAACCAGGATCACAGTCAATAGTTACTGAGAACGACTCTATATGCCATAATTAAAATAAAATCAACCAAAGTATAAACTTCAAACTGTGCGGAAGCGTTTTGTAAAACAACCCAAAGAAATAAATTTGTATACTATGGCAAAACAGGCGCCAACCCAAAAGAGTAAACATTAACCATTAAAACAATAAAAATGTCTTGAAGACCGAGTCTTAGGATGCAAGTGAAACCATGTGGTGCTCCTAATGGCAAGCAAGCTAATGACCCGAGAATAGCATACTAAAGTGTCAACACAATGGTTGGTGAGTTCAAGAGTGATATTCAAACATAAGCAGTTTAATAATAAAGATATAAAAGTAGTGCATTGTAACAGATAGCTAGTCCATTAACAATAAATATTAACTCATAGTGATTTCGCAATTGAAGCTGACTGTGTTACATTGTTGCCTCCTGTCACGACTTAACAGGTCGTGACAATGTTCAATAGGATAAATTGCACCAGGTTGACCTTGAGTCACACACGTGGGGCTCGTCAAACCCAGTAGTACTACCCAAATTTCATAATCAATCCATTAAAAACATACAATTCATGCATAATCAACGTTAAACAACATGTATTCAATCCAACTAACATACTAACATCATCAATTAACATCAATTTCGACCACAGGAAGATCCATAAACGAATTAGGGTTCAGCCCTAACAAGAAATCCATAAAAACACCAAAACTAACCAATTCTTGCAAAGGAACACGATTTGATGTTGCTAACTTGTTGTATTGCTTGTAATCGATCAAAATCCGTAGCCAATTGGTTGTTTCTAGGCTTATTTCCAAGTGGAGAGGGTGTGAGAGGTTGATTCGCGGCTGATGGGGTGTGGGGGCTAGGGTTTTTGTGTTTTAATTAATTTAATTTTGCATATTTACCATTTAAACCCTTGTGTTTTGTATTTTATAAAAATTTAAACTTTTAAACTCTTTGTAAAGTGTTTTTCACTTAATAATATAAAGATATAAACTAATGATAATCATTATATATTTTATCTTTATAAAAACACAAGACATACGAATAAATAGGCACGTTTCCACGTTACGCAATTAATTTCCTAATTAACATTTAAAACATGCAAACACATAAACATAATACCATAATCACATAATCAATTAGATTATTAATAATGTAACATTATTAATTATTATTAGGTCACCAACGTTAAACGACAACTAGTGTGTGCTTACGACACGTGTATGCAAGACTCAACGGAACTAACGTAGTTTGATAACGGAAATTTACCGGATGTCACAGTTATCGTTATCGTTATCGTTATCGTTATCGTTATCATTATCGTTATCGTTGTCGTTGTCGTTATCATTATCGTTATCCTTATCGTTATCGTTATTGTTATCGTTATCGTTATCGTTATCGGTAGTGGTATCGGTACGGTATCGGTATCGGTATCGGTATCGCTATCGTTATCGTTACCGTTATCGTTACCGTTATCGTTACCGTTATCGTTATCGGTATCGTATCGGTATCGGTATCGGTATCGGTATCGGTATCGGTATCGTATCGGTATCGGTATCGGTATCGGTATCGGTTTCGGTATCGGTATCGGTATCGCTATCGGTATCGGTATCGGTATCGCTATCGGTATCGGTATCGGTATCGCTATCGCTATCGCTATCGCTATCGCTATCGCTATCGCTATCGCTATCGCTATCGCTATCGCTATCGTTATTGTTATTTGTCAGACACTCAAAATCCACGTGCGGAGTTTTACTACGAGGCGTGTGAACAAACCAGGATCACAGTCAATAGTTACTCAGAACGACTCTATATGCCATAATTAAAATAAAATCAACCAAGTATAAACTTTAAACTCAATCTGGAATTCCACTTGGCGGTGAGATGGTAATCCAGGAAGATCCTCTGGAAACACCTCTGGAAAATCGCGCACTATGGGAATATCCTCTATTCTCCTTTTATCCGCTTGCTTATTGGTTACGAGTGCTTGAATAGCCACACGACCCTTTCTTAATAACTTTTGGGCTTTCATGTATGAGATGATTCCTATCATAACACCACTCCTATCACCTTTGACTGTAAGGATTTTGTCACCAACAGGGATTCGTATGATCTTCTCATGACATATGACTTCCGCTTGCTTTCTAGAGAGCCAATCCATGCCTATCACAACATCAAAACTCCGCAGCGTAACAGGCATAAGATCTATAGCGAAAGTATGACCAGCAAGTTCTATCTTACAGTCTTTAAGGATATGCGTTACATGGATCTGTTTACCGTCAGTTAATTCCACGGTGTATTTAGGTTCTAAAGCAGAGGGTATATCACTTAAAAGACTACAGAACTTTAAGGACACGAAACTCCTATCGGCTCCAATATCGAATAGTACTGTCGTAAAACAACCATTAAAAGAGAACCTACCAGTAACAGTTGTGGTATCATTTAGAGCCTCACCTTAGCCAATGATGAAGGCTCTCCCCTTGGCTCCATCCTTGTTGCCGCCATTACCAGTACCATTGCCACCATTGTTATTATTACTGTTGTTGTTGTTGTTGTTGTTGCCATTACCATTTCTCCTTAGTTGTGGTAGTTTCGCCTATAATGCCTGTCTTTCCCACATTCAAAACAACCTTTGGGAGTTTCCTGAGGTTGTTGTGGCCTCCTTACCAGCTCACCACGACAATCCTTAGCAGCGTGTCCAACTTTTTCACAGCGTTGACACTTGAAGTTATCCACATGATGGTAACTCCACCGAGTACACTTGGATGTTACCACCATAACCACTGGGTCCTTGATTATTTGGAGTCATTTGGTTGAAGTTATGATTATTGTCGAACCTCCGTTGTTGCTGAACTAGCTGTTGTTGCTGTTGAGGTTGAGGTTGACCGCTAGAAAATGATGATGCTTTGGTGTTGTTTGTGACATCCGTCACCTTAAGATCCGTCAAACAACATAATTAACCATCAATTGTTTCTTGATTGTTCTTCCTCTTCTTCCTGAATTCATGTTATGGAGCTCATACTTGCTTTATTATCCTTGTGCCTGTACTTCCTTCGTGAACGTGTGCTAAACCTGAACCTTTTATAAATTTCATCATCATTATCACTAAATATAATATCATTTTACTTATAACCATTTCCAGTAATAAAACCATTTTAAGTTATTAATTACCATTAAACACATTTTTAACATTAATATAACGAACATTTTAAAGTCATTTTCAACCGAAACAAACTTTGGGAACTCAGGGGCTAAGTGCAGGGACTAAAATTGACATTTTGCAAAATTGAGATGGGTATAAAAACCCCATTCCCAGCCATTTTCTTCATCTTCTTCACTTCTTCTTCACTTTCTTCACTTCTTCTTCACTTCTTCTTCACTTTCTTCACTTCTTCTTCACTTTCTTCTTTATCACCTATCTTCTTCACTTTTGCACCAAAAACACTCCATTTGGCCTCGTTTTCTTCGTCTAGGCTTCGTCTACAACCTAGCCTACCCCATCCTTGCAGGTAGACGACCTTGGTTGTCCATTTCTTGTTTTATTTATTGCTGTCCATTTCTAGGGTTTCGGGTGTTCGGGTCAACTCGAACACATGAGGTCGTGTGGATGCGTGCGGTGTCTTTCTGCGTGTGCTTCTTGTTTGTGTGTGTTTGTTGTGTGATTCTGGTAGTCCTTGTGGTATAAAACCCATACTCGGGGCAACCAAAGGCTGCTCTGCACTTCAGCAGTCGTGAACCTGCAGTTCAGGCGACTGGGTCTGTCATGCGACTGAGCCGTGCGACTGGTTGAGTTGTGCGACCGAGTTATGCGACTGTGTCATTCGGGCGACTGAGTCATGCGACTGGGAATGTCATGCGACTGAGTCGTGCGATCAAATGTTACGTGCGATCGATTCAATGCGGATGAATGTGGTGTGCGATCGAGTCAATACGGATGAATGTGGTGTGCGATTGAGTCTATACGGATGAACGTGGTGTGCGATTAAGTCCTACGACCGAATGAACGTATGCGACTGTGCGTGTAGCGCACGACTGAAGGCCAATCGTACGAATGAAGGTTCAATCGTACGAATGAAGGTTCAATCGTACGAATGAAGGTTCAATCGTGCGAATGAAACTGATTCGTACGAATGAAGGTTGATTCGTGTGAATGGAGATTAAGTTGTGCGATTGAGTGTTGTGTGGTATGACTGAATGCCAGTCGTACGAATGAAGGTTCAATCGTGCGAATGAAGCTGATTCGTATGATTGAAGGTTGATTCGTACGAATGGAGTGTTGAGTCGAGCGTCTGGTCCTGTTGTGTGACTGATGATGCGTGCGTGTGTGAATTCCCTTCCTGAATGTCTTGTGATGATAAGGTAACATCAATAAAAGTGTCATTGCTTGACCACAAAGATTAAAGTCAACACTATCAACATGCACATACTAATTCAATTTAAATCAACCTAACATTTTACAATTATTGACAACCTATTTGGGACTACAAATATTTAACAAGTACTATCTTTTATAACAATGGGATCTTTATACGGATGTCATTAGCAATGACGACTACTCTTAGTACTTGGATCTACATAAAATCTGATACGTGTGTCTGCTTGATTGTGTGTTACCCACGACCGAACCGATATAACCCGAACCGACCAAACATTATTATATGCTTTATACATATCATTTATGCTAAACATTAATTGTTAATTTGTGTTTGACTGTTCATTGCATACAACCGTTGGGAACTTGATCATTCATACTTACCACTTAACACGTTAGTTTCGTGGCCCCTTTTTATGCCTATGCTACTTTACAAACATTTACAAACATGGGGGAAAAGTATGCTCGCCCGTTTTCTATGCTGTTCAACTTACATACAATTTACTTACTTGGAATCAACGTGCTACTATTTTGTGAGTACTTATCTCATACATGCTTGAGTCTGCTTTGTTGTTCTTTCTTACAACCATTTAATTCTAGTGTGGAAACCAACAGATAGGTATTGGTAGTACTATTTGGGTTGACACCCCCACCCTCGTGTTGGTATACTAGTTAGTACCAACAGATGCCAGGACCGGGCCTTGGGTGAATATATTCCGACAAGATTCTTTGTTAGGTTTGGTTGTAAAGCTCTTGTCATGTGATTTTGCTTACTTATAACTGTATGCACGGTATTCTGAAACAACTTTATGCAGCATCAATACTTATTTACTTTTAAACCTGCGAGCTTACCAACAATTTTGTTGACCATTTTGAGCATATCTTTTCAGGTGAACATGCTAGCTGAAGATCTAGGTGTGCTGCCTTAGTGGAGACCCTAGGATGCATTTTCAGGCTAAACTTATCATTTTGAAAACTTTTGATGTAGTCTGTTTTAAATCAACAATTACTCTATTGTTACTTGTTCCTAGGTTGTGGGAAAAATACATTACAATGTTGATATCCATATTTGTGTGATCATTTGGTTGCGTATGCTTATGGCTATGTTGTCGTGAACATTGACTATACATGACACAAGTCCCCTTGTTGTCGGGTGTCGTTATGACACGCTTGTTATCAATTATTATATTGCATCTCTATCACTTACCATGTGTTCTGACGATTCCCGTCTCGTTACATCCTCGTGTTTCCGCTCTTAGCGGGGGTGTGACAGATTGGTATCAGAGCCATTGGTTATAGAGAATTAGGCAATACACTTGACCTAGACTATAACCTAGGAACCTTCATGTAGATTTGCATGCTAGGGTTGTGTGCATTTTATATCTCATAAGTGTTCCTCATTACATGAGTTGTTTATCTATCTGTTTCGTGATCTTTTCACCCTGTGAGGGAGCCCTTGTGCTCACTTATTATGGGATGCTTCTATCGGATCTTTCGTTTCCCTCTGCGCACCGAGTTGTTTTATCAATCTATTGCGCTTGACCTTAGACACTGGGATTTACCCCGAGGAGGTTATATCTGGGACCTCGAGAGAGGAGGAAATAGGCAACCTCCACTAGACTAAACTTGATTTCATGCATGGATATGCCATTATTATGATGGACTACTGTTTGGACATTACTTATACATGGTGTGAGAATTACACGATTTGTATGCGATGTGTGACAACCATAAGTATGGTATTAACCCGGAATGTTAGACCTTAATGTGACATGGACAATGTGCCTTGCAATGGTTAAAACTTATGCATTTACTATTCTTATGATTAGAACATGCCGCCTCGAAGAGTTACCCGCAGCAACAGTGGCGGAAGTGAAGCCCCGATGGGCAGAGGTAGAGCACAAAGGACAAGCGATGGTCCTACCAACGACAATCAGGGTACATGAATATCTGATATGGCAGCCTTAATTGTCCAACAGCTGGCCGCACTGATTCCGACTATCATGGCCCAAGTGAGCAATGCTCTTCAGAATCACGACCCCCACGGGGATGGTGGCAATGATGACGAGGATAATGGGAACCCGATTGGGAATGAAAGCAATCAGGAGACCAGGAATGGTGGTACAGCCGGTAATGAATCTGGGATTGCTAATGAGACCAGGGTTGTGAATGCTAGACGGGGATGTTCATACAAGGAATTTGTGGCTTGTAGACCGAGAGAGTTTGATGGCAAAGGTGGAGCCATAGCCCTGACTAGATGGCTTGAATAGATGGAGGCAATGATTGACATCAGCGAATGCCTCGACAGCCAAAGGATCAAGTATGCCACGTGCTCACTGCAGGGCAAGGCACTAACTTGGTGGAACACTCAGATACAGGCTAGGGGAAGAGAATCGGCGATGCAAATGTCGTGGGATAAGTTCAAAGCCCTAATAACCCAGGAGTACTGTCCTCTCAACGAGATGCAAAAACTTGAGCATGAGTTTTGGAATCATGCTATGGTGGGGGCTGGGCACGCAGCTTACACCGATCGTTTTCACGATCTAGCAAGATTGGTTCCGCATCAGGTTACCCCAGAATCAAAAAGGATAGAGAGGTATATTTGGGGACTTGCGCCTTAAATCCGAGCAATGGTAACCGCAACTGCTCCTCCTACTATCTAGAGCGCAATTCTGAAGGCTGGCACTCTAACTGATGAGATGGTGAGAACAAGGGTATTGGGCAGGGGAGCAGAGAAAAGGAAAGATCGACCTTCGTTAACTGTGAAGAATCGGTATCCTCTTCCCAGGATCGACGACCTGTTTGATCAGTTACAAGGAGCTTCGTATTTCTCGAAGATCGACCTTCGTTCTGGATAGCATCAACTAAGGGTCTTCGAGGAGGACGTACCGAAAACAGCGTTTAGAACTCGTTATGGGCACTATGAATTCTTGGTCATGCCAATTGGGTTGACTAACGCACCAGCTGTGTTTATGGACCTAATGAATCAGGTGTGTAAACCGTACTTGGATAAGTTTGTAATCGTATTCATAGACGATATACTTATCTACTCCCGATCGAAAGAGGATCATGAAGAACACCTTCGGGCAATACTGGAACTGTTAAGGGAAGAGAAACTTTTTGCCACGTTCTCGAAGTGTGAATTTTGGCTGCGAGAAGTGAATTTTTTGGGTCATGTGGTTAACAAGGACGGGATTCTTGTAGATCCCAACAAGATTGAAGCAGTGAAGAAATGGGATGCGCCCCAGACACCTTTGGAGATATGGCAATTCTTAGGATTGGCCGGATACTATCGCCGTTTCATCGCAAAATTTTCGAAGATCGCCGAACTGTTAACATTATTGACTCAGAAAGACAAGAAGTTTGATTAGGGACATGCACAAGAACATGCGTTCCAAACGCTGAAAGATATGCTGTGTAATGCACCGATATTGTCCCTCCCAGACAGAACCTGATGATTTTGTGGTATACTATGATACTTCGCATCAATGGTTGGGATGTGTACTAATGCAGAAGGATAGGTGATTGCCTACACTTCGCGATAACTTAAGGTGCACAAAAGAACTGAAAGGATCGGGATCTAGTTTGATCAATTAGATTAAGATTTGCAGCGAAATAGCACAAGAATTAGATGAAATTTAGCAAGAATAATATGAATATTCAATGAAACAGTAACAGTTATAGAGAGAGAAAGTTTTATGCAAAGAAAATGTTTTCATTCATGCACACGCTTCAGTTGCAAGGAAATTAGGTCAACATTCCTTTTATAAAGGAATGTGACATCAGCTGACGTCACTTGATAGTGACAGCTAACTAATTTATACAAACAACTAAAAGTAAACTAAACTACTAAAGATGTCCACAACAACTGAGGACACCTTCACAAAAAGCTAAGTACAAGCTAACATTACAACTACTGAAGTTATAACATCTGAAGTGTAAGAACTTCAGATGTTTTACATAATATAAAACTACTAATTACAAACTACTGAAAAGTAAACCATCACAACTACTAAAGAGAACTACTTCAGTTGTTGTGACAACTTCTGAGAACTTTGTCTTCAGACTTTGTCTTCAGACTTTGTCTTCAGCTGTTGTCTTCAGGCTTTGTCTTCAGACTTTCTCTTTAGACTTTGTGTTTAGCTGTTGTAGACCACTTCAGTTGTTTTGATGTCTGTGGGACTTAAAGTTTTTTCTGACATGGCTCATTGGTTCTTTTGGTCCAACAAACTCCCCCTGAACCAATGCAGCCAAAACCTTTAAGATTATTGAAGTCCCACTTATTGGCAGAAACATTTTCTGGATCAGCTCAGAAATCTTCAAATTAAGCTTAGGCCAGGGAAGAGGTTTCAGAAAGTTTGATTGGCAAAGGATGAATGGGAACTCTGTCTTGGGGAATTGGACACAGAGCTGTTACCCCATCCATGAGACCTTCTTCCTAATAATAAGTCTATAAGACTCTTTGACATAGGCCTCAAGGAAAACAACTTCTTCTTCCATTGTGAGTTCTTCAGCTTCACTTTCAAAGAAGAACTCAGGCCCATAGTACTTTGATAAGTACTTAACATGCTTTCCATTCTTCAGCTCCACAATAGTTACTTCTCCGTATGCAAACTCATCAGGATGAGTGCCTTCAAGCAACAACTGGAGCTCATTTCTTCTTATTTCTTCAAGCTTCTTATAGATCAACCCCTTCTTTACCATTTTGTTTTCTAGTAAAGTTTGTGGAGTCATCTTAGACTTGTAAGCTCTCTTGAAGTCATCAAGGATTTCCCAGGGTGACACTACAATGGCCAACATTATCACAGCATCTACAATCTTCTTTACTTGGCCATTTTATCTACTTGGAATCTTCTTTTTATGAATTCTGTCACTTACTCTGGGGTCAGGCCAAATTCTCACTCTCTCTTTCAAATATTGAAATGTAAATCTGAGAGCCTACAACCTCTGAGCATGTTTCTTCACAGCTTGTATGGATGAAGACTTAGGAAACTCTTTATCAATCATCCTTAACAGCTGCTCATCATGTTGTTTGTGTTGTTCTTCTTCTTTAAGGTGCGATTGTTGTTGGTTGACTTCTGGGCTCAGGCATCTTTATTTTAAGAACAGCAGAGATTGGCAGACTATCATCCTCATCATCATCTTCTTCTTCTTCCATCCTCAACACCCTTCTCTTCCTCTTGGGTGCATCATTGGTAGAGGTTAAGTAGGCTTCTTGGTAAAGGAGTTGGTTGTTTTGGTGTAGGAGATTGTGCAGGCTGCTCTTGCATCTTGGTTGTGAGTGAAGCTTTGGATAACTTTGCCATATCAGACCTTTTCCCAGCACTAGCTTCATCAAGAGCTTCTATGATCAATCCTTTGTTGAATACTTCAGAAGAACAAATTCTGGTGGTTATCTCCAAAATACTATCTCTGGACCATGACTTCACTTCAATGAATGATCTTCCCAGATGCTATGATATGAATCTTGTCATAGCTTCCGGCCTTTCCCTTTTTTTCTCATTCCAACTTGCCCATCTATGTTCAATCTCTTGAATCTCTAGCCTTCTGATTTCAGAGTCAAGTTTTTCTGTGTCAAAACCATGTCTGAAGAGTTGATCAATGATCTTATCCATAGATCTGCTATGTTGCTCATCAGCTTCTTTGATCAGTTCTTCTAACTTGTTCTCACCTTCAGTCTATTCAGAGCTCTTCTTTCTCTTGTAGGTGATCATTTCCTTTTCTTTCTTCTCTTTTTCTTCTTCCTCTTTAACTCTCTTTCTTTTGTCTACTTTCACTGACTTAGACTCCCCCTTTTTGGTTGCATTGGGTTCAGGGGTTTGAATGTCAGAAAGTCTCTTAGAAATAGCAACATCAACTAAGGTTTGAAGATTTGAGGAAAGCCTCTCATTAATGTCTTGATGCACAATGTTTGTGATTATGGAAGTGATAAGAGGTAAGGATGATTGAAAGGCAGCAACCATTTGCTCAGAGGGGTGCTGTCCCTGAGAAATGGTGCCTGAATCAGAGGTTGGTGGCAAAGTTGTTGGGAGTGGCTCAGTGTTTGGGAGAGTTTCAGAAGAAACTGCCATCTGTGGGTGAATGTGGGCAGATGGACTTGATTCTTGTGAGATTTTGGCAAACAGTTCTTGTAGTCTGCATACCTAGTCTCAAGAATGGTGTTGTGGGCTAGAACATTAAAGAAAAAGCCAGGTCATCATCAGTCTTTGCTGAATCTCTGACCTCCTGATTAAATCAGGATGAACATGTGCTGAGTGTAGACCAGTATTCACATGTGCCCCTATTTCTTGGAACTGGGGACTTCCTGCCTCAGGATTATGTCCTTCATTGGTAGTTGCCTCTGGTGAGGTCTTAGAAATGATACCACCTGCATCCTGGTCATGTGCTGAAACAGGAGAAGAGGCAGCCTCACCAGATGTTCGAATCTCCTCTTCTACACAGGGAGATTGAACTCTGTAATCCATGTGCTGTGGGTTATCAGCCACATTATAATCCTCTCCCTCAACTGTTGAGGTTTTCCTAGTGGTAATAGGTTTCTGGGGAGGGTAGAGGAATGTAGTTGAGTCAGCACTTGTGCAATAACCACAATTGGGCTTGTAGGGGTGGCATCAGTGGGAGATAGGTGTGAAGATGATTGCACCTGGGTGAACGGTGCTCTTCAATGGCAATCTTCTCAAGTGAGAGACCAGTAATGTGGTTTCCCCATTTTTGGTTGCAGCAAGATCCTGTTAAGAGGATACTTGAGCGGTTTTAGCAGGTAGAGACATGGAAACTACAAGGGGATTACTACCCATAGTTTCATCTTGCCTTTGTGTTGCAAGGGCATCATCAGGGGACTCAACTCCTTGAGTAGCCTTTTTAGTTTGTTTGGATTATGGTTCGGAGGGGACTTTGGATCTGGAGGATGAGGCTGTGGTTCCTTCTGCTTGGGTTTTAGCAGTTTGGCAGCCTCTTTGAGGTGTGGGTTAGAGTTGTGCCTGGAGTATACCTCTGGCAAAACTACCACAGGAGGGACTCCAAGGCCAACACGGCCATCAGATTTTAATTGATTTATGATTATGGCCATAAGAAACCTTGGATATAATATCCATCTGTTAGCCATAGGTTTCATTGCCAGATCTTTGAATTCCAAAAATATAATTTCAGAAAAATTTAAGCTTTGGCGTTCAAGGATAGAATACAATACCTGCTGCCATCTGGATGACATTTGATCCCATGAAGAGGATTTGGGGGCAAGGTAGACATTGATCATGTGAAAGATTAGACGTTCAACATCATGGAAGTGCTTCTTCAGAATGGTTGTAGCACTTAGGTCGCCCTCATATCCATGGTTGATGAATGATAGATCAATGGTGCCCTTCGGGTATTTGGTGACAAAGGTAGCATCATTCAGATCTAGGGTTTGGCGAATGATAGCAGGAGTTACTACCACCTTCTTCTAGTTTACAAATGATTGGAGAATGATCGCGACATCATTCTCACCAGTATGGACAGTGACATTTGTCCAGAATTGGCGAAGGTATCGGGATAGATGGTTGGATTCAGAAGAAAAGCAGTTTGATACGGGGAATCAACCATCAATATCAATGGCAGCATCAAACTTAGTCCAAAATGCTGATTTTGTGAAGTAGGCAACACAGTTGTGTCGTGGTTTGATTTGCATGTTCGCCATTAATGGAAGATGAACGTTCGGAAAACAACTTATGAAAAGTTTGAAGTTAGGGTTAGGTATTTATAGGTTTGAAACGGCTGAAAGAAAACAACTGAAAGTTTTGGTGTTAGACATCAGTTGTTAGAAAACTACTGAAGACATGGTTTTAACTTTCAGATGTTGTAAACAACTAAAGACTTGGTGTTAGTCATAGTAGTTGAACTACTGAAGATCTGGTTTTGCTTCAGTTGTTTTGAATGAAACAACATTGTTTGAAACAATTGAAGAGTAAAGTTGCTCATCAGTTGTTGTCATCAATTCACATATCTCAGTTGTTTGTTTGACCTTAACACTTACTCAGCAGATTATCTGATTTTCAGATGTTTCATTGATTATCAGTACTTATCTGTTAGAACATACATCAGTAGTTGTAACCACAGCATATTGTAACTACATCAGTACTGTGCAACAAATAAAGTACTTAGTACTTTTTAAGTAATTTAGTCTTCAGTAGTTATGAAAACTACTGAAGATAAAATAACTTATCAGTACTTATTTTTGACAGCTGTATACTAATGCTCATCGTACTTGTGAACTGAGATCATCAGTAGTTGTCAAATCATTCAAGCTGCAACATACCAAGCTTAGCACAAGATTTTGGAAAGTTGCACTGTCCAAAGGCTTAGTAAATATATCTGCAAGCTCTCAGCACTAGGAACAAACTTTGGATCAATCAGACCTTTTTCATAACAATCCCTGATAAAATGATGTCTGATCTCAATATGTTTGGTCCTAGAATGCTGGACAGGATTCTTAACAATACAAAGAGCTGAAGCACTGTCCATCAGTAAAGGAGTCTTAATCTCTGTAATGTCATAATCCAGTATTGATTCTAAAGCCAGAGTACCTGAGATGTACAACTTGCAGCAGCAATGTACTCTGCTCAGCACTGGATGTAGCAACTGAAGTTTGTTTCTTACTCCGCCAAGAAACTAACAATTGCCTAGAATTGGCATCCACCAGATGCATTGATTTTCTGGTTAATTTACACCCTGCATAGTCACTATCAGAGAAAGCAACTAATTTGCAAGAGTGCCCAGTGGAATACCAAAGTCCTAGAGATTGAGTTCCTTGCAATATCTAAAGATCCTTTTGACTGCAATCATATGGGATACTTTAGGTGCAGCCTGAAATCTAGCACAGACACAAGTTGCAAACATAATGTCTGGTCTAGAAGCTGTAAGGTACATCAAGGAACCAATCATACATCTGTAAAGAGTTTCATCAACTGCTTTACCTTTTTGATCAGCATCCAGTTGTGTGGTGCTACACATGGGAGTAGAACAAGGCTTACAGTTTTGTAAATCAAACTTTTGCAACAAATCCTTTGTATATTTTGACTGATGAATGAAAGTTCCATCAGCCATTTGTTTGATTTGCAAACCTAGAAAGAACTGTATTCTCCCATGGCACTCATTTCAAACTTTTCTTGCATCAACTTAGTAAAGGCATCACACAACTGTGGATCACAGGATGCAAAAATAATATCATCTACATAAATTTGAACAAGGAGCTTATGCATGCGTAGTTTCTTAATGAACAAAGTTTTATCTATGGAGCCTCTAGTGAAATTATTTTGAAGAAGAAAGTTAGACAGTGTTTCATACCAGGCTCTGGGAGCTTGTTTTAACCCATAAAGAGCCTTATCAAGCTTATACACCCAATCTGGATGTTTATGATCTTCAAAACCGGGTGGTTGACACACATAAACTTCTTCTTTTATTTTACCATATAAGAATGCACTTTTGACATCCATTTGAAAAACTTTAAGATTATGGAAAGCAGCATAAGCTAAGAACAATCTGATTGCCTCTAGTCTGGCTACAGGGGCAAAGGTTTCATCATAATCAATACCTTCTTCTTGTGAGAACCCCTGTACAACCAGTCCGGCCTTGTTCTTGACAATTTGACCTTTTTCATCAGTTTTATTCCTAAACACCCATTTAGTGCCTATTGCACACTTACCTTGGGGTAGAGGAACCAGTTCCCACACTTGCTGCTTCTGAAACTGAAGAAGCTCAAGTTGCATGCTTCAACCCATCCATTGTCTCTTAATGCAGTATGATAGTTCTTTGGCTCTTGCTGACTGATGAAGAGAGCATAAAAGTAGAAATTGGACAATTGACTTCTAGTTGAAACACAAGCATTGATGTCACCAATGATCTGCGACATGGGGTGATTCTTCAGTTCTTGATACTTAATAAGATCTGTGCAAGTGTTTGTAGGTGATACAGCAGCAACAGATGTTGATCCAGACTCTTGAAACCTAGAATGAGATGGCAATTCAAATGAAGTAGAGGAACAGAGATCTCATCAGCATTTGTTGTGGATGAACTGCTGAAGCTACAGGAACATCAAGGTTAGCAGACTCAGGCAGGTGATCACTAAACCTTGCATTTGTATCACCAGATGAATGACTAGTTGCAGGAGATGATAGATTCACAGAATCTACAACAGCTGGAGGCTGATAAGGAACATATTGTAGTATGTCTAAATCAAATAACTCCACAGGGTTTTGTGGAATTTTCTCCTTTGGAGATTCATTAAACTTTACATGCAAGGTTTCTTCAACTAACTTTGTTCTGCAATTAAAAACTCTGTATGCCTTACAAGTAGATGATACCCAATAAAGTACCCTGCATCCACCTTTGATTCAAACTTCTGAAGTGGATCCTTTGTGTTAAGAATATAACAGGGACACCTAAATGCTCTAAAGAAGGAAATCAGAGGAGCCAAATGATGTAACACTTCATAAGGAGTCTTCATCAACCTCTGATTTACTAACACTCTATTTTGCACATAGCAAGCTATGTTGACAGCTTCAGCCTAAAGTTAGTGGCAAACTAGAATCAGCCAACATTGACCTTGCGGCTTCAACAAGGGTCTTGTTCTTTCTCTCCACCACTCCATTTTGTTCAGGAGTTCTTGGAATGCTATACTGCCTCTTGATTCCCTTAGAGAAATAGAATTCATCAAGTGTGTGGTTTCTAAATTCTGTGCCATTATCACTCCTCACACACTTGACAGAAAGGGAGTAACTACTGCTTTCCACATGCAAACAAAGTACATGATGATTTGACCAGCCTCATCTTTTAATGTAAGAAGAAGGTCCATACAATCTGGAATGATCATCCATAATTACCAGACAGTATTTTTTCTTTGCCATGCTCATCACTCTTACTGGACCAAAAGATCCATATGCAGTAATTGCAAGCAGGCAGTGGACTTTGGTTCTTCTATTGGAGGAAATGATACTTTGTGTTGCTTTCCTTTAAACAAGCAGAGCAGTTGTCATCACATTTGAACTCCTTTAGTGGCAGACCTCTCACTAAACCATGATGGATAAGCTGGTTCATGTTTTTAAGATTCACATGACCAAGCCTTCTGTGCCATAGTTCAGATTCCTGAGGAGAGGCCTTGGAGAACAGACATGGATGGCCTTTTAGATCAATTTTCTTTGATAAGTCTAAGGCATATACTCTTCCAATCCTGTTGGCCTTCAGGAGAGTATGTTCATCCAATATCTTGTCAGTCATTCTCAAAACATTGGAAGATAGAATCCGACAGTTTTGACTGGTGAAAAGTGCAACATGCCCTTTATCACACATTTGACTGACACTCAACAAGTTGTACTCGAGATTCTCCACATGGTTAACATCATCAAATCTTATCTCACCATTTGACACAAAGCCTTTGCCGATGATGTAACCCTTAACATAATTACCAAAAGATACAAATCCCTTCTTTCCTTGAGAGTAGTCATGAAGAAGAGAACTACTCCCTGTCATATGCATAGATCCTCCACTGTCCACACACCAGATGCTTCTATGGCATGCTGAAGAACCCTGCATTTGCCACAACAAACTAGTTAGCTTTTGAGACCCAAACCATTTTGTTTTGGGTCTGTTCTCATTAATAGATTTTATACTAACTGATTTGTCATGATTAACAGCCTTTGAAGGTGGAGATGGTGCTGAAAAGGATTCCTTTGATTTTCGCTTAGTTTTCCTTTTCAGTGGTTTAATCACAGGTACATCTATTTGGTTAACTCTCCCCAACAGATGTTGAACCATCATAACAAGTTGTGTCTGATTGGTTGTTAAAGCCTTCATTCATCAGACACATCAGTACTTGTTTTTGATTGGTTCTTGTGACTCACCATGTCCTCCTTTTTGAAAGACACAGACTTAGTCTGGTGTTTTGATACTCCATGAGGAATATTTGCAGCTTTTTATGATAAAACCCCTTCCTTCTTTTTAGATTTTTGTAAGAACTTTGGGTTATCAGTTTGAGATGTTTGTGGCACAAACTTGGTTTCAAATTCATCTTTCATTTTATTAATTTTCTTTTCAATGATTTTATCTTTGTTGAATTTGGAACCCTTTCTGTACCAACTTCATCATGAGATGATTGAATAGACCACATATTTCACATGGCTTTTTCTTCATCTTCTGTTGTTCAACTACTGAAGAAGATGAAACTACTGAAGGTGTGTTCTTCAGTACTTTCTTCCTCTCAGTACTTATGTTAAGTACTGAAGGATTTGTAACAACTGAAGAATTGTTCTTCAGAAGTTTTCTATCAGGATTTTTGGATTTCCTGATAGACTCTTCAGCAGTTGTCAAACCATGTTTGTTTTCATTTGATTGAAATGTTCTTCAGTGTTTGTTACTTGCTCTTCAGTACTTTGAATACTTTGTGAGACAGCACCTGAAGTGCTCAGCTTTTCTTTGATCATGTGTTTATCAGCAGTGAGACCATCAGCAGATTGATTAGCTGAGGTACTATTACTGACTTCATCCTCTGATTTTTCATTATCACTTGAGGATGAGACACATGATGATGTGGTTTGGGAATTTATTTCACCTTCAGATTTTACTTCTGTCGTGGGAGTAAAATCTGTGGGAGGTACAGTGTGATTATACCCAATCCCAAACTTCACATTTGAAGCTGTTTGCTTACTGAGAAGCATTTCAAACGCCTTGCAGGATGTTACCCAGTATTCACACTCTACTTGAGTAGCTGCAAGTTGTTTCTTTGAGATTCTTATGATTCTATAAAATGACCTCTACCTTTGCCTTTTCATCAGTGATTTGGCATTTTAATTTGTAATTCTCATCATCTTTTTCCTTTAAGACAGACTCAAACTCAGCTTTTCTTTTGGAAATCACTTTCTCTAGGTCAAGATTATGATTAATTAAAGATACATTTGCTTCTCTAATTGAGACAAAAGTAGCTATGCATGACTCAGAACACAAATTGGCCTTAGCCTCAGAAGATACCTGTGGTACCTGTGATGATGAAGCATTTGAGCATGAACCATCAGTAGACTCCAGGCCATAAGAGCAAGATTTCCAAAAGGATTTTCACCACCATGTTGACCAGCACCAGAAATATTTGTTCAGAATAACCAAAAGATCATCTGGTAAGCTACTCCAGTCAACAACTCCAGGAGTGAAAAGCTTTGATGTGATTGAGATTGAGATTGTTGATTTGATTGAGATGGTTGAGGCTCAGGTAGGGCATGTGATTGTTGAGCTATGGTACTAGAACCTGATTGGACTGAGGCATTTAAAAACAGGGATAAGGATATGGCATTTGACCTTGAGGGACAAAATATACAGGAGATGATTGAATTTGTGAATGATGACCAGAACTGGTAGAATGTTGCCCTTTGTTTTGTGAGCTATTGCATGGAAAGGTCACAAAGGGTGCAGAAGAGTTAGATCCAGATGATCTACACTCTCTTGCAAAATGTCCAAGTCTGTGGCACTTGTGACACCTCAACTTGCTCTTGTCAAAACCAACTTTGGTTTTTCCAGAGAGACCAGGAAATTTTCTACGTGTCCTTTTGTAAAATTTTTGAGATCTGATATTGATTAATGCCATTTGGCTCAAAATATCCATCTCTTCCAAATCATCATCAGCAATTCCTTTCAAATCATCTATCAAAAAACACAAATTATCACTACTACACCCTGATTACTATCAATACCAACAAAAGCAGGATCTCCACTGTTTGAAAAGAAATCTATATGCTCATCATAAGAACTTTCTGATGCAGCATATTCTGACTCATGACCAACCAGAGCAGTATTCCCTGGTACAAAATCATCAGTGAGCTTCCCAATGAAGCCAGTTTCCTTTTCTGTTCTATCTCTCTTTCAAATGTTAACAGTTTCCAATGAAGTTGGGTGAGAGATAGATTGTCCAGATTTGCATTGGAGCGTAGGACAATAGTATATGTGTCCCATCTCTCAGGCAGGGATCTGAGGAATCTGTTGTTCATCTGACTGTTTGTATATTCATGTTTAATCATTTTCAGCTCAGATATCAAACAGGAAAATCGCTCAAACTGTTGAGTCAGTGACTCACCCTTTCTATGAGAGAATGTCTCATATTGCTGGCAAGGATCTCTCTATTGTTTGCCAAGACTTCATCAGTTCCTCCAAATTGTTCTTTCAGAGCAACCTAGAGGTCATGAGCAGTTTCATGATGCATAAGTCCAGAATAGATTTCATTAGGCAGTGCCATGGCGAGAATTCCATGGGCTTTAGCATCAATTTCAATCAGTTTCAGATCTTCATCTGAGTATTGCTCTTTCTTCTTCGGAACCATCTCATTGGTTTCCGGATTACTCACCATAGGCTTATATGGTCCATGAACCATAGATTTCCAATAACCTGAACCATTTGAAAGGATTGGGATCTAGTTTGATCAATTAGATTAAGATTTGCAGCAGAATACACAAGAATTAGATGAAATTTTAGCAAGATAATATGAATATCCAATCAAACAGTAACGTTATAGAGAGAGAAACTTTTCTGCAAAGAAAATGTTTTCATTCATGCACACGCTTCAGTTGCAAGGAAAGTAGGTCAACATTCCTTTTATAAAGGAATGTGACATAAGCTGACGTCACTTGATAGTGACAGCTAACTGATTTATACAAACAACTGAAAGTAAACTAAACTACTGAAGATGTCCATAACAACTGAGGACACCTTCACAAAAAGCTAAGTACAAGCTAACATTACAACTACTGAAGTTATAACATCTGAAGTGTAAGAACTTCAGATGTTTTACATAATATAAAACTACTGATTACAAACTACTAAAAGTAAACATCACAACTACTGAAGAGAACTACTTCAGCTGTTGTGACAACTTCTAAGAACTTTGTCTTCAGCTGTTGTCTTTAGACTTTGTCCTCATATTTTGTCTTCAGACTTTGTCTTCAGACTTTGTCTTCAGACTTTGTCTTCAGACTTTGTCTTCAGCTGTTTTCTTCAGAATTTGTCTTCAGACTTTGTCTTCAGACTTTGTCTTCAGACTTTGTCTTCAGACTTTTTCTTCAGACTTTTTCTTCAGACTTTTTCTTCAGACTTTGTCTTCAGACTTTGTCTTCAGACTTTGTCTTCAGACTTTGTCTTCAGACTTTGTCTTCAGACTTTATCTTCAGACTTTGTCTTCAGACTTTGTCTTCAGACTTTGTCTTCAGACTTTGTCTTCAGACTTTGTCTTCAGACTTTGTCTTCAGACTTTGTCTTCAGACTTTGTCTTCAGACTTTGTCTTCAGACTTTGTCTTCAGACTTTGTCTTCAGCCTTTGTCTTCAGACTTTGTCTTCAAACTTTATCTTTAGCTGTTGTAGACCACTTCAGTTGTTTTCATGTCTGTGGGACTTAAGGTTTTTCTAACCTGGCTCATTGGTTCTTTTGGTCCAACAAGAACTACACAACTCATGATCTTGAGTTGGGCGCTATAGTATTCGCACTCAAAATATGGAGGCATTACCTGTATAGAACCAAATGCATCAGATACACAGATCATAAAAGCCTTCAACATATCCTGGATTAGAAGGAACTCAATATGTGATAGCTAGCTGGGTAGAGCTTCTTAGTGACTACGATTCCGGTATCATCCGGGGAAGGCTAACGTGGTGGCTCATGCTCTAAGCCGCAAAGAACGCGTGAAACCACTACGTGCTCGAGCTTTGGGATTGACCGTTCAAACGAATTTGAAAGCTCAGATCCAAATTGAACAAAGTGAGACATTGAAAGAAGAAAACCTTGCGGGAGAAGAATTTCGAGGGTTGGATAAACAACTTATGTGCAAGGATGATGGTGTACAGTACTTCGTGGACCCTATATGGGTACCCAGATGGGGAGGTGTACGTACCGTGGTCATGGATGAAGCACACAAGACGTGATATTCTATTCATCCTGGTGCAGACAAGATGTACCACGATCTCAAAGATCTGTACTGGTGGCCAGGCATGAAGAAAGACATTGCCATGTACGTCAGCAGATGCTTGACATGCTCAAAATTTAAAGCTGAACATCAGAAACCATCGGGACTTTTACAGCAACCTGAGATTCCTGAGTGGAAATGGGAGAACATAGCCACGGATTTCATTGCCAAACTCCCTTGAGCGAGCAACGAGCATGACCCGATATGGGTCATAGTGGATCGAATGATGAAATCAGCATATTTCTTGCCAATCCGAGAAGACTACAAAATGGAAAAGTTGGTGAGATTGTACATAAAAGAGGTCGTGACAAGACACAGAGTGCTGGTGTCAATCATATCCGACTGTGACGGCTGATTCACTTCACGATTTTGGCAGACACTACAGAAAGCGATAGGCACTCGATTAGACATGAGTACCGCCTATCACCCTTAGACAGATGGCCAAAGTGAACGAACTATACAAACGCTAGAAGACATGCTGAGAGCGTGTGTAATCGACTTTGGTGGTAGTTAGGACACTTATTTGCTGTTGATTGAGTTCTCTTACAATAACAGCTACCATACCAGCATTGGGTGTGCCCCGTTCGAAGCGTTGTATGGAAGGAAGTGTAGATCACCCGTTTGTTGGGCCGAGATTGGTGAAAGTCAGTTGACAAGCCTAGAGATCATTCAGGATACAGCCAACAAGATCTTCCAAATCAAAGATAGACTAAAAGCCGCTAGAGATCGACAAAAGAGCTATGCCGACAATCGTCGGTAGCCTCTAGAATTCAACGTTGGGGATCAAGTGTTACTCAAAGTGTCCCCTTGGAAAGGAATAGTTCGGTTTGGAAAGAAGGGAAGTTAGCCCCAAGATACGTTGGACCATTCGAGATTACAAAAAGAATTGGTCCAGTGGCTTACCGATTAAGTTTACCGTAAGAACTCAATGGTGTGCATGATACTTCCCATGTGTCGAACCTCAAGAAGGGTTTGGTTGACGAATCACTTCACGTACCAATTGAGGATATCATAATCGACGAAAAGCTTCATTTTATTGAGGAAGCCATTGAGATCATGGATCGAGAAGTCAAACATTGAAGCGTAGTAGAATACCAATTGTTCATGTGAGGTGGAATTCAAAGCGAGGGCCAGAGTTTACATGGGAACGGGAAGATCAGATGAAACTTAAATATCCTCAACTATTCGAGAATGACACTCTTGGACCTAACTCCAGCTGAATTTCGGGACGAAATTCTCTCAACTGGGGACACTGTGACATCCGTCACCTTAAGGTTCGTCAAACAACATAATTAACCATCAATTCTTTCTTAATTGTTCTTCCTCTTCTTCCGGAACTCTTGTTATGGAGCTCATACTTGCTTCATTATCCTTGTGCCTGTACTTCCTTCATGAACGTGTGCTAAACCTGAACCTTTTATAAATTTCATCACCATTATCACTAATATATATATCATTTTTACTTATAACCATTGCCAGTAATAAAACCATTTTAAGTTATTAATTACCATTAAACACACTTTTAACATTAATATAATGAACATTTTAAAGTCATTTTCAACCGAAACAAACTTTAGGAACTCGGGGGCTAAGTGTAGGGACTAAAATTGACATTTTGTAAACTTGGGATGGGTATAAAATGCCCATTCCCAGCCATTTTCTTCACCTTTTTCACTTCTTCTTCACTTTCATCTGCATCACCTATCTTCTTCACTTTTGCACCAAAACGCTCCATTTGGTCTCGTTTTCTTCATCTAGGCTTCGTCTACAACCTAGCCTACTCCATCCTTGCAGGTATACGACCTTGGTTGTCCAGTTCTTGCTCGTTTTACTGCTGTCCATTCCTAGGGTTTCGGGTGTTCAGGTCAACTCGATCACAAGAGGTCATGTGGGTGCGTGTGGTGTCTTTCTGCGTGTGCTTCTTGTTTTTGTGTGTTTGTTGTGTGATTCTAGAAGTCCTTGTGGTATAAAACCCATACTTGGGGCAGCCGAAGGCTGATCTGCACTTCAGCAGTCGCGAACCTGCAGTTTAGGCGACTGGGTCTGTCATGCGACTGAGCCGTGCGAATGGGTGAGTCGTGTGACTGAGTCATGCGACTGTGTCTTTCGGGAAACTGAGTCGTGCGACTAGGGATGCCATGCGACTGAGTTGTGCGATCGAATGAATGTGTGCGATTGAGTCAATGCTGATGAATGTTGTGTGCGGTTGAGTCGATGCGGATGAATGTGGTGTGTGATTGAGTCCTGCGACCAAATGAATGTATACGACTGTGCGTCTATCGCACAACTGAAGGCCAACCGCACAAATGAAGGTTCAGTCATACGAATGAAGCTGATTCATACGAATGAAGGTTGATTCGTGCGAATGGAGGTTAAGTTGTGCGATTGGGTGTTGTGTGGTACGACTGAATGCCAGTCGTGCGAATGAAGGTTCAATCGTGCGAATGAAGCTGATTCGTACGATTGAAGGTTGATTCGTACGAATGGAGTGTTGAGTCGAGCGTCTGGTCCTGTTGTGTGACCGATGATGTGCGTGTGTGAATTCCTTTCCTGAATGTCTTGTGATGATAAGGTAACATCAGTAAAAGTGTCATTGCTTGACCACAAAGATTAAAGTCAATGCTATCAACATGCACATACTATTTCAATCTTAAATCAACCTAACGGTTTACAAATTTTCAACAACCCTTTTTTGGACTATAAATATTCAACAAGTACTTTCTTTTATAACAATAGGATTTTTATACAAATGTCATTGGCAATGACAACTACTCCTAGTACTTGGATCTACATAAGATCTAATACGTGTGTCTGCTTGTGTGTGTTACCCGTGACTGACCCGATACAACCTGAACCGACCAAACATTACTACTTTCTTTATACATATCATTAATGCTTAACAATAACTATCAATAGGTGTTTGACTGTTCATTGCATACAACCGTTGGGAACTTGATCATTCATACTTACCACTTAACATGTGAGTTTTGTGGCCCCTTTTTATGTTAATACAAATTTTCAAACATTTACAAACATGAAGGAAAAGTATGCTCACCCATTTTCATGTTGTACAACATACATACAATTTACATACTTAGAATCAACATGCTGCTGTATTGTGAGTACTTATCTGATACATGCTTGGGTCTGTTTTGTGGTTCTTTCTTACAACCATTTAATTCTAGTCTGGGAACTGACGGATAGGTATTGGTAGTACTACTTGGGTTGACACCCCCACCCTCGTGTTGGTATACTAGTTAGTACCAACAGATGCCAGGAACGGGCCTTGGGTGAATGTATTCCAACAAGATTCTTTGTGTACGTCGTTAGGTTTGGTTGTAAAGCTCATGTCATGTGATTTTGCTTACTTATAACTGTATGCACGGTATTCTGCAACAACTTTATACAACATCAATTACTTATTTACTTTTAAACCTGCGAGCTCACCAACAAATTTGTTGACCATTCTGAGCATATCTTTTCAGGTGATCATGCTAGCTGAAGATCTAGGTGTGCTGCCTTAGTGGACACCCTAGGATGCATTTCGTGGCTAACTTGTCATTTTGAAAACATTTGATGTAGTCTGTTTTAAATCAACAATTAATCTTTTGTTACTTGTTCCCGGGTTGTGGGAAAAATACGTTACAATGTTGATATTCGTATTTGTGTGATCATTTGGTTGCGTATGCTTATCGCGATGTTGTCAACATTGACTAAACATGACACAAGTCCCCTTGTTGTCGGGTGTCGTCATGACACGCTTATTATCATTTTTTGTATTGCATCTCTATCGCTTACCATGTGTTATGACGATTCCCGTCTCGTTACATCCCCGTGTTTCCGCTCTTAGCTGGGGTGTGACATGTCGTGCGACTGAGTCATGCGACTGTGTCATTAGGGCGAACTAGTCCTGCGACTGGGAATGTCATGCGACTGATTCGTGAGATCGAATGTTGCTTGCGATCGAGTCAATGCGGATGAATGTGGTGTGCGATCAAGTCAATGCAGATGAATGTGGTGTGCGATTGAGTCTCTGCGGATGAATGTTGTGTGCGAGTGAGTCCTATGACCGAATGAACGTATGCGACTATGTGTGTAGCGCATGACTGAAGGCCAATCGTACGAATGAAGGTTCAATCATGCGAATGAAGCTGATTCGTATGTATGAAGGTTGATTCATGCGAATGGAGATTAAGTTGTGCGATTGAGTGTTGTGTGGTATGACTGAATGCCAGTCGTATGAATGAAGGTTCATTCGTGCGAATGATGCTGATTCGTACGATTGAAGGTTGATTCATACGAATGGAGTGTTGAGTCGAGCGTCAGGTCCTGTTGTGTGACTGATGATGCGTGCATGGTGTGAATTCCCTTCCTGAATGTCTTGTGATGATAAGGTAACATTAGTAAAAGTGTCATTGCTTGACCATAAAGATTAAGGTCAACGCTATCAACATGCACATACTAATTCAATTTAAATCAACCTAACATTTTACAATTATCGACAACCCATTTAGGACTACAAAAATTTAACAAGTACTATCTTTTATAACAATAGGATCTTTATGTCACACCTCAAAATCCACGTGCGGAGTTTTACCGCGAGGCGTGTGAACAAACCAGGATCACAGTCAATAGTTACTCAGAACGACTCTATATGCCATAATTAATATAAAATCAACCAAAGTATAAACTTTAAACTGTGAAGAAGCGTTTTGTAAAACAACCCAAAGAAATAAAAAGGTATACTATGGCAAAACATGTGCCAACCAAAAGAGTAAACATTAACCATTAAAACAATAAAAATGTCTTGAGACCGAGTCTTAGAATGCAAGTGAACCATGTAGTGCTCCTATGGCAAGCAAGATAATGACCTGAGAATAGCATACTAAAATGTCAACACATGGTTGGTGGAGTTCAAGAGTGATATTCAAACATAAGCAGTTTAATAATAAAGATATAAAAGTAGTGCATTGTAACAGATAGCTAGTCCATTAAAAATAAATATTAACTCATAGTGATTTCACAATTGAAGCTGTCTGTGTTACGTTGTTGCCTCCTGTCACGATTTAACAGGTCGTGACAATGTTCAATAGGACAAATAGCACCCGGTTGAACTCGAGTCACACAGGTGGGGCTCGTAAGACCCAGTAGTACTACCCAAATATCCACGCTATTCAATATTAACAATTCGAAAGTGTGAGGACTTTTCCATGATATCAACACTATATTAATATTATAAACAACTTGAATATATGAAGCGTTTGTGATTTACCAGTATGCTATCTCCCCCAAAAGAGATTAAGTAAAGAGTGGGGCATGAACTCACCTGATATGAGTAATAGATACTTAGAGTTTTACTTGACAGACAGAGCGGACAGACAACCGTCAGAGCTTACCTAGATCATATAAGTACATGAGTACGTGTAAACAAAGAACATGTGAAACCCAAAGTACACTACAACCAAGGACTCAAGGTTTCAGAAAAACAGACACGTTTGACCCAGTTGACCCGTTTGACCCGTTGGTGACTTTATGTGTTGTAAACCATTCAAGAAATCATACACATATAACATACATGGTTAACATTCAAATGGATCATAAGTATGCCATATTATCTAGGTGTATCACTTAGATCATCATACAACCAAGTATCATACAAGTCATGCGAATCTAGAACATTAACATGTCCACTAGTTATAACATACTAACATGCCACACAAAGATCAAATCACGCACCACGTGCCATGTGAAGCCACTCATGACTTCACATCCTAAACCCTGCCAATCCTACAAAGTAGGGGCCTCAGATTCGCACGCGTGTATGATGATCATATTCACATTCATTAACCATGTTCATTGCATTCAACATACACCACAACAGTCAATTTCCAGTCCCAAACATGATGTCCTAACTACTGACCAACATCAATGTCATACATGATCATCAAAGTCCAAACGTCACCATGATTATCCAAGCATCCCATAAAACTAATTCAACATGTTCTATCACATTAGAATTCATCCATGAACATACTAACATGCTCCTAACATCCCAAACATGTTCAAACTATCATCCTTCCAACTTTGTGCAAATAAAGTTTCCCTTTTGGGAAAGTACATTCCAACATCTATCAAACACTCAATGTATTCATGATTTCATTACAATATACCATCTCAAAAATCAAACATCTAGACATGATTAACAATACCTAGTCATCATAATCTATTAATCATCATGAACAAAAGTTTCCACTTTTGGCAAGATATGAACAACAACATTCATTCTAATATTTCTAGCATTCATATCAACAATCTAGCATCTAATTATCATCATGAACACATCAACACATCAATCTATCATTAGAACATCATGTCATGGAAATAAAGTTACTATTATTAGTAACTATGAACACCTACAACAATTCATCAATTCTTTGCAAGATCAATGTATCCTAACACTCATACAACCTACTAATCATCATACATTCATCAAACAATCATCAATCATCCATAATCTCATCAATTTCGAATTAGGGTTTGCCTAAAATCAAAGTTCAAGATCAATCCATTAAAAACATACAATTCATGCATAATCAACGTTAAACAACATGTATTCAATCCAACTAACATATTAACATCATCATTGAACACCAATTTCGACCACATGAAGATCCATAAACGAATTAGGGTTCGGCCACCATGAAAAACCCACAAAAACTTGTAAAAATCTAACCTTTAAACGTGTGTTAACTTGCAATTGATGATTCCAATGTGTTGTAATCCTTGAAATCGAACAAAACCGATGCTTTGATGCTTGTTCTAGGTTGAAATTGCAAGGGTGAAGGTGTGTGAAGGGTGTTTGTGGCTGATTGACAGGTGGGATTTTGGGTTTTCATGTTTTTGTTTAATTTAATTTCCATATTTACCTTTAAGCCCGTTATTATCAAAACTAGACTTAACTCTTTGTAAAGTTGTTTTTAAGTTAATAATTTAAAGATATAAACTTATGAAATTATATATTTTATCTTTATAAAAACACAAGACATACGAATAAATAGGCACAGTTTCCGCGTTACGCGATTAATTTCCTAATTAACATTTAATACATGCAAACACATAAACATAATACCATCATCACATAATCAATTAGATTATCAATAATGTAACATTATTAATTATTATTAGGTCACCAACGTTAAACGACAACTAGTGTGTGCTTACGACACGTGTATGTAAGACTTAACGGAACGAACGGAGTTTGATAACGGAAATTTACCGGATGTCACATTATCCCCATGTTGAAAGAATTTTCGTCCCGAAAATTGCGTTACATGGTGAGAGTGTTCAATCATTGGTGTACTGCATTGGCACACAGAAATCAAAATCGAGTGAGTTTTGGATGAGTTGTCACATCATCCCCATGTTGAAAGAAATTTCATCCTGAAATTTAAATCAATACCTTCGTTTGCTGGCATCGTCTTTTCGAATAGTTGAGGGTACTTAAGCTTCATTTGACCTTCTCGTTCCCATGTGAATTCCGGTCCACGTCGCGAATTCCAATGGATTTTGACAATGGGTATCTTGCTTTGCTTAAGTGTTTTCACCTCACGGTCCATCACCTCGACTGGTTCTTCGATAAAACGCAACTGTTCATCCACTTGAGCTTCTTCTAGTGGTACGACCATTGTTTTATCAGTTATGCACTTCTTTAGGTTTGATACGTGAAATACATCATGGATTCCACTTAGTGAATCAGGTAGGGCTAGTCGATAGGCCACTGGACCTATTCTTTCCACTATTCCAAATGGTCCAACATACCTCGGATTTAGTTTCCCTCGCTTACCAAACCGAACTACGCCTTTTCATGGTGAGACTTTCAACAAAACTTTGTCACCAACCTGAAACTCTAAAGGTATCCGTCTCTTATCAGCATAACTCTTTTGTCTGTCTCGCGCTGCAGCCATGCGGTTTTGTATTTGCACAATCTTCTCGGTTGCCTCATGAATTAACTCGGGACCTGTTAGCTGACTATCACCAATTTCTGCCTAGCAAACCGGTGATCTACATTTTCTCCCATACAGCGCCTCGAAAGGTGTTGCCTGTTTGCTAGTATGATAACTGTTGTTATAAGAAAACTCCAACAATGGCAGGTGAATTTCCCAGTTATTCCCGAAGTCAATCACACAAGCACGTAGCATATCCTCCAATTTCTGTATGGTACGCTCACTCTGGCCATCTGTTTGTGGGTGATATGCAGTACTCATATCCAATCATGTTCCCAAAGATTTCTGCAATGATTGCCAGAAATGTGACGTGAAACGAGCGTCACGGTCGGAAATAATTGAGATCGGTACACCTTGTCTCGAAACAATCTCTTTAAGGTATAGTCGAGTCAATTTTTCCATCTTATCCATTTCCCTAATTGCTAGGAAGTGAACAGACTTTGTCAATCAATCCACAATAACCCATATCGTGTCACAACCCGTATTAGTCCGGGGTAACTTAGTAATAAAATCCATGGAGATCTGTTCCCATTTCCACATTGGTATCTCAGGTTGTTATAACAGTCCGGATGGTTTTTGATATTCCACTTTTACTTTTGAGCAGGTCAAACACTTGCTCACATACGTAGCTACATCTGCTTTCATGTTAGGCCACCAGTAGTGCGCCTTTAGATCATGATACATCTTGTCGGATCCAGGATGTATAGAATACTTAGATTTATGTGTCTCGCTTATAACTAAATCTCTTAGATTTCCATAAACAGGCACCCAAAGTCTATCCATGAAATACCGAATTCCATCCTCTTTTACCACCAGCTGTTTATCAATTCCCCTTAACGACTCAGAACCAACATTTTCTGTTTTTAAAGCTTCTATATGTGCCTCCTTAACTTGTTCGGGCAGTTGGTACTGATAGTAAGCTGTAAAGCTCTCACCCGTCTGGGTTTAGCTGTTTCCTTCCTGCTTAAGGCATCGGCAACTACGTTCGCCTTTCCCGGATGGTACTTAATAGTGCAATCATAGTCGTTTAGTAGTTCCACCCAACGTCGTTGCCTCATATTCAACTCTTTTTGCTCGAAGATATGTTAAAGACTCTTGTGATCGGTGTAGATAGTGCACTTGGTACCATACAAGTAATGTCTCCAGATCTTTAAGGCAAAAACCACTGCACCCAATTCTAAGTCATGGGTGGTATAGTTCTTCTCATGAACCTTTAGTTGTCTTGAGGCGTAGGCTATGACCTTTTCTCGTTGCATCAAGACACAACCCAATCCTTGAATGGATGCATCACAATACACCACGAAGTCATCTGTTCCCTCTGGTAGTGCTAATATCGGGGCAGTACAGAGTTCTTGTTTTAACAATTGAAAAGCTGATTCTTGGCTCTCACTCCATTTGTATGTCATTCCTTTGTGAGTCAAGTCCGTGAGAGGTTGTGCGATCTTAGAAAATCCTTCTATGAATCGTCGGTAATATCCTGCTAATCCCAGAAATTGTCTTATCTCACTCGGCATTTTGGGTGTAGTCCAATTCTTTATCGCCTCAATTTTGGTACGATCAACATGTATCCTTTCTCATTAACAATATGACCTAGAAATTGCACTTCTCTTATCCAAAAGTCACACTATGAGATTTTGGCATACAGCTGCTCATTTTTCAATAGTTCTAAGATCATTTCGTAAGTGCTCTTCTTCATCCTCCTTGGTCCTAGAATATATCAGTATATCATCGATAAACACAATGACGAACTGATGAAGATAGGGTTTGCACACGCGGTTCATGAGGTCCATGAACACAGCAGGTGCATTAGTCAACCCAAAAGGCATGACCAAGAACTCATAATGACCATAATGAGTACGAAACACAGTCTTGGGAATGTCTTCTTCTCGAACTCTAAGTTGATGATAACCAGATCTCAAGTCAATTTTCGAATAATAGCTCGATCCCTGAAGCTGATCAAACAAGTCGTCGATACGAGGTAAAGGGTACCGGTTCTTGACTGTTACTTTGTTTAACTCTCTATAATCGATGCACATCCGGAATATGCCATCCTTCTTTTTAACAAACAGAACAGGAGCTCCCCAAGGTGATGTGCTAGGTCGAATAAAGCCCTTATCTAAAAGCTCCTGAAGTTGTGATGACAACTCTTGTAGTTCGTTCGGTGCTAATCGATAAGGTGCCTTAGCTATCGGGGCTGCGCCGGGAGTCAACTCAATCTGGAATTTCACTTGGCAGTGAGGTGGTAATCCAGGAAGATCCTCTGGAAACACCTCTGGAAAATCACACACTATGGGAATATCCTCCATTCTCCTTTCTTCCGCTTGCTTATCGGTTACCAGGGCTAGAATAGCCACACGACCCTTTCGTAATAACTTTTGCGCTTTCATGTATGAGATGATGCCTATCACAGCACCACTCCTATCATCTCTGATGATAAGGATTTTGTCACCAACAGGGATTTGTATGATCTTCTCATGACATATGACTTTCGCTTGCTTGCTAGAGAGCCAATCCATGCCTATCACAACATCAAAACTCCCTAGCGTAACAGGCATAAGATCTATAGCGAAAGTATGACCAGAAAGTTCTATCTTACAGTCTTAAGGATATGCGTTACATGGATCTGTTTACCGTCGGCTAATTCCACAGTGTATTTAGATTCTAAGCAGAGGGTATATCACTTAAACACTACAGAACTTTAAGGACACAAAACTCCTATCAGCTCCAGTATCGAATAGTACCGTAGCAAAACAACCATTAACAGAGAACCTACCAGTAATAGTTATGGGATCATTTAGAGCCTCACCTGCGCCAATGACGAAGGCTCTCCCCTTGGCTCCATCTTTATTGCCGCCATTACCAGTACCATTACCACCGTTGTTGTTATTACCGTTGTTGTTGTTGTTGTTGTTGTTGTTGTTGTTTCCATTACCATTTCTCCTTAGTTATGGGCAGTTTCGCCTGTAATGCCCTTCTTTCCCACATTTAAAACAACCTTTGGGAGTTTCTTGAGGTTGTTGTGGCCTCCTTACCAGCTCACCACGACAATCCTTAGCAGCGTGTCCAATTTTTACACAGCGTTGACACTTGAAGTTATCACACCTTCCCACATGATGGTAATTACACCGAGTGCACTTCGGATGTCTATCACCATAACCACTGGGTCCTCGATTATTTGCAGCCGTTTGGCTGAAGTTACGGTTATTGTCAAACCTCTGTTGTTGCTGAACTGGCTGTTGTTGCTGTTGAGGTTGACGTTGACCGCTAGAAGATGATGATGCTTTGGTGTTGTTGGCATTATTCCACTTTTTTTTGTTGTCGAGCATGCTAGCCATAGCGCCCCACTCGGGTAGACGTCATTGCTTCACGGCTTGGTCAGTTAGCTTATGAGCTAACTGGATGGCTTGCTGAATTGTGGTTGGGTTGGAAACAGTTACCATACTTTGAATTTCGGGTACTAATCCCTGTATGTAATGCTCCACCCTCTTATGCACCTCATTCACCATTCCCGGGCACAAAGTTGCTAGTTCATGGGTTCTGGTGGTGTAGGCCTCGATTTCCGAGTCCTCCATCTTTAGTTTCCAGAACTCCATCTCTAGCTTCTGCACTTCATTGCGAGGACAGTACTCCTCAGTCATCATTGTTTTGAACTCATCCCATGGAAGCCCATTTGCCATCGCTTGTCCTAGCATCGGAATTGCGCGTTCCACCAAGACAGAGCAGCACCCTCTAAAGTCCCGGTGGCATACTTCACTTGATTAGCAGGTGGACAGTTTCATTTGGAGAAGACAGACTCAGTCTTCTCGAACCATCGTACAAGCCCAACAGCACCCTCGGTACTGCTGTAGGTGTGTGGTTTACAGTCCATAAAGGACTTGTAGGTACACACTGGTTGTCCTGTTTTTAACACAACACACATTAATTAGACATCCCATACAGTTATGAAGGATATCAGATTTATCTTTCTATCATTGTTTACCTGCTGGCTGACCCGCCTGGGCAGCAGCCACTGCCGCCTGAACATGCTCATTAATTAGAGCAGCTAATTTTGTGGGGGTCATGTTAATAGCACTACCGCCCTGTTCTCCAGTGCACGTCCACGTCCACGTCCACGACCATGTCCACGTCCACGTCCACGGGCGTCCATTCTTTCCACTTTACATTCACAAATACAATAATGAGAAACATCAAACACATTTATCTCATTGAACTACAGTAAACAGTAAATAAAACAAATAATGAATCATCACAACCGCAACATTCATAACAAAAATGATAACCAAAGTAAATAAATTGTAAATGAGTCATAATGTATTTATCAATGTCAAAATTGAAGTTTGTCGTTCATGTGGGGAAACAACCCTTCCCACATAGGTTTCAAAAAGAAAAACACTACATAGCCTAAGTCATATAAAGAAAGTCAATCGACAACATTTGACCCATCACTGTCGTCCTCCATCTCCACCGGTTCCTCCTCCTCGGGTCCCTCCTCGGGATCCTCATCCTCATGGTCTGCTGCAGGAGCAGGAGCTATAGCAATCTGAAGTGCCGCTAGTTGGGCTTCTAAGATGACAATCCTATTATCGGCTACGGCGTCCCGCTGTTCTCGAGCAGTCACACGCCCTCGGAGTGCTATGAGACCATCTTGAATATGGTGACACCCATTTAGGGTCTTCCCGTGTTGCTCCTCGAGTTCATCCAGTTGATGTCTCAGTTTGTACACCTAATGCTGCAGTGTACAGATATCACCCGTGAGCCGCCTGACTTGATGCTGCTCAATGTCCAGTGCAGCCACCAGTGCAGCAATCAGTTGCTCGTTGGACTACACCGTCCGTGGGAGTGAAGGCATTGGTTGGTCGGCTTTATTCCTTGTCCTGGGCTTCGGACAGGTACGCGCTCGCTATACATAATATGATGAACGAATCTAGGATAGAAACTCCAGTCTCGTGGAGGGTCACACTTCATCAATGCAAAAGGTTGATCCCAGTAAATCTCCTCTCGAGGATAAGCTAGTCGGGGCCAATCGAATCCATTGTCAGGTACAGGTGCGGGAGGTGGGGATTCAGATCGTGAAGGTGATTCAGGTCGCTTACCCGTAGCTCGCGATGACGATGCCATGCTGCAGAGAGTGTGACGTGTATGCCAATAAGTATACAGTAGATGAGATTAAAGCACGGGTAACTAACTAACTGTGTGCGGTTATAGACTAGTGTGTGTATGCAACGTAGTTCCCTATAACTAATGGCTCTGATACCAATCTATCACACCCTCAAAATCCACGTGCGGAGTTTTAACGCGAGGCGTGTGAACAAACCAGGATCACAGTCAATAGTTACTCAAAACGACTCTATATGCCATAATTAAAATAAAATCTACCAAAGTATAAACTTTAAACTATGCGGAAGTGTTTTGTAAAACAACCCAAAGAAATAAAAATGTATACTATGGCAAAACATGCGCCAACCCAAAAGAGTATACATTAACCATTAAAATAAGAAAAATGTCTTGAAGACCGGGTCTTAGAATGCAAGTGAACCATGTAGTGCTCCTATGGCAAGCAAGCTAATGACCTGAGAATAGCATACTAAAATGTCAACATAATGGTTGGTGAGTTCAAGAGTGATATTCACACATAAGCAGTTTAATAATAGAGATATAAAAGTAGTGCATTATAACAGATAGTTAGTCCATTAACAATAAATATTAACTCATAGTGATTTCGCAATTGAAGCTGACTGTGTTACGTTGTTGCCTCCTGTCATGATTTAACAGGTCGTGACAATGTTCAATAGGACAAATTGCTCCCGGTTGACCTCGAGTCACACAGGTGGGGCTCGTCAAACCCAGTAGTACTACCCAAATTTCCCTGCTATTCAATATTAACAATTCGAAAGTGTGAGGACTTTTCCATGATATCAACACTATATTAACATTATACACAACTTGAATATATAAAGCGTTTGTGATTTACCAGTATGCTATCTCCCCCAAAAGATATTAAGTAAAGAGTGGGGCATGAACTCACCTGATATGAGTAATAGATACTTAGAGTTTTACTTCACAGACAGAGCGGACAGACAACCGTCAGAGCTTACCTAGATCATATAAATACATGAGTACGTGTAAACAAAGAACATGTGAAACCCAAAGTACACTACAACCAAGGACTCAAGGTTTGAGAAAAACAGACACGTTTGACCCAGTTGACCCGTTTGACCCGTTGGTGACTTTATGTGTTGTAAACCATTCAAGAATCATACACATATATCATACATGGTTAACATTCAAATGGATCATAAGTATGCCATATTATCCAGGTGTATCACTTAGATCATCATACAACCAAGTATCATACAAGTCATGCGAATCTAGAACATTAACATGTACACTAGTTATAACATAACTAACATGCCACACAAAGATCAAATCACGCACCACGTGCCATGTGAAGCCACTCACGACTTCAGATCCTAAACCCTTCCAATCCTACTAAGTAGGGGCCTCAGATTTGCACGTGTGTATGATGATCACATTCACATTCACTAACCATGTTCATTGCATTCAACATACACCACAAAAATCAATTTCCAGTCCCAAACATGATGTCCTAACTACGAACCAACATCAACATCATACATGATCATCAAGGTCCAAACATCACCCATGATTATCCAAGCATCCTATACAACTAATTTTACATGTTCTATCACATTAGAATTCATCCTTGAATATACTAACATGCTCCTAACATCCCAAACATGTTCAAACTATCATCCTTCAGACTTTGTGCAAATAAAGTTTCCCTTTTGGGAAAGTACATTCCAACATCTATCAAACACTCAATGTATTCATGAATTCATTACAATTATACCATCTCAAACTCATAACAACATCTAGACATGATTAACAATACCTAGTCATCATAATCTATTAATCATCATGAACAAAAGTTTCCACTTTTGGCAAGATATGAACAACAACATTCATTCTAAGATTTCTAGCATTCATATCAACAATCTAGCATCTAATTATCATCATGAACACATCAACAACATAAATCTATCATTTGATCATCATGTCATGGAAATAAAGTTACTATTATTAGTAACCTATGAACACCTACAACAATTCATCAATTCTTTGCAAGATCAACGTATCCTAGCATTCATACAACCTACTAATCATCATACATTCATCAAACAATCATCAATCATCCATAATCTCATCAATTTCGAATTAGGGTTTGCCTAAAATCAAAGTTCATGATCAATCCATTAAAAACATACAATTCATGCATAATCAACGTTAAACAACATGTATTCAATCCAACTAACATATTAACATTATCATTGAACACCAATTTCGACCACATGGAGATCCATAAACGAATTAGGGTTCGGCCACCATGAAAAACCCACAAGAACTTGTAAAAATCTAACCTTTAAACGTGTGTTAACTTGCAATTGATGATTCCAACGTGTTGTAATCCTTGAAATCGAACAAAACCGATGCTTTGATGCTTGTTCTAGGTTGAAATCGCAAGGGTGAAGGTGTGTGAAGGGTGTTTGCGGCCGATTGAGAGGTGGGACTTAGGGTTTTCATGTTTTGTTTAATTTAATTTCCGTATTTACCCTTTAAGCCCTTGTAATTTGTATTTTATCAAAACTAGACTTAAACTCTTTGTAAAGTGTTTTTAACTTAATAATATAAAGATATACACTAATGTTAATCATTATATATTTTATCTTTATAATAACACAAGACATACGAATAAATAGGCACGTTTCCGCGTTACGCGATTAATTTCCTAATTAACATTTAAAACATGCAAACACATAAACATAATACCATAATCACATAATCAATTAGATTATCAATAATGTAACATATTAATTATTATTAGGTCACCAACGTTAAATGACAACTAGTGTGTGCTTACGACATGTGTATGCAAGACTTAACGGAACTAACGGAGTTTGATAACGGAAATTTACCAGATGTAACACTTTATACGGATGTCATTAGCAATGACGACTACTCTTAGTACTTGGATCTACATAAGATCTGATGCGTGTGTCCGCTTGAGTGTGTGTTACCCACGACCGAACCGATACAACCCGAACCGACCAAACATTAGTATATGCTTTATACATATCATTTATACTAAACATTAACTGTCAATAGGTGTTTGACTGTTCATTGCATACAACCATTTAGACTACTTTAAAAACATTTACAAACATGAGGGAAAAGTATGCTCGCCCGTTTTCTATGCTGTACAACATACATACAATTTACATACTTAGAATCAACGTGCTGCTGTTTTGTGAGTACTTATCTCATACATGTTTGGGTCTGCTTTGTGGTTCTTTCCTACAACCATTTAATTCCATTGTGGGAACCGACGGATAGGTATTGGTAGTACTACTTGGGTTGACACCCCCACCCTCGTGTTGGTATACTAGTTAGTACCAACAGACGCCAGGAACGGGCCTTGGGTGAATATATTCCGACAAGATTCTTTGTGTTCGTCGTTAGGTTTGGTTGTAAAGCTCTTATCAGGTGATTTTGCTTACTTATAACTGTATGCAAGATATTCTGCAACAACTTTATACAGCATCAATTACATATTTACTTTTAAACCTGCGAGCTCACCAACAATTTTGTTGACCATTTTGACTATATCTTTTCAGGTGATCATGCTAGCTGAAGATCTAGGTGTGCTGCCTTAGTGAAGACCCTAGGATGCATTTTCGGGCTAAACTTGTCATTTTGAAAACTCTTAATGTAGTCTGTTTTAAATCAATAATTACTCTTTTGTTACTTGTTCCCGGGTTGTGGGAAAAATACATTACAATGTTGATATCCGTATTTGTGTGATCATTTGGTTGCGTATGCTTATAGCTATGTTGTCGTGAACATTGACTATACACGACACGAGTCCCCTTGTTGTCGGGTGTCATCATGACACGCTTGTTATCATTTATTATATTGCATCTCTATCGCTTACCATGTGTTATGACGATTCTCGTCTCGTTACATCCTCGTGTTTCTGCTCTTAGCGGGGGTGTGACATTCTTGGCACCATCCCACTTTCTTTTGTTGTCGGGCACGCTTGCCACAACGCCCCGCTTGGGTAGACGTCCTTGCTTGACGGCTTGGTCAGTTAGCTTATGAGCTAACTCGATGGCTTGCTGAATTGTGGTTGGGTTGGAAACAGTTACCATACTTTGAATTTCAGGTACTAATCCCCGTATGTAATGCTCCACCCTCTTATGCACTTCATTCACCATTCCCGGGCACAAAGTTGCTAGTTCATGGGTTCTGGTGGTGTAGGCCTCGATTTCCGAGCCCCGCATCTTCAGTTGCCAGAACTCCATCTCTAGCTTCTGCACTTCAGTGCGAGGACAGTACTCCTCAGTCATCATTATTTTGAACTCGTCCCATGGAATCCCATTCGCCATCGCTTGTCCTAACATCTGGATTTGCACATTCCACCAAGACAGAGCAGCACCCTCTAAAGTCTCGGTGGCATACTTCACTTGATCAGCAGGTGGGCAGTTGCATTTGGAGAAGACAGACTCAGTCTTCTCGAAGTATCGTACAAGCCCTACAGCACCCTTAGTACCGCTGTAGTTGTGTGGTTTACAGTCAATAAAGGACTTGTACGTACACACCGGTGGTCCTGTTTTAACACAACACCCATTAATCAGACATCCCATATATGTGACATCCGTCACCTTAAGGTCTGTCAAACAACATAATTAACTATAGAATTATTCTTAATTATTCTTCCTCTTCTTCATGAACTCCTGTTATAAGAAATCATGTTTGCTTTATTACCCTTGTGCCTGTACTTCCTCAGTGAACGTGTGCTAAGCCTAAACCTTTTATAAATTTCATCGCCATTATCACCAAATATATCATTTTTAATTATAACCATTGTCATTAATAAAACCATTTTAAGACATCAATTACCATTAAACACACTTTTAACATTAATATAACAAACACGCTTAAAGTCATTTTCAACCGAAACAAACTTTGGAAACTCGGGGGCTAAGTGCAAGGACTAAAATTGACATTTTGCAAACTTGGATGGGTATAAAAACCCCATTCCCAGCCACTTTCTTCATCTTCTTCACTTCTCCATTTTCTTCTTCACCGCCTATCTTCTTCACTTTTGCACCAAAATCGCTCCATTTGGTCTCGTTTTCTTCGTCTATGCTTTGTCTACAACCTAGTCTACTCCATCCTTGCAGGTAGACGACCTTGGTTGTCCATTTCTTGCACGTTTTACTGCTTCCCATTTCTAGGGTTTCGGGTGTTCAGGTCAACCCGAACACAAAAGGTCGTGTGGGTGTGTGTGATGACTTTCTGCGTGTGCTTCTTGTTCGTGTGTGTTTTTTGTGTGATTCTGGATGTCCTTGTTGTGTGGAACTCATGCTCGGGGCAGCCGAAGGCTGCTCTGCACTTCAGCAGTCGCGAACCTGCAGTTCAGGCAACTGGGTCTGTCATGCGACTGAGCCGTGCGACTGGGTGAGTCGTGCGACTGACTGATGCGACTGTGACATTTAGGCGACTGGGTCGCGCGATCGAATGTTGTGTGCGATTGAGTCAATGCGGATGAATGTGGTGTGCCATTGAGTCCTATGACCGAATGAATGTATACGACTGTGCGTGTATCGCACGACCGAAAGCCAATCGTACGAATGAAGGTTCAGTCGTACGAATGAAGCTGATTGGTACGAATGAAGGTTGATTCGTTCGTATGGAGGTTAACTCGTGCGATTAGGTGTTGTGTGGTATGACTGAATGCCAGTCGTACAAATGAAGGTTCATTCGTGCCAATGAAGCTGATTCGTACGATTGAAGGTTGATTCGTACGAATGGAGTGTTGAGTCGAGCGTCTAGTCCTGTTGTGTGACTGATGATGATGTGTGTGTGAATTCCCTTCTTGAACGTCTGATGGTGATAAGGTAACATTAGTAAAACTGTCATTGCTTGACCACAAAGATTAAAGTCCACGCTATCAACTGGCACATACTATTTCAATTTAAATCAACCTAACATTTTACAATTATCAACAACCCATTTAGGACTACAAATATTTAACAAGTACTATATTTATAACAATGGGATCTTTATACGGATGTCATTAGCAATGACGACTACTCTTAGTACTTGGATCTACATAAGACCTGATATGTGTGTCCGCTTATGTGTGTGCTACCCACGACCAAACCGATACAACCCGAACCGACCAAACATTACTACTTTCTTTATACATATAATTTATGCTAAACATTAACTGTCAATAGGTGTTTGACTGTTCATTGCGTACGACTATCGGGAACTTAGATCATTCATACTTACCACTTAACATGTGAGTTTCGTGACCCCTTTTTATGCCTACACTACTTTACAAACATTTACAAACATGGGAGAACAGTATGCTCACCCATTTTCATGTTGTACAACATACATACAATTTACATACTTAGAATCAACGTGCTGCTGTTTTGTGAGTACTTATCTCATACATGTTTGGGTCTGCTTTGTGGTTCTTTCTTACAACCATTTAATTCCATTGTGGGAACCGACGGATAGGTATTGGTAGTACTACTTGGGTTGACACCCCCACCCTCGTGTTGGTATACTAGTTAGTACCAACAGACGCCAGGAACGGGCCTTGGGTGAATATATTCCGACAAGATTCTTTGTGTTCGTCGTTAGGTTTGGTTGTAAAGCTCTTGTCAGGTGATTTTGCTTACTTATAACTGTATGCACGGTATTCTACAACAACTTTATACAGCATCAATTACTTATTTACTTTTAAACCTGCGAGCTCACCAACAATTTTGTTTACCATTTTGAGCATATCTTTTTAGGTGATCATGCTAGCTGAAGATCTAGGTGTGCTGCCTTAGTGGAGACCCTAGGATGCATTTTGTGGCTAACTTGTCATTTTGAAAACATTTGATGTAGTCTGTTTCGAACAATATTACCCTTTTGTTACTTGTTCCCGGGTTGTGGGAAAATACATTACAATGTTGATATTCGTATTTGTGTGATCATTTGGTTGCGTATGCTTATGGCTATGTTGTCGTGAACATTGACTATACACGACACAAGTCCCCTTGATGTCGGGTGTCGTCATGACACGCTTGTTATCATTTCTTATATTGCATCTATATTGGCTTACCATGTGTTATGACGATCCCGTCTCGTGACGCCCCCGTGTTTCCGCTCTTAGCGGGGGTGTGACAAACTGGTATCAGATCTATTGGTTATAGATAATTAGGCAATACACTTGACCTAGACTATAACCTAGGAACCTTCATGTAGATTTGCATGCCAGGGTTGTGTGCATTTTATATCTCATACGTGTTCCTCACTACTTGTTTGTTTATCTATCTGTTTCGTGATCTTTTCACCCTGTGAGGGAGCCCTTGTGCTCACTTTTATGGGATGCTTCTATCGGATCTTCCGTGTCCCTCTGCGCACCGAGTTGTTTTATCAATCCGGGTATTGAACCTAAAGAGATCTTCATAGATCATGCTATTGCGCTTGACCTTAGACACTGGGATTTACCTCGAGAAGGTTATGTCTGGGACCTCGAGAGAGGAGGAAATAGCGACCTCCACTAGACTAAACTTGATTTCATGCATGGATATGCCATTATTATCATGGACTACTGTTTGGACATTACCTATACATGGTGTGAGAATTACATGATTTGTATGCGATGTGTGACAACCATAAGTATGGTATTAACCCGGAATGTTAGACCTTAATGTGACATGGATAATGCGCCTTGCAATGGTTAAAACTTATGCGTTTACTACTTTTATGATTAGAACATCCCGCCTCGAAGAGTTACCCGCAGCAACAGTGGCGGAAGTGAAGCCCCGAAGGGCAGAGGCAGGGGCAGAGGTAGAACACAAAGGACAAGCGATGGTCCTACAAGGACAATCAGGGTATAAGAAACTCTGATATGGCAGCCTTAATTTCCCAACAGCTGGCTACACTGATTCCGACTATCGTGGCCCAAGTGAGCGATGCTCTTCAGAATCACCACCCCACGGGGATGGTGGCAATGATAACGAGGATAATGGGAACCCGACTGGGAATGAAAGCAATCAGGAGACTGGGAATGGTGGTACAGCCGGTAATGAAACTGGGATTGTTAATGAGACCGGGTTTGTAAATGCTAGATGGGGATGTTCATACAAGGAATTTGTGGCTTGTAAACCGAGAGACTTTGATGGCAAAAGTGGAGCCATAGCCCTGACTAGATGGCTTGAAAAGATGGAGGCAGTGATTGACATCAGCGAATGCCTCGACAGTCAAAGGATCAAGTATGCCACATGCTCACTACAGGGCAAGGCACTAACTGGGTGGAACACCCAAATTTAGGCTAGAGGAAGAGAATCAGTGATGCAAATGTCATGGGATGAGTTCAAAGCCCAATTCACCGAGGAGTATTGTCCTCTCAATGAGATGCAGAAACTTGAGCATGAGTTCTGGAATCACGCTATGGTGGGGGTTGGGCACGCGGCTTACACCGATCGTTTTCACGAGCTAGCAAGGTTGGTTCCGCATCTGGTCACCCCGGAATCAAAAAGGATAGAGAGGTATATTTGGGGACTTGCACCTCAAATCCGGGCAATGGTAACCGCAGCTGCTCCTCCTACTATCCACAGCGCAATTCTGAAGGCTGGCGCTCTAACTGATGAGGTGGTGAGAACAAGGGTATTGGGCAGGGGAGCTGAGAAAAGGAAAGATGTTGGGGAAACGAGTCGGTCGAGTGCCGGGAAATTTGAGAAAAGGGCCAAGACAACCAGAAATTTTGTGGCCGTGACCCAGGGCAGGCGAGAGTACGTGGGTCCGCACCCCAAATGTGATAGGTGCAACTTTCATCATCCCCCAACTATTTCGTGCCGGGTGTGCACGAACTATAAACCCCCGGGGCATTTAGCAAGAGACTGTAGAACAGCGCCAAATATGGTCGCACCAGTCAATGCGGTTAACCCCGCCGGGAATGCCAGGGGCTGTTACGAGTGTGGAAGCCCCGATCACTATAGGAACATGTGCCCCAAACTGAATCAGGCACCAGGTCAAAAAAGGAACAACTAGCAACAGGCGATGGCTATAGCTGGAAATCAAGGCCCGACAAACCAAGGGAATACGGCTCGGGGACACGCTTTTGTCATTGGAGCCAACGATGCCCGTCAGGACCCGAATGTTGTCACGGGTACGCACTTACTCAATAATCACTTTGCATCTGTATTATTTGACACTGGAGCCGACAATAGCTTTATATCTTTTGGGTTTGTGCAATTGCTTGATTTGAGTTCTAGTTGGCTAGAAACTAGCTACTCTGTAGAAATGGCCAATGGTAGGGTTTTTCAGGACGACAAGATTATTAGAAAGTGCTCGATAATATTGGAGAACCACGCCTTCGATATAGACTTGATACCCTTTGAGTTAGGAAGTTTCGACGTGATTGTGGGAATGGATTGGTTGTCGAAACACGGGGCTGAGATTGTCTGTCGGGACAAGGTAGTGCGAGTCCCTATGTCAGACGGAGGAGTACTCAGAATTCAAGAAGAACGACCGGGAAGAAACTTAAAGCTTATTTCCTGCATGAAAGCACGCCGAAGTTTACGAAAACAGTGCTCCGCTTTTCTGGCTCATGTGGTGGAAAAGAAAGAAGAGGAGCAGAAATTGGTAGATATCCCTGTAGTGCGGGATTACCCAGATGTATTTCCTGATGACTTGTCTAGTTTGCCTCCTCCACGGCAGGTGAAATTTCGTATTGAGTTGGTTCCTGGAGCTACACCGTTAGCAAAGACACTGTATCGGTTAGCACCATCTGAAATGCAAGAGTTATCTAGCCAGTTACAGGAGCTACTGGAGAAGGGTTTTATTCGGCCGAGTCACTCACCTTGGGGAGCACCGGTGTTATTTGTCAAAAAGAAGGATGGGTCGTTCCATATGTGCATCGACTACCGCTAGTTGAACAAGCTAACTGTGAAGAATCGGTATCCTCTCCCCAGGATCGACGACCTATTTGATTAGTTACAGGGAGCTTCGTATTTCTCGAAGATCGACCTTCGTTCTGGATATCATCAACTAAGGGTTTTCGAGGAGGACATACCGAAGACAGCGTTTAGCACTCATTATGGGCACTACGAGTTCTTGGTCATGCCGTTCGGATTGACTAACGCACCAGCTGTATTTATGGACCTGATGAATCGGGTGTGTAAACCTTATTTGGATAAGTTTGTGATTGTAGGATTCTATGTGCCCAAGACACGTAGAATATTGATGTGGTTAGTACGTTATGATCCAAGTCGGGTTATACCTAATAACAAGCTTAGCAAACACAAATTAATATTTAATTGATGATATGATCATGCAATTAAATATTTATACCAATTTAGAAAATGGGTTTTCTAAACAAGTTGCATATGAGTGGGAACAACTTATTAGGATATTTTATTCAATAATATTATTTGAAGTGTTATTTAAATAAGTTAGATAACACCAAATAATAATGAGAATTTATAAGTTAATTGCTTAATTGTATAACTTATATTAATTATACATACAATTAAGTGGTTAATTATATGTCTAGTTACAAGACTTTTTTTAATATGTGTATGCTTGGCTTAAAAAGGGGAACCTTTTGAATCTATTTGGCCGCCCCCCTTGTCTTTCATTGGACCTTTTGTCTTGTAACTAACATACACATTTAACTAGTCTTGGAGACTCAAAAATATCTCATCCAATCTCATTGCATGCAACACACACAAAACATCTCTCTCTCTCTAAAACCTCTCGCCAGGCAGCAAGTTTGGAGGGTTTTGTGGCCGATTTGGTGTCATCTCCCTAGCAAGAAGAGGTGTTTGCAAGGAGGCTTGGGGTATACAAGCTTGAGGGCTCCTTTTCTTGGAGTCTTGGCCGATTTTGGGCATCTCCATCTTCATCTCATCCATGGTTTTGGCAGCCCCTTTTAGAAGCATTTCATCCACGTCTTGAGCTGCTGAAAAGTAGATTATGGCAGCTTGTTTATGACTGTCCATTTTGCTTGTTTTTGTGTTCATAGCTTGCTTATTCACATATAAGATCCTTTGATTTTGGGTTTGCTTTATACATTTATATGGTCACCTAAAGAACATGTTTTTCAGCTTATAAGTAAGTTTATAAAGTTGTTATTCCGCTGCGTTTTTAGAAGTTTAACGGGTTAAACTATGTTTTGTGTTCTTACAAACCCATCAATGGCATCAAGAGCCGTTATGTGGATAGCTTGCTTGTTCTTCTCCTTTAAAATTGGTTTTAAAGGATGATTATCAACTCATAATAGGCTGATTTTGGTTGATTCAATAAACCCCATGTCTTTCAAAGTTATATCTTCATGCTTATGATTAAACCTTGAAAGATAGGAATGTCAATTGGTTGATATGTTGTTGTTTGTTTGGACAAACAAACCCTAATTTTCTGTTTATGTTGGCTGAAAATTGGGGTTTGATGGGGTTTATTTTGTTTGTTGAATGATGTTTATGATTATTCATATGATAGTGCATAACCTAGCTTGACCTTGTGTTGTTTGGTTTGGATTGAATGTATTTATTTGATTATATTCATTCGATGGGGTTGTATATTAATTTGTGGTTTGTTTAAAAATGTATTTTGTCTGTTTATTCATTGGGATGTAATAATATATTAGGAGTAATTTTCTTTTACTAGAAAATATGTATTAGGATATATATTTTGTAAAATAAGATGCTCGGGAAGGAAGCACAAGAGGAAGATACAAAGAAAAGGACTTGAAGCATATGGATGCAAGTTCAAGTGGGAGTCTATGTTGATCTCTTTTTTGTGTTGTATTCAACCCTTAGGAAAGACCAAATGACCACACTTGTGATGGCAAACAAGTGTGGTCACAATAGTAGCTATGGTTATGCACATTGTGGTTGTTAATATTATGCTTGTTTGATTGTGATTTTATGAATGATTGTATGATATTTGGATATGGTGGACAATCTTAATATAAATGATCTTAACAAGTTAATTCAAAAATGGTTCTTAATCATTAAGTGTTAATAAATGGTTATTAAAAGGATTAATGATTTCGTAATAAAATGGATTTTATTAAAAGGATCATAGGGTATCTTGTATTTGAAAGCATGCAAATACAAGTACATAGAGTTTTCTAACTAGAATTACGAAATCTCAAAACTTTTGACAAACAAGTTTAACACCGTCCTTTTGCACAACACTTGAGTCATTTGGAAACTCTTAATGGGATAAATGTCACCTAACCATTTAGAGGGAACTTGTGATTTAAGGTGGGGATACCACATTGGTGGGATAATGGTCACCTAACCACTTATGTGGGTAAACTCACACGTGTGTGCAAGTAGGGTAACTTGATTTGCAAACCATGTTAAATGGATCACCTAAATATGCTTTCCAAATGGTGTTGATGGGATTAATATGCCGACTTTACATATGATGTTTAAAGTCGATCCCATACCTCTAGAAGTTGCAAATGGTTGCAACCGTCAATCGTTGACCACCTTATGAATTTAAATCGTGGGATAAAGGTCACCTAACCACAATTTAAATGTAATGTTGGGTTCTAGATTTTAATATAAAATGACCTTAAAAGGCATTAATTATTAAAAAATAGCAATATCGAAAACACTAAATAGATCTTTGTTAAATTTTGTAGATGGCCACCAATAATGACAATCATGATAACTCATCCGCGTCCTCCCAATCATTACGAGCGATCCTCCAAAAGGAACGTCTAAATCATAACAATTTCATTGATTGGTATCGAAACTTGAGAATCGTTCTCAAGCAAGAGAGATGATCATATGTTTTAGACGACCCTATCCCGATCAACCTACTGAGGATGATGAGGAGGCCTACAATGATTGGTTGAAGTACACTGAGGACTCCGTCCAAGTCTCTTGTCTCATGCTAGCGAGCATGACTCCCCTCCGATCTCCAAAAGGAGTATGAACATCACAGAGCTTATGACATGATAACCCAGCTGAAGGAAACATTCCAACAGCAGGCAAGGGTTGAGCGCTTCGAAACGGTTCGAGCACTCCATGCATGTCGTATGAATGACAACCAATCAGTTTCATCTTATGTACTTATGATGAAAAGGCATATTGACCGCCTCGTGAGGCTTAATTGTCCCATCTCGAAGGAATTGGTTAGTACGTTATGATCCAAGTCGGGTTATACCTAATAACAAGCTTAGCAAACACAAATTAATATTTAATTGATGATATGATCATGCAATTAAATATTTACACCAATTTAGAAAATGGGTTTTCTAAACAAGTTGCATATGAGTGGGAACAACTTATTAGGATATTTTGTTCAATAATATTATTTGAAGTGTTATTTAAATAAGTTAGATAACACCAAATAATAATGAGAATTTATAAGTTAATTGCTTAATTGTATAACTTATATTAATTATACATACAATTAAGTGGTTAATTATATGTCTAGTTACAAGACTTTTTTTAATATGTGTATGCTTGGTTTAAAAAGGGGGACCTTTTGAATCTATTTGGCCGCCCCCCCTTGTCTTTCATTGGACCTTTTGTCTTGTAACTAACATACACATTTAACTAGTCTTGGAGACTCAAAAATATCTCATCCAATCTCATTGCATGCAACACACACAAAACATCTCTCTCTCTCTAAAATCTCTCGGCCAGGCAACAAGTTTGGAGGGTTTTGTGGTCGATTTTGGTGTCATCTCCCTAGCAAGAAGAGGTGTTTGCAAGGAGGCTTGGGGTATACAAGCTTGAGGGCTCCTTCTCTTGAGTCTCGGCCGATTTTAGGCATCTCCATCTTCATCTCATCCATGGTTTTGGCAGCCCCTTTTGGAAGCATTTCATCCACGTCTTGAGCTGCTGAAAGGTAGATTATGGCAGCTTGTTTATGACTGTCCATTTTGCTTGTTTTTGTGTTCATAGCTTGCTTATTCACATATTAAGATCCTTTGATTTTGGGTGTGCTTTATACATTTATATGGTCACCTAAAGAACATGTTTTTCAGCTTATAAGTAAGTTTATAAAGTTGTTATTCCGCTGTGTTTTCAGAAAAGTTTAACGGGTTAAACTATGTTTTGTGTTCTTACAAACCCATCAGTGATCGTATTCATAGGCGATATACTTATCTACTCCCGATTGAAAGAGGATCATGAATAACACCTTCGGGCAATACTGGAACCGTTAAGGGAAGAGAAACTTTTCGCCAAGTTCTCAAAGTGTGAATTCTGGCTGCGAGAAGTGTAGTTTTTGGGTCATGTGGTTAACAAGGACGAGATTCATGTAGATCCCGGCAAGATTGAAGCAGTAAAGAAATGGGATACAACTTAGACGCCTTCAGAGATACGGAAATTCTTAGGATTAGCCGATACTATCGTCGTTTCATCGCGAACTTTTCAAAGATCGCTCAGCCGTTACACACTGCTGACCCAGAAAGACAAGAGTTTGATTGGGGACATGCACAAGAATAAGAGTTCCAAACACTGAAAGATAAGCTGTGTAATGCACCGATATTGTCCCTCCCATACGGAACTGATATTTTGTGGTATACTGTGATACTTCGCATCAAGGGTTGGGATGTGTACTAATGCAGCAAGATAAAGTGATTGCCTACGCTTCGCGACAACTTAAGGTGCACGAGAAGAACTACACAACTCATGATCTTGAGTTGGGCGCTGTAGTATTCGCACTCAAAATATGAGGCATTACCTGTATGGAACCAAATGCATCATCTACATAGATCATAAAAGCCTTCACATATCCTGGATCAGAAGGAACTCAATATGCGACAGCGACGCTGGGTAGAGCTTCTTAGTGACTACGATTGTGAAATCCGTTATCATCCAGGAAGCTAATGTGGTGGCTAATGCTCTAAGCCGCAAAGACGCGTGAAACCACTACGTGCTCGAGCTTTGGGATTGACCATTCAAACGAATTTGAAAGCTCAGATCCAAATTGCACAAAGTGAGGCGTCGAAAGAAGAAAACCTTGCGGGAGAAGAATTCCAAGGGTTGGACAAACAACTGATGTGCAAGGACGATGGTGTACAGTACTTCGTGTACCGTATATGGGTACCCAAATGGGGAGGTGTACGTACCTTGGTCATGGATGAAGTACACAAGATGCAATATTCTAGTCATCCTAGTGCAAACAAGATGTACCACGATCTCAAAGATCTGTACTGGTGGCCAGGCATGAAGAAAGACGTTGCCATGTACGTCAGCAGATGCTTGACATGCTCGAAAGTTAAAGCTGAACATCAGAAACCATCGGGACTATTACAGCAACCTGAGATTTCAAGTGGAAATGGGAGAACATAGCTATGGATTTCATTACCAAACTCCCTCGAGCGACAACGGGCATGACTCGATATGGGTCGTAGTGGATCGATGACGAAATCAGCACATTTCTTGCCAATTCGAGAAGAATACAAAATGAACAAGTTGGCAAGATTGTACATAAAAGAGGTCGTGACAAGACACGGAGTGCCGGTGTCAATCATATCCAACCGTGACGGCTGATTCAATTCACGATTTTGGTAGACACTATAGAAAGCGATGGGCACTCGATTACACATGAGTATCGCCTATCACCCTCAGACAGATAGCCAAAGTGAACAAACTATACAAACGATAGAAGACATGCTGAGAGCGTGTGTAATCGACTTTGGTGGTAGTTAGGACACTCATTTGCCGTTGATTGAGTTCTCTTACAATAACAGCTACCATACCAGCATTGGGTGTGCTTCGTTCGAAGCAATGTACGGAAGGAATGTAGATCACCCGTTTGTTGGGCCGAGATCGGTGAAAGTCAGTTATTAGGCCTAGAGATCATTCAGGAAACACCCAACAAGATCTTCCAAATCAAAGATAGACTGAAAGCCGCTAGAGACCGCCAAAAGAGCTATGCCAACAACCGTCAAAAGCCTCTAGAATTCAACGTTGGGGATCAAGTGTTACTCAAAGTCTCTCCTTGGAAAGGAATAGTTTGGTTTGGAAAGAAAGGGAAGTTAGCCCCAAGATACATTAGACCATTCGAGATTACAGAAAGAATTGGTCCAGTGGCTTACCGATTAAGGTTACCACAAGAACTCAACGGTGTGCATGAAACTTTCCATGTGTCGAACCTCAAGAAGTGTTTGGTTGACGAATCACTTCACGTACCAATTGAGGATATCAAAATTGACGAAAAGCTTCATTTTACTGAGGAACCCATTGAGATCATGGATCGAGAGGTCAAATAATTGAAAGGCAGTAGAATACCAATTGTTCGTGTGAGGTGGAATTCAAAGCGAGGGCCAGATTTTACATAGGAACGGGAAGATCAGATGAAACTTAAATATCCACACCTATTCGTGGATGACACTCTTGGACCTAACTCCAGCTAATTTTGGGATGAAATTCTCTCAACTGGAGGATACTTTGACATCCGTCACCTTAAGGTCCATCAAACAACATAATTAAAAATAGAATTATTCTTAATTATTCTTCTTCTTCTTCATGAACTCCTGTTATAAGAAATCATGTTGCTTTATTACCCTTGTGCCTGTACTTCCTCCGTGAACGTGTGCTAAGCCTAAACCTTTTATAAATTTCATCACCATTATCACCAAATATATCATTTGTAATTATAACCATTGTCATTAATAAAACCATTTTAACCATCATTACCATTAAACACACTTTTAACATTAATATAACAAACACGCTTAAAGTCATTTTCAACCGAAACAAACTTTGGAAACTCGGGGGCTATGTGCAGGGACTAAAATTGACATTTTGAAAACTTGGGATGGGTATAAAAACCCCATTCCCAGCCATTTTCTTCATCTTCTTCACTTCTCTATTTTCTTCTTCACCACCTATCTTCTTCACTTTTGCACCAAAATTGCTCCATTCGGTCTCGTTTTTCTTCGTCTAGGCTTCGTCTACAACCTAGTCTACTCCATCCTTGCAGGTAGACGACCTTGGTTGTCCATGTCTTGCATGTTTCACTGCAGCCCATTTCAAAGGTTTCGGGTGTTCGGGTCAACCCGAACACAAGAGGTCGTGTGGGTGTGTGTGATGACTTTCTGCGTGTGCTTCTTGTTCGTGTGTGTTTGTTGTGTGATTCTAGATGTCCTTGTTGTGTGGAACTCGTGCTCGGGCAGTCGAAGGCTGCTCTACACTTCAGCAGTCGCGAACCTGCAGTTCAGGCGACTGGGTCTGTCATGCGACTGAGTCGTGCGACTGGGTGAGTCGTGCCACTGAGTCATGTGACTGTGACATTCGGGCGACTGAGTCTTGCGATCGAACGTTGTGTGCGATTGAGTCAATGCGGATGAATGTGGTGTGCGATTCTTGAGTCCTATGACAAAGGTATGCTGTGTGTGTATCGCATGACTGAAAGCCAATCATACGAATGAAGGTTCAGTCGTACGAATGAGGTTGATTCGTGCGTATGGAGGTTAAGTCGTGCGATTGGGTGTTGCGTGGTACGACTGAATGCTAGTCGTACGAATGAAGGTTCAATCGTGCCAATAAAGCTGATTCGTACGATTGAAGGTTGATTCGTACGAATGGAGTGTTGAGTCGAGCGTCTGTCCTGTTGTGTGACTGATGATGCGGTGTGTGTGAATTCCCTTCTTGAACGTCTGATGGTGATAAGGTAACATTACTAAAATTGTCATTGCTTGACCATAAAGATTAAAGTCCACGCTATCAACTGGCACATACTATTTCAATTTAAATCAACCTAACATTTTACATTATCAACAACCCATTTAGGACTACAAATATTTAACAAGTACTATCTTTATAACAATGGGATCTTTATACGGATGTCATTAGCAATGACGACTACTCTTAGTACTTGGATCTACATAAGATCTGATATGTGTGTCCGCTTATGTGTGTGCTACCCATGACCAAACCGATACAACCCGAACCGACCAAACATTACTACTTCTTTATACATATAATTTATGCTAAACATTAACTGTCAATAGGTGTTTGACTGTTCATTGCGTACGACTATCGGGAACTTAGATCATTCATACTTACCACTTAACATGTGAGTTTCGTGGCCCCTTTTTATGCCTACACTACTTTACAAACATTTACAAACATGGGAGAAAGGTATGCTCACCTATTTTGATGCTGTACAACATACATACAATTTACATACTTAGAATCAACATGCTGCTGTTTTGTGAGTACTTATCTGATACATGTTTGGGTCTGCTTTGTGGTTCTTTCTTACAACCATTTAATTCCATTGTGGGAACCGACGGATAGGTATTGGTAGTACTACTTGGGTTGACACCCCCACCCTCGTGTTGGTATACTAGTTAGTACCAACAGACGCCAGGAACGGGCCTTAAGTGAATATATTCCGACAAGATTCTTTGTGTTCGTTGTTAGGTTTGGTTGTAAAGCTCTTGTCAGGTGATTTTGCTTACTTATAACTATATGCACGGTATTCTGCAACAACTTTATACAACATCAATTACTTATTTACTTTTAAACCTGCGAGCTCACTAACAACTTTGTTGACCATTTTCAGCATATCTTTTCAGGTGATTATGCTAGCTGAAGATCTAGGTGTGTTGCCTTAGTGGAGACCCTAGGATGCATTTTGTGGCTAACTTGTCATTTTGAAAACATTTGATGTAGTCTGTTTCAAACAATATTACCCTTTTGTTACTTGTTCTCGGGTTGTGGGAAAATACATTAAAATGTTGATATTCGTATTTGTGTGATCATTTGGTTGCGTATGCTTATGGCTATGTTGTCGTGAACATTGACTATACACGACACAAGTCCCCTTGATGTCGGGTGTCATCATGACACACTTGTTATCATTTATTACATTGCATCTCTATTGGCTTACCATGTGTTATGACGATCCCGTCTCGTTACGCCCCCGTGTTCCCGCTCTTAGCGGGGTTGTGACAGACTGGTATCAGAGCCATTGGTTATAGAGAATTAGGCAATACACTTGACCTAGACTATAACTTAGAAACCTTCATGTAGATTTGCATGCCAGGGTTGTGTGCATTTTATATCTCATACGTGTTCCTCACTACTTGTTCGTTTATCTATCTGTTTCGTGATCTTTTCACCCTGTGAGGGAGCCCTTGTGCTCACTTTTATGGGATGCTTCTATCAGATCTTCCGTTTCCCTCTGCGCACCGAGTTGTTTTATCAATCCGGGTATTGAACCTAAAGAGATCTTCATAGATCATGCTATTGCGCTTGACCTTAGACACTGGGATTTACCCCGAGGAGGTTATGTCTGGGACCTCGAGAGAGGAGGAAATAGCGACCTCCGCTAGACTAAACTTGATTTCATGCATGGATATGCCATTATTATGATGGACTACTGTTTGGACATTACCTATACATGGTGTGAGAATTACACGATTTGTATGCGATGTGTGACAACCATAAGTATGGTATTAACCCAGAATGTTAGACCTTAAGGATTTCTCTGTTGTTTGCTAAGACCTTATCAGTTCCACCGAATTGTTCCTTCAGTGCATTCCAGAGGTCATGAGCAGTTCATGATGCATAAGCCCTGAATAGATTTCATTCGGCAGTGCCATGGCTAGAATTCCATGGCTTTAGCATCAATCTCAAACAGTTTCCCATCTTCATCTGAGTATTGTTCCTTCTTCTTTGGAACCATTTGATTGGTTTCAGAGGTTGTTCCCATAGGCTTATGTGGACCATGTACCACCGATGTCCAACAACCTGAACTGTTAACGGACAGGTGATGAAGCATTCTTCGTTGCCATATGTTATACTCAGTCCTAACCAGCATCGGAGGCTTGGTTGAAGAATCAGTATTGTGAGGGTCATTAGAAGGAGTAGTCATTCTCAGATTCAACCAAATCAATTAAGTTTTAACAGATTTAGAACAGAACACAACAACCAAATTGAACCAAGAGAAAACAGAAAGCAATAAAACGAAAGTAGCAGAAATTCAATTTAACTATAACCGATTCTTGCAAATATGCCAATTCAATCAAATGCAGATATCGATTAGCAGTTTCAATGATCAATTGTTAGATCGATCAATGATTACCTGCTCTAATACCAATTGTTAGGATCAGTGATCTACGTTTGATTGGTTAGAGAGTATTGCAGCGGAAATCAACAAAGAATTAAACAAGTCACAAGAATACAGTTGATATTCAAAGTAAGAGCAAACATTATAGAAAGAATTCTGCAAATCAAATATTTCATTCAATACGCGCTTTCGTGGTGGCAAAATGTCACACATACAATCAGGTCAATCATCCCTTATATAAGAATGTTGTGGTGGAACATTCCTTATATAGGAGATGTGACATCTGCTGATGTCATTTGATAGTGACATCTAACAGAATTATTCAGACTACTGAAGTTAACACAACTACTGAAGATGTCAAAACAGCTGACATCTTCTTACAAAAATACTAAGTGTTAACTATCACTACAACTACTGAAAAGAAACTACTGAAACTACAATGACTGAAGAACATGCTCTTCAGTCGTTTTACAGATACTGAAACATAAAAGAAAACTACTGAAAGGAAACCATCACAACAACTGAAGAATGCTTCTTCATCTGTTGTAACAAACTCTAAAGGCTTCAGTACTTGTACTTGAACTTCAACTGTTGTCATCAGCTGATGTCTTCAGTCTTTGTACTTCAGCTGTTGATCTTAGTACTTTAGTCTTCAGCTATTGATCTTCAGACTTTGGTCTTCAGCTGTTGAAGTCTTCAGTACTTTAGTCTTCAGCTGTTGAAGTCTTCATTACTTTAGTCTTCAGCTGTTGCTCTTCAGACTTTGTCAAACAGCTGATCAAGTCTTCAGCAGTTGTTGTGATGTCTGTGGACTTAGAGGTTTTTCTGATCAGGCTCATTGGTTCTTTTGGTCCAACAAACTCCCCCTGAACCAATGCAGCCAAAACCTCTAAACTTATTGAAGATGTCCCACTTATTATGGCAGAAAGTTTGGTCTTTTTGTCTTCTAGATCAGCTCAGAAGTGACCCATGTAAGCACAGGCCTGGGAAGAAGTCTCAATGATTTGTTTGGCAAAGGATGAATGGGAACTCTGTCTTGGGGAACTGGACACAGAGCTATTACCCCATCCATGAGATCTACTTCCCAACAATGAGTCTGTATGACTCCCTTGTATAGGCCTCAAGGAAGGTTATTGTTCCTCCATGGTAAGCTCTTCAGCTCCTCCTTCAAAAGTGATTCTGGCCCATAATATTCAGATAGGTATTTGACGTGTTCCCATTTTTGAGTTCCACAGTTGTTATTACTCTATAAGCAAATTCATCTGGGTGATTACCCTCTAAGAACAACTAGAGCTCATTCTTTCTAACTTCCTCAAGCCTCTTATATACTAACCCCTTTTCACCATTTTATTTTCCAGCATCTTTTGTGGGGTTAGGTTAGATTTATAGGCTTTCTTGAAGTCATCTAGGATTTCCCAGGGTGATACTACAAAGACCAGTGAGATCACTTCATTTACAATCTTCTTCACTTGGCCAATGTATCTCTGTGGAATGTTTCTTGTGAATCCTATGAGACACCCTGGGATCAGGCCAAATCCTCACTCTCTCCTATTGATATTGAAATGTATGTTTAAGAGTGTATAACTGAGAGCGTGCTTCTTCATGTTGATGATTTAAGATGTGGCAGCATATGCTTTGTCAACTCTCTCAACAATTCCTCATCATGTTGTTTGTGAAGCTCTTCTTCTTCTAGCTTCACTTTCACAATTTGTCTTTGAGTTTCAGGAGTAATTGTTGGAGAGTGACGTTTGGCCTTAGGCAACTGTATAACAGCCGAGATTGGCAGCCTATCTTCATCTTCATCATTATCTTCTCTTCTTCTTCTAGCCTCAGTACCCTTCTCTTCCTCTTCTGGGGTACATCATCGGCTATTGGTTTTAGGGTAAGGGAATTGGTTTGGTGGGTTGTGGTTGTGGTGGTTTTTGGGGGTAAAGGATGTTTTAGTGGGTTTTGGTGTGGGAATTTTGACAGGTTGTTCTAGCATTTTGGATGTGAGTTCGGCTTTAGATTGCTTGACTAGTTCAGTCCTGCTCCCAGCACCAGCTTCGTTTAAGGCTTCAATAACCAATCTGTTGTGTGTATACTTCAGACGAACAGATCTTGGTGGTTATTGCCAAGATGCTGTCCCTGGACCATGCCTTGATTTCAATCAATGATCTACCAAGATACTTCGCTATGAACCTGATCATGATTTCTAGCCTTTCCCTTTCCAACACATCATAACTTGCCCATCTAGCTTGGATTTCTTCAATCTCCAGTCTTCTGATTTCTAAGTCAACTTTTTCAGTGTCGTGACTTGCCTAAACAATTGATCAATGATGTTATCCATTGATCGGCTGTGTTCGGCATCAGCCTTCTTCACCACTGTCTCCAAGTCAGTCTCCTTTTCATTCTTCCTTTTCTTGTATGTGACATGAAAGTCTTAGTACTTTCAGTCACTTTCTCCATGTCAGCATCCTTCACCTTCTCCTTCTCAGTTTCTTTCTTATCTGCAATCCTCTTTCTTTTTGCTTTCACTGACTGAATCTCCCCTTTTTTGGTTGCATTGGTTGCAAGGGGTTGATTTTCAGAAAGCCTTTTGCTCACAGCATCCTTTATCAAGGGTTGTATAACTGAGGGAAGCCTCTCATCAAGGGTTTTAAGCACCATATCAGTGATAGTTGATGTGATGAGAGGTAAGGAATGTTGAAAGATAGCAGCTATTTGCTCAGGGGGGTTCTGTCCCTGAGAAATAGTACCAGAAGCAGAGGCAGGTGGCTGAGTGGTTTGGAGTGGCTCTGTGTATGGGAGACCGTCAAAGGAAGGTGCCACCTGTGGGTTTTGAGGGGTAGATGGTCTTTGATCCTGAGAAATTTTGGCAAGCAGCTCTTTGAGTCTACTCACCTCATCCTCGAGGATGGTGTTTTGGGCTAAAACATCATAAAAGAAGCCCAGGTCATCATCAGTATTTACTGAATCACCTAACCTCCTGATAGAATCAGGATGAACATGCTCTGAGTGTAGACCAGTAGTAGCATGTGCCCCTTGGTCATGGTACTGGGGACTTCCTGCCTCAGGACCATGTCCTTCATCGGCAGTTGCCGCTGGTGAGGTCTTACGGATAGTACCAAATTCATCCTGATCATTTGCTAAAGCAGGAGAAGTGGCAGCCTCACCAGAAATTCGAATCTCCGTTTCTACAATTGGAGATTGAATATGGTAACCCCTGTGCTGTGGGGTGTCAGAAGCACTTTGGTCCTCCCCCTATGGTTGAGGCCATCCCAGTTTTGATTGGTATCTGGGGAGGAGGTGAGGAATGCAACTGAGTCAGCACTTTGGCAATTATGATGGTAGGACTTTGGGGGGCGGTTGCAGTGGGAGAGGGTGTGATGGCAGTATGCACCCGGGGAGAGTGGTGCGTTTCAATGGCAACCTCCTCAAGTGAGGAAGGTTCCAGATGTATAGGTGCCCCAGAGGTGGTTGCTACAGGCTCCTGTTAAGAGGAAACCTGAGCGGTTGAGGGTGAGTGAGTACGTGTATCTACTAGGGGGTTATGACCAGTAGATATAACCTGCATTTGTGTTGCAAAGGCATCCTCAGGGGACTCATTTCCCTGAGTAGCCTTTTTGGCTTTCTTGTGTTTGGGTTGGTGGGGACATTGGATTTGGAGGTGGTGGTTGTGGGTTCCAGCTGCGTGGGCTTTCGCAGTTTGGCAGCCAGTTTGAGTGACTGGTCTGAGTTGTGCCTGGAGTATACTTCAGGAATACAGCCGTGGCAGGGACTCCAAGGCCAACAAGTCCCTTAGCTTTGAGCTGGTTTACTATAATGGCCATTAGGAACCGAGGATATAATATCCATCGGTTAGCTATAGGCTTGGAGGCCATATCCTTGAGTTCAAGAAATAATATTTCAGAAAAATTTAAACTTCGTTGGTCAAGGATAGAGAATAATACCTGCTGCCACCTCGTCGACATTTGATCCCAAGAAGAAGTCTTAGGAGCTAAGCATACATTCACCATATGAAAAATTAGTCGTTCTGCATCATGTAAATGCTTCTTCAGGATGGTAGAGGCGCTGAGGTTACCCTGGTATCCATGTTGGGCAAATGATAGATCAGTGGTGCCCTTTCGATACCTAGTGAGGAAAGTGGCATCATCCAGTTGTAGGGTTTGGCGAAGGATTGCTGGAGTGATGACCACCTGACGGTTGTTGACAAACGACTGGAGAGAGTCGGTGTCATTCTCCCCAGTGATGAGGGTGACGTTCGTCCAGAACTGATGGAGGGATTCAGCATGAATGGTAGGATTTAGAAGGAAAGTCGTTTTGTATGGAGAGTTGATCATTAGATCAATGGCATTATCAAACTTTGTCCAGAAGGGTGATTTGGTAAGGTAAGCAACACAGTTGTGTCGTGGTTTAAGCGTCATGTTCGCCATTGATGTGAGAGAAGGTTCTGAGTTTTTGAACGCTAGGTTTGAGATGATGAAGCTCTGTAAGATAAGGTATTTATAGGGTACGGGTTATAAAGCAACTGAAGGGTTTGGTATGAGTCATCAGTAGTTTTAAACGACTGATGATGTGGTATTAACCTTCAGAGGTTGAAACAACTGAAGTCTTGGTTTTAGGCATCAGTAGTTATAAAACTACTGAAGACCATGGTTTTGGCTTCAGATATTGGAAACAACTGATAACTTGGTGTTAGTCATCAGTAGTTATGAAACTACTAAAGACATGGTTTTGTCATCAGTTGTTGTAAACAGCTGACGACGTGGTGTTAGTCATCAGTAGTTGTGAAACTACTGAAGACATGGTTTTGTCATCAGTTGTTTAAGATGAAGTAGCAGTTTTAGAAACAACTGAAGAGAAAATTCTCATCAGTATTTTTCGTCAATTCATAGCTTTTCAGCTATTTCATACTGTCCTCAACACTTACTCATCAGTCTTTTTGGCTATTTTTTAGTGTTTCAAAGGACATCAGTACTGTTTGTTTGTCTGATATCAGTAGTTATAACTACATCAGTAGTGGACTGTATCAGTTCTTGTAACAGAATGAGTACTTATTTGTGATATGGTTACAAATGATCATCAGTACTTATTTACTGAGATCATTAGTAGTTATCACTTATTCTAGCTGCAGCATACCAAGACTTAACACTAGGTTTTGGAAAGTCGAACTATCCAAAGGCTTAGTAAAAATGTTTGCAAACTCATCAGCACTAGGCATAAACTTTGGATCAATCAGACCTTTTTCAAAATAGTCCCTAATAAAATGATGTCTGATCTTATATGTTTGGTCCTAGAGTGCTGGACAGGATTCTTGACAATGCAAAGAGCTGAAGCACTGTCCATTAATAATGGAGTCTTAGTCTCTGTAATGCCATAATCCAAAAGTTGGTTCTGAAGCCAGAGTACCTGAGAAGTACAGCTTGCAGCAGCAATGTACTCTGCTTCAGCAGTGGATGTAGCAACAGATGTTTGTTTCTTACTCTGCCAAGAAATCAAACAGTTGCCTAGAAATTGACATCCACCAAAGTTGACTTTCTGGTTAACTTACACCCTGCATAGTCACTATCAGAAAAAGCAACCAATTTGCAAGAGTGTCCAGTGGAATACCATAAACCTAGAGATGTGTACCTTGCAGATATCTAAAGATCCTTTTGACTGCAATCAAGTGAGACTCTTTAGGAGCAGCCTGAAATCTAGCACAAACACACGTTGCAAACATGATATCTGGTCTAGAAGCTGTTAAGTACATCAAGGACCCAATCATACATCTGTAAAGTGTTTCATCAACAGCCTTACCTTTCTGATCTGCATCCAGTTGTGTGGTGTTGCACATGGGAGTAGAACAGGGCTTACAATTTTGTAAATCAAACTTATTCAAAAGATCTTTGTATATTTAGACTGATGAATGAAAGTCCCATCAGCCTTTTGTTTGATTTGCAATCCTAGAAAGAACTGTAATTCTCCCATTGCACTCATTTCAAACTTCTTACGCATTAAATTGGTAAAGTCATCACACAACTGGGAATCAGAGGATGCAAAAATAATATCATCAACATAAATTTGAACAAGTAGCTTATGCTGATCCACCTTCTTAATGAATAAAGTTTTATCTATGGAACCTCTAGTGAAATTATTTTGAAGAATAAAATTTGATAATGTCTCATACCAGGCTCTAGGAGCTTGTTTCAACCCATAAAGAGCCTTATCAAGCTTGTATACCCAATCTGGATGTTTATTATCCTCAAAACTTGGTGGTTGACACATAAATCTTCTTTTATTTTACCATATAAAAATGCACTTTTAACATCCATTTGAAAAACTTTAAGATTGTGGAATGCAGCATAGGCTAAGAATAATCTAATTGCCTCCCGTCTAGCTACAGGGGCAAAGGTCTCATCGTAATCAATACCTTCTTCTTGTGAAAACCCCTAAACAACCAGTCTGGCCTTGTTCTTAACAATAAGCCCATTTTCATCTGTTTTGTTCCTAAACACCATTTAGTGCCTATTGCACACTTACCTGGGGGTAGAGGAACCAGTTCCCACACTTGCTGTTTCTTGAACTTAGTAGCTCAAGCTACATGGCTTCCACCCATCCATTGTCTCTCAAAGCAACATGATAGTTCTTTGGCTCTTGCTGATTGTTGAAGAGAGCATAGAAGCACAAGTTAGACAATTGACTTCTAGTTGAGACGCCAGCATTGATACCACCAATGATTTGAGACATGGGGTGATTCTTCAGCTCTTGGTGCACAATAAGATCAGTGCAAGTGTTTGTAGCCGGTTCAGCATCAGCAGATGTTGATTCAGATTCTTGAAACCAAGTATTAGATGGCAAATCAAACGATGTAGAGGAATCAGAAATCTCATCGCATTGTTGTGGATGGAGCTGCTGAAGGTACAGGAACATCAAGTTTAGCAGACTCAGGCAGTTGGTCACTGAACTTGAAAAGGTGAGTACTGATATCATCATCATCTTCAGTACCACAAGGGAAGACTTGCTGTCGAAGATGATTTATCCACATGATCTGCAATAGCTGGAGTTGATAAGGAGCATTGCAGTATGTCCAGATCAAACAACTCCACAGGGTTTTGTGGAATTTTATCCTTAGGAGATTCATTGAATTTCACATGCAAGGTTTCTTCAACTATCTTTGTTCTGCAGTTGAAGACTCTGTAAGCCTTGCAAGTGGATGAATAACCTACAAATACCCTGCATCCACCTTAGGATCAAATTTGTGGAGTTGACCCTTTGTGTTGAGAATGAAACAAGGACATCCAAAGGCTCTGAAGAATGAAATCAAAGGAGCCAAATGATGTAGAGCTTCATATGGAGTCTTCATCAACCTCTGATTTACTAACACTCTATTCTGCACATAGCAAGCTATATTGACAGCTTCAGCCCAAAAGGTCAAAGGCAAACCAGAGTCAGCTAACATGGACCTTGCAGCTTCAATTAAAGTCCTGTTCTTTCTCTCCATTACTCCATTTTGTTTTGGAGTCCTTGGGATGCTAAACTGCCTTTTGATTCCTTTTGAAAGATAAAAATCATCAAGTGTATGGTTTCTGAATTCAGTACCATTGTCACTCCTTATGCACTTGACTGATAGGGAATACTGCTTCTCAACATACAGCACAAAGTTTGTAATCTTCTGAGCAACCTCATCCTTTGAATGTAGAAAGAAAGTCCATAGAATCTGGAGTAATCATCCACAATTACCACACAGTATTTCTTCTTTGCCATGCACATCACTCTCATAGGACCAAATAGATCCATGTGCAGTAACTGCAAGCAGGCAATGGACTTAGGTTCTTCAATGGGAGGGAATGAGACTTTGTGTTGTTTTCTTTCAAACAAGTAGTGTCGGCTTCATCACAATGGAGCTCCTTTATTGATAAACCTCTCACTAAACGATTGTGGATCAGCTGATTCATGTTCTGAGATTGACATGACCCAGCTTCTATGCCATAGTTTAGATTCCTGAAGAGAGGCTTTGGAGAACAGGCATGGATGACCCTTCAAATCAATCTTCTTTAACAAATCCAAGGCATACACTCTTCCGATCCTGTTGGCCTTCAGGAGAGTATGTCATCCATTACCTTGTCTATCAGCCTCAGAACTTGGGAAGACAGAATCCTGCAGTTCTGGCTTGTGAAAAGTGCAACATGCCCTTTATCACACATCTGACTGACACTCAGCAGATTATACTTGAGATTCTCCACATGGTTGACATCATCAAACCGGATTTGTCCATAGACACATCCTTTCCAATGATGTAACCTTTGGCATCATTTCAAATGAAACAAATCCTTCTTTCCTTGAGAGTAGTCATTAAGAAGAGAAATGCTCCCAGTCATATGCATAGATCCTCCACTGTCCACATACCAGATGCTCCTTTGGCATGTGAAGAACCCTGCATAAAAGAAAACTAGTTAGATCTTGAGACCCAAACTTTTTGGTTTTGGGTCTGTTTTCATCAACAGATGCAACCATAACTTGTTTCTTATGATTAACAGCTGATGAAGAAGGAGATGGTGCTGAAATGGATTCCTTGGATTTAGGCTTGGAATGCATTTTTAGTGATTTGATCACAGGTGCATCTAGTTGGTTAACTCTCCCCAACAAATGCTGAACCATCATAACAAGTTGTGTTTGATTTGTAGCCAAAGCTTTCAGCTCCTGTGACATATTTGTGCTTGTGTTTGATGAGTTCCTGTGATCCACCATTTCCTCCTTGAAATTAACAGACTTAGTCTGATGTTTATCATGAGGAGCACCATCAGCTGTTCTGTGATGAACCTTATCCTTCTTTTGGATTTGGTTGAAGGCTTGGGTTTTTCACATGGAATGATTGCGGTACAAACTTGGTCTCAAACTTAGTTTTCATTTCATCCATCTGGATTTTAATGAGCTTATCTCTGTTGAGTTTGGAACCTTTCTGTACCAACATTCATCAGAAAGATGATTGAATTTACCACATATTTCATATGGCTTATTTTCATCTTGGATTGATCAACTGTGATGTGGAAACGACTGAAGGTCTGCTCTTCAGTACTTTCCTCCTTTCAGTACTTTTGTTCAGTCCTGAAGAATCTGTAACAACTAAAGAGTTGTTCTTCAGCTGTTCTTCGTCAACAGTTGTTAATCCATTTATTTCAGCTGATCTGAAATGCTTTTCAGTTGTTGTAACTTGCCCTTCAGTACTTAAGTTACTTTGAGGGACAACATCTGAAATACTCAGCTTCATGTGCTTATCAGTAGTTAACCCATCAGCCAATTGACTTGCTGAGGTATCAAACCTTATTACATTTTGTGATTTTAGGAGATCACTGAGGATGATGCACATGATGATGTGGTTTGGAGATTGCTTTCACTTCAGATTTTACTAAGTTTTGGAGTAAAATCTGTTGGAGGTGCAATATGTTGTAACCAATTCCAAACTTCATATTCGAAGCAGAGATTGAGCAGCACTTCAAATCCCTTGCAGGATCAAACCCAGCGGTGAACACTCCACTCAACTTGGGTAACTGCAAGTTTTTCTTTGAGTTCCTATGGTTCTCAAGAATGACCTCTAGCTTAGCCTTTTCATCATTTAATTGGCATTTAAGCTTATAAATCATCATCTTTGTCCTTAAGGACATACTCATATTCAGCATTTCTTTTGGAAATAGTTTGCTCAAGCTCTAGATTTTGATTAATTACAGCTACATTTGCTTCTCTAATAGAGACAAATGCATCTATGCAAGATTCAGAACAAAGCTTGGCCTTAGCCTCAGAGGATACCTGGGTTACCTCTGAAGAAGATGCATTGGAGCATGAACCTCAGTAGATTCCAGGGCCATGAGAGCTAGATTCCCAAAAGGATGTTCACCACCATGTTGACCATCACCGCAAATAATTGCTCAGTACCAGAGAGATCATCTGGTAAACTACTCCAGTCAACATTACCAGGGGTGAAAAAGCTATGATGAGGTTGTGATTGAGATGGTAGAGGCTCAGGTAATGCTTGTGGTTGTTGTGCAGTAGGAACTTGAACTGATTTGGTTGAGGCATGTAATAGCAGGGATACGGATATGACATTGGACCTGAGGGACAAAATATGCAGGCGAAGCAGGTTGTGAATGATGACCAGAACTAGCAGGATGTTGCCCCTGTTTTGTGGACTAGTGCTTGGAAAAGTCACAAAGGGTGCAGAGGAGTTAGATCCAGATGATCTACACTCCTTGCAAACTGTCCAAGCCTTTGGCATTTGTGACACCTCAACTTACTCTTGTCAAAATCAACTTTGGTTTTGCGAGAGAGTCCTGGAAATTTCTTGCCAGTCCTCTTGTAGAACTTCTGAGATCTGATATAATCAAGGCCATTGGCTCAGAATATCCATCTCTTCAAGATCATCATCAGCTATTCCTTTCAAATCATCCATGATAAAAATAAATTGTCACTATTACAGCCTGAGTGACTATCAACACCAACGAATGCATGATCTGAACTGTTTGAAGAGAAATCTATATGCTCATCAATTACTTTCAGATGCAGTATATTTGACTCATGGCCAACCAAGGCAGTGTTCCCTGGTACAAGGTCATCAGTGAGCTTTCCTGATGATGCCAGTTTCCTTTTCTGCTCTATCTCTCTCTCAATGTAAGCAGTTTCCCATGAAGTTGGGTGAGAGATAGTTTATCCAGATTTGCACTGGAGCATAGGATAATAGTGTATGTGTCCCATCTCTCAGGCAGTGATCTGAGGAATCTGTTATTCATCTGGATGTTGGTATATTCCTATTTCACCATTTTCAGCTCAGAGATCAAACAGGATAAATGCTCAAACTGTTGAGTCAGTGTCTCACTCTTTCTATGAGAGAATGTCTCATATTCTTGGGCGAGGATTTCTCTGTTGTTTGCTAAGACCTCATCAGTTCCACCGAATTGTTCCTTCAGTGCATTCCAGAGGTCATGAGCAGTTTCATGATGCATAAGCCCTGAATAGATTTCATTCGGCAGTGCCATGGCCAGAATTCCATGCTCTTTAGCATCAATCTCAAACAGTTTCTGATCTTCATCTGAGTATTGTTCCTTATCATTGGAACCATTGATTGGTTTCCGGATTGTTCACCATAGGCTTATGTGTACCATGTACCACGATTCCAACAACCTGAACTGTTAACGGACAGGTGATGAAGCATTCTTCGTGCCATATGTTATACTCAGTCCTAACCAGCATCGGAGGCTTGGTTGAAGAACCAGTATTGTGAGGGTCATTAGAAGGAGGAGTCATTCTCAGATTCAACCAAAATCAATTAAGTTTTAACAGATTTAGAACAGAACACAACAAACCAAATTAAACAAGAGAAAACAGAAAGCAATAAAACGAAAGTAACAGAAATTCAATTTAACTATAACGATTCTTGCAAATATGCCAATTCAATCAAATGCAGATATCGATTAGCAGTTTCAATGATCAATTGTTAGATCGATCAATGATTAACCTACTCTGATACCAATTGTTAGGATCAGTGATCTACGTTTGATTGATTAGAGAGTATTACAGTGGAAATCAAACAAAGAATTAGACTATTCACAAGAATACAGTTGATATTCAAAGTAAGAGCAAACGATTATAGAAAGAATTCTGCAAATCAAATATTTCATTCAATACGCGCTTTCGTGGTGGCAAAATGTCACATACAATCAGGTCAATCATCCCTTATATAAGAATGTCGTGGTGGAACATTCCTTATATAGGAGATGTGACATCTGCTGATGTCATTTGATAGTGACATCTAACAGAATTATTCAGACTACTGAAAGTTAACACAACTACTGAAGATGTCAAAACAGCTGACATCTTCTTACAAAAATACTAAGTGTTAACTATCACTACAACTACTGAAAAGAAACTACTGAAACTACAACGACTGAAGAACATGCTCTTCAGTCATTTTACAGATACTGAAACATAAAAGGAAACTACTGAAAGGAAACCATCACAACAACTGAAGAATGCTTCTTCAGCTGTTGTAACAAACTCTGAAGGCTTCAGTACTTGTACTTGAACTTCAGCTGTTGTCATCAGCTGATGTCTTCAGTCTTTGTACTTCAGCTGTTGATCTTCAGTACTTTAGTCTTCAGCTGTTGATCTTCAGACATTGGTCTTCAGCTGTTGAAGTCTTCAGTACTTTAGTCTTCAACTGTTGAAGTCTTCAGTACTTTAGTCTTCAGCTGTTGCTCTTCAGACTTTGTCAAACAGCTGATCAAGTCTTCAGCAGTTGTTATGATGTATGTGGGACTTAGAGATTTTTCTGATCAGGCTCATTGGTTCTTTTGGTCCAACAGTCATGGTCATCGTCATCGTCATCGTCATCGTCATCGTCATCGTCATCGTCATTGTCCTTGTCGTTGTCGTTGTCGTTGTCCTTGTCGTTGTCGTTGTCGTTGTCGTTGTCGTTGTCGTTGTCGTTGTCGTTGTCGTTGTCGTTGTCGTTGTCGTTGTCTTTGTCATCGTCGTTGTCCTTGTCGTTGTCGTCGTCGTCGTCGTCGTCGTCGTCGTCGTCGCCGTCGCCGTCGCCGTCGTCGTCGTCGTCGTCGTCGCCGTCGCCGTCGCCGTCGTCGTCGTCATCGTCGTTGTCGTCGTCCCCGCCGTCGTCGTCGTCGCCGTCGCCGTCATCGTCATCGTCATCGTCATCGTCATTATCATTGTCATTGTCATTGTGACAACTCATCAAAAACTCACTCGATTTCGATTTCTGTGTGTCAATGCAGTAGACCATTGATGGAACACTCTCACCATGTAACGCAATTTCGGGACGAAAATTCTTTCAACATGGGGATAATGTGACATGCGGTAAATATCCGTTATTAAACTCCGTTAGTTCCGTTGAGTCTTGCATACAAGTGTCGTAAGCACACACTAGTTTTCGTTTAACGTTGGTGACCTAATAATAATTAATAATGTTAAATTAATGATAATCTAATTGACAATGTGATTATGGTATTATGTTTATGTGTTTGCATATTTTAAATGTTAATTAGGAAATTAATCGCGTAACGTGGAAACGTGCCTATTTATTCGTATGTCTTGTGTTTTTATAAAGATAAAATATATAATGATTATCATTAGTTTATATCTTTATATTATTAAGTTAAAAACACTTTACAAAGAGTTTAAAGTCTTGTTTTATAAAATACCAAAACACAAGGGTTTAAAGGGTGAATATGGAAATTAAATTAAACAAAACAATCCAAACCCTAATTCCCACCCCCATTCGGCTGCAAACACTCCTCACACACCCTCACCATTGCGAATTCGACTAAGAAAAAGCATCAAAGCCTCGGTTTTGTTCGATTACAAGGCATACAACACGTTGGAATCATCAATTGCAAGCAACTACACGTTTAAAGGTTAGATTTTTACATGTTTTTGTGTTCTTGATGGTGGCCGAACCCTAATTCGTTTATGGATCTTCATGTGGTCGAAATTGATGTTAAATGATGATGTTAGTATGTTAGTTGGATTGAATACATGTTGTTTAACGTTGATTATGCTTGAATTGTATGCTTTTAATGGATTGATCATGAACTTTGATTCTAGGCAAACCGTAATTCGAAATTGATGAGAATATGGATGATTGATGATTGTTTGATAAATGTATGATGATTAGTTGGTTGTATGAATGCTAGGATACATTGATCTTGCAAGAAATTAGTGAATTGTAGTTGGTGTTTATAGGTTACTAATAATAGTAACTTTATTTCCATGACATGATGATCTAATGATAGATTGATGTTGTTGATGTGTTCATGATGATAATTAGATGCTAGATTGTTGATATGAATGCTAGAAATCTTAGAATGAATGTTGTTGTTCATATCTTGCCAAAAGTGGAAACTTTTATTCATGATCATTAATAGATTATGATGACTAGGTATTGTTAATCATGTCTAGATGTTGTTATGTGTTTGAGATGGTATAATTGTAAGGAATTCATGAATATATGAGTGTTTGATAGATGTTGAAATGTACTTTCCCAAAAGGGAAACTTTATTTGCACAAAGTTGGAAGGATGATAGTTTGAACATGTTTGGGATGTTAGGAGCATGTTAGTATGTTCATGGATGAATTCTAATGTGATAGAACATGTTGAATTAGTTGTATGGGATGCTTGGATAATCATGGGTGACGTTTGGACTTTGATGATCATGTATGACATTGATGTTGGTCAGTAGTTAGGACATCATGTTTGGGACTGGAAATTGACTGTTGTGGTGTATGTTGAATGCAATGAACATGGTTAATGAATGTGAATATGATCATCATACACGCGTGCGAATCTGAGGCCCCTACTTAGTAGGATTGACAGGGTTTAGGATGTGAAGTCGTGAGTGGCTTCACATGGCACGTGGTGCGTGATTTTAGATTTGTGTGGCATGTTAGTTATGTTATAACTAGGGGACATGTCAATGTTCTAGATTCACATGACTTGTATGATACTTGGTTGTATGATGATCTAAGTGATACACCTGGATACTATGGCATACATATGATCCATTTGAATGTTAATCATGTATGATATATGTGTATGATTGCTTGAATGGCATACAACACATAAAGTCACCAACGGGTCAAATGGGTCAACAGGGTCAAACGTGTCTGTTTTCTGAAACCTTGAGTCCTTGTTTGTAGTGTACTTAGGGTTTCACATGTTCTCTGTTTACACGTACTCATGTACTTATATGATCTAGGTAACCTCTGAAGGTTGTCTGTCCACTCTGTCTGTCAAGTAAAACTCTAAGTATCTATTACACATATTAGGTGAGTTCATGCCCCACTCTTTACTTAATCCCTTTTGGGGGAGATAGCATACTACTAATGTAACACCCTGAATTTTCTATAAAATGGAAGGAAAAGAAAAGTAAATGGAAAGAATAGAAACTTTGCAAAAGTGGAAGGGGAAAAAGTGTACAAAGTACACTTCTATTATTTTAAGGATTTAAGGGCATGGGTGCCATTATTTCTTCTTCATCTTTTCTTCACGACTGAAAAGAAGAAGAGAGAGAGACTCTCGGTTCTAGAGAGAGAAGGAGGAAGAAGAAGCTGATAAAGGTAAGTCTTCTCTTCTTTGAGCTCGGTTTCAGTTGAATATTGAGTTCTTGACCAAAGTTCCGGTTGTTTAGAGTTTACTTTCAGGATTCAAAGAGATGAATCGAAGTGGGTCTTGAACAGGAAGAGTGTTACTCAAAAGCTGCTAAAGGTGAGTTTCTAGAACCCCTCTTTTACAGATTTTCAACTGATTTGGGGCTATTATGCATACTAAGTAAACGTTTTTAAAGAAACCGTGGATTTACAGCTTTATGTCCGAATGTTGTATGTATGTATGTTTTAGTGTTGGCTTATGGGTTAGAGATGATGATTAGCATGCTTAGGTGCCCTTAGTATGTTAGATCTGTGTTTGGGTATGCTTAGAATGAGAATTGGGTGAAATTGGTAACATAGAAAACATTTCAGAATGGTTCAGACGAACATGAACAGTGGTCCATGCGCCTGAATTGCTGGCCATGCGCCAAGGGGGTGGCCCATGCACCCAAAGGGGTGACCCATGCGCCCAAAGGGGAGGCCCATGCGCCCAGTAATTGACCAGGCATCCAAGTTGCTGGCCATGCGCCCAGCAGGAAGGCCCATGCGCCTAAACTGCTGACCAGCACCCAGTAGATGACCATGCGCCTAAAATAGCTGGCCATGCACCCAGCAGAGATGACCCATACGCCTGAATTGTGTCATGCGCCCAGAGTGTTAAAATGTTAAGTGTTGATGCGCCTAATCAGGGCAAAAGTGCCCAAAGAGTGCCCATGCGCCCAGACTGTTTTATACTTAGAATTTTTATGCCAATGCGCCTGGAAGGACCCATGCGCCCAATTGGACTTGAGGTTTTCTAAGTGGATTTTAAGGGGTAATATGGAGAAATAAGCCTGGTTATGATGATATGGCTTATGTTTGATGTGTGTTATGCATGTATGATTTGCCATTATTGGTGATGGTGTATGTTTATGTTTATGTGTGTTCCTTATTATATATGTATGTCTTCCCTTGGCTTTGCATGGAACGTTAATGAATGTAATGGAAATATTATGTAACGTAAAGTGGAAGATAATGAAAAGAGGAACGTAATAAATGAATGCAGGCATGAATGAATAAATGAATAAAAGAGAAAGTATTGAATGGCTTGCAAGCATATGTATGAGGTGAGTGACTCTGTGTCGCAACAGACTCGAAAGAGGTCCTTGTCGCGTATCCGGTACTGTGTCAGTCTTCGGACATGAGTCGGGGGTTTGTGTGTCAGGCCCCGGCATAGTATCAGTCTTCGGACATGAGTCGGGGGTATTGCATGAGACAGGATACAAATTGCGTACTCCGGTACTGTGTCAGTCTTCGGACATGAGTCGTGGGTTTGTGAGCAGGCCCCGGCATAGTATCAGTCTTCGGACATGAGTCGGGAGTATTTCATATGACAAAAGTGATGGATGATGAGATCCGTGTCGTGTATCCTGGTACTGTGTCAGTCTTCGGACATGAGCCGGGGGTTTGTTTGTCAGACCCCGGCACAGTATTAGTCTTCGGACATGAGTCGGGGATATTGAATGAGACGAGATAATGAGGTGAGCGACTATGTGTTGCAACAAACTCCGATGGAGTTCAATCCCTGTGATTGACTCGTATGGGATCTTTGTCACGTATCCTGATGCTATGTCAGTCTTTGGACATGAGTCGGGGGTTTGTAAGCAGGCCTCGGCACAACATCAGCTTTCGAGCATGAGTCGGGGATATTGCATGAGACAAGATTCGAGTAATAATGAGTAATGAACGAAAGATAATGTATGAAAGAACGAAGTATAAAATGAGTGTAAATGAATTATCGTAATAAAGTACAGAACAGGATCCTTGACATTCGACCTTAGTAATAGTGGCTGAGTGCCACGAAGAGGGTAAAGTGTAACCGGATCTAGAAAGAGAAGTGAATGATAATGTAATACGTTGAATGAACAAGTTAACAAACGTAATGACGAAGATAATAATGTTATTATCTGTATGTACGTATGATACATGATCACGAACGGTTGTATAGTATAGTATGTTTTGAAAGAATGGTTTTTCCAGAGAAAAGTATTTTATTATTAAAACTAGAATTCACTCAGCGTCGCTGACTTTTGTATGCATGATAGTTGGTAGGTATATGTTGATGCTAAGGAGTTGCAGGCATGGATGCATAAGCTACTGGGAGTATTTTGAGGTGGCATCCGTATTTTGACATGTCTTGTATTTTGAGATGAAAACAGATGTTGTAATTGACATGTTTTTAGTTATTAATCAAGTTTTAAATTCCGCTGCAAAATTAATGTATGTTTTCTAATGTTTTATGTGCGATGAACCACCAGATGTAAAGTGCCCGGGAATGGGGCCTTACAAGTTGGTATCAGAGCAAAAGTTTAAGTGAATTGGGTAAATATTTTGAAAAACCTAATCTTAAACTGAGAATAGGACTAAAAGGAAAAGGGATGCCAGTCCTAGTAGCTACGTGACTGCAGGTAAAGGTTTTTATGAAAACGTTTTATGTAAGTTAATGTTAACCGGCATTAGTGCGCATGTTATGTGGCTTGTGTGCTAATGTGTAGATTTAGATATGATGTAGTGGGATAGGAAATGCTTGGGGTATGAAGAGTAAAGTAAGTGGCTAATCATAACTGGCCACTGTAATTAGGGACTTATATACTTGACATAAACTGAGTGTTACCTTGAATGACCACGTTAGTGTTTGAATCTTATAGTGTGTTAGAAGATGGTTGGCGGCAGATCTTCGAAAGCTTCATGAGGTGGAGGTGGTGGTGGACGTGGTGCTGAACCACGGGTCACAAGAGGAAGGTCTAGGGCTGAAGGAGCAGCCCGTGAGGGACCCGAGACTCCTCATCAGGAGGACGGTGATGAGAATGCTAATCAGAGAGCCTCGATGAGAGAGGTAGTTAGGGAGGAAGTGCATCAGGTCATCCAGATGATCCTACCGTCTATGGTGACCAAAGTTATGAAGGCTGTTAGAGACGAGGGGAGACAGGAAGGGGGTAGACCTTCGGGCGAAAGGAGACGACCCGAGGCTGAAATGATTTTGTTCAATGACAAAGAGGATGAAGAGGAAGATCATGCGCCGGAGGCGGCACGAGGCTGTAATTGTGGGGCGTTTCAATGATGCAAGCCCCCAACTTTTGATGGAAACAGCACTGCTGCTGCTGCTCACCGATGGGTGAGAGAGATGGAAGTGGTATTGAATATCAGCGAGTGCCGGGAGGATTAGAAAGTAAAGTTTGCTGCCCATTCTTTTGTGGACTCGGCTCTGTGCTGGTGGGACAATATAGTCCGAGCTGAGGGTAGCAGAGCCATTGGAAGGATAAGATGGTCGGAGTTGAAGAAGCTAGTGATTGAGGAATTCTGTCCTCATCATGAGATGGATAAAGTTGAAAGGGAATTCCTGCAACTGGAGGCGGGAACCCTGACACATCAACAGTACACCACGAGTTCAACGAGATGGCACGTCTGGTGCTGGATCAGGTGACACCTCTTTCGCGAAAAATCAAGAGGTACATTCAGGGATTGCCGAGGGACATCCGTAGGCACATGATCGCCGCCTGACCGAGCATGTTTAGGTCGGCAGTTGACCTGGCGGGAAGATTGTATGACGAGCGGGAGGCGATGGTGATGACAGACGAAGGGGAGGAGCGAGCTTATGTTAAGAAGAGGAAAGGAAGGAGAGACAATGATGGTGGATTTGGGTATGGAGGTACGGCGTCGAGAGACGATGATCGGGAGAGAATGGAAAGAAAAGGAGAGATTTGCAACAAGTGTGGCAGAGGCCATGACGGGGAGTGCAAGTGGGGACTGAATGTTTGTTTCCAGCGTGGAAAGGAGGGCCACAGAGCGAGGGACTGTCAAGTGGCTAAATGATACGACTGTGGCAAGACAGGACACATGAGCAGAGACTGCAGGAAATCGAAGGTAGGACGTTTTGGTACGAGGAAGGAGAACAGAGGGTGAGGGCTAGAGCCTTCGCTATGACCGGGAGGAGGCTAGGTCAGACTCCGAGGTAACGTCAGGTACGTTCTTGCAAGTTTAGATTTATGCATCTATGCTTTAATTGTGATGCTAGTAGTAGTTTTGTTGTCTCCACTTTCTGTGATGTTGCACGTTAGGGGTAGGAAGATCGATGAGCCCTTTGATGTAAGAATTGCTATAGTAAGTCTACCAGGTTACCTAATGCCCTGGAGGATTGCGTGATTGAATTGAGAGAGAGCGCTTGTTCTGCTAGGCTGTTCAAGACAGACATAGGTAGGTAGACATGCAGCTCCAGGTGAGTTGATCAGTAGTCTATGACTCAAACCCCAAGTGTTGCAAGAAGGTGGATTGATCAACCGTGAATAACTGGAGTTCGGTGACGACCTACGATAATGAAGTATGAGGAAGGCTTCGACCAGGAGAGTGGATTGCTTGATTTGAAATCAAGTAAAGCTAATATTAAAGTGTAGAGGGTCATTCCTAGTTGTTGCTTAAGTAGGAGAAATGACACATCGAATGGAGCCCCCTGATGAGTTAAGTGGAACTCATATGATGTTCCATGCATCTCGTCTAAGAAAGAGCTCAACCGATGAGGATATGATCATGCTACTAGAGAATACTGAGATGGACAGAGTATTTAAACACGAGGAGTAACTGGTGACCACTACTAATAAGAAAGAGAGAATAGACTAAGGAGGATGATGGTTTTACTTGTGCGGGTGCAGTGAAGCCTAAAGGGATCTGAGCTTAAATACAAGATCAAAGAAAAGGTGAGACAGTGTTACCCGTAACTGTTCGAGAAGCGACAGGTTTTGGGACGAAACCTCTTTAAGGGGGATAGACTTGTAACACCCTGAATTTTCTATTTAAACGGAAGGAAAAGAAAAGTTAATGGAAAGAATAGAGATTTTGCAAAAAAGTGGAAGGGGAAAAATGTAAAAAGTACACTTCTATTATTTTAAGGATTTAAGGGCATGGGTGCCCATTATTTCTTCTTCATCTTTTCTTCACGGCTGAAGAGTAGAAGAGAGAGAGAGACTCTCAGTTCTAGAGAGAGAAGGAGGAAGAAGAAACTGAAAAAAATAAGTCTTCTCTTCTTTGAGCTCGGTTTCAATTGAATATTGAGTTCTTGACCGAAGTTTCGGTTGTTTAGAGTTTACTTTGGGGATTCAAAGAGCTGAATCGAAGTGGGTCTTGAACGGGAAGAGTGTTTCTCAAAAGCTGCTAAAGGTGAGTTTCTAGAATCCCTCTTTTACGGATTTTCAACTGATTTGGGGCTATTATGCATACTAAGTAAACATTTTTAAAGAAACCGTGGATTTACAGCTTTATGTCCGAATGTTGTATGTATGTATGTATGTTAGTGTTGGCTTATGGGTTAGAGATGATGATTAGCATGCTTAGGTCCCTTAGTATGTTAGATCTGTGTTTGGGTATGCTTAGAATGAGAATCGGGTGAAATTGGTAACATAGAAAACATTTCAGAATGGTTCAGACGAACATGAACAGTGGTCCATACGCCTGAATGCGGCCATGCACCCAAGGGGTGGCCCATGCGCCCAATGGGTGACCATCCAAGTTGTGATGGTGTACGTTTATGTTTATGTGGTGTTCCTTATTATATATGTATGTCTTCCCTTGGCTTTGCATGGAACGTTAATGAATGTAATGGAAATATTATAACGTAAAGTGGAAGATAATGAAAGAGGAACGTAATGAATGAATGCATGCATGAATGAATAAATGAATAAAAGAGAAAGTATTGAATGGCTTGCAAGCATATGTATGAGGTGAGCGACTCTGTGTCGCAACAGACTCGAAGAGGTCCTTGTCGCGTATCCCGGTACTGTGTCAGTCTTCGGACATGAGTCGGGGGTTTGTGTGTCAGACCCCGGCACAGTATCAGTCTTCGGACATGAGCCGGGGGTATTGCATGAGACAGGATACAGATTGCGTACTCCCGTACTGTGTCATCTTCGGACATGAGTCGGGGGTTTGTGAGCAGGCCCCGGCACAGTATCAGTCTTCGGACATGAGTCGGGAGTATTGCATATGACGAAAGTGACGGATGATGAGATCCGTGTCGCGTATCCCAGTACTGTGTCAGTCTTCGAACATGAGCCGGGGGTTTGTTTGTCAAACCCCGGCACAATATCAGTCTTCGGACATAAGTCGGGGACATTGCATGAGACGAGATAATGAGGTGAGCGACTTTGTGTTGCAACAGACTCGGATAGAGTTCAATCAATGTGATTGACTCGTATGGGATCTTTGTCACGTATCCCGATGTTGTGTTAGTCTTCGAACATGAGTCGGGGGTTTGTGTGCAGGCCCCGGCACAGCATCAGCTTTCGAGCATGAGTCGGGAATATTGCATGAGACAAGATTCGAGTAATAATGAGTAATGAACGAAAGATAATGTATGAAAGAACGAAGTATGAATGAACGTAAATGAATTATCGTAATAAAGTACAGAACAGGATCCTTGTCATTCGACCTCACTAATCGTGGCTGAGTGCCACGAAGAGGGTAAAGTCTGACCGGATCTAGAAAGAGAAGTGAACGATAATGTAATACGTTGAATGAACAAGTTAACGAACGTAATGACAAAGATAATAATGTTATTATCTGTATGTACGTATGATGCATAATCACAAACGGTTGTATATTATAGTATAGTATATTTTGAAAGGACGGTTTTTCCAGAGAAAAGTATTTTATTATTAAAACTAGAACTCACTCAGCGTCGCTGAGTTTTGTATGCATGATAGTTGGCAGGTATATGTTGATGCTGAGGAGTTGCAAGCATGGATGCATAAGCTACTGGGAGCATTTTGAGGCTGGCATCCGTATTTTGACTTGTCTTGTATTTTGAGATGAAAACAGATGTTGTAATTGACATGTTTTTAGTTATTAATCAATGTTTTAAATTCCGCTGAAAAATTAATGTATGTTTTCTAATGTTTTATGTGCGATGAACCACAAGTTGTAAGGTGCCCGGGAATGGGGCCTTACAGGTAAACAATAAAAGCTTTATATATTCAAGTTGTGTATAATATTAATATAGTGTTGATATCATGGAAAAGTCCTCACACTTTTGAATTGTTAATATTGAGTAGTGGGAAAATTTGGGTAGTACTACTGGGTCTGACGAGCCCCACCTGTGTGACTCGAGGTCAACCGGGTGCAATTTGTCCTATTGAACATTGTCACGACCTGTTAAGTCATGACAGGAGGCAACAATGTAACACAGTCAACTTCAATTGCGAAATCACTATGAGTTAATATTTAATGTTAATGGACTAGCTATCTTTTACAATGCACTACTTCTATATCTCTATTATTAAACAGTTTATGTTTGAATATCACTCTTGAACTCACCTCCCATTGTGTTGACATTTTAGTATGTTATTCTCAGGTCATTAGCTTGCTTGCCTTTAGGAGCACTACATGGGTTCACTTGCATTCTAAGACTCGGTCTTCAAGACATCTTCACTACATGGGTTCACTTTGTTCACACGCCTCGCGGTAAAACTCCGCACGTGGATTTTGAGGGTGTGACAGTCATTGTCAGTGTCTTTGTCGTTTTCGTTGCCGTTGTCGTTGTCGTTGTCGTTGTCGTTGTCGTTGTCGTTGTCGTTGTCGTTGTCGTTGTCGGTGTCGTGTCGTTGTCGTTGTCGTTGTCCTTGTCCTTGTCCTTGTCCTTGTCCTTGTCCTTGTCCTCGTCCTCGTCCTCGTCCTCGTCCTCGTCCTCGTCCTCGTCCTCGTCCTCGTCCTCGTCGTCCTCGTCCTCGTCCTCGTCCTCGTCCTCGTCCTCGTCCTCGCCTCGTCCTCGTCCTCGTCCTCGTCCTCGCCTCGTCCTCGTCCTCGTCCTCGTCCTCGTCCTCGTCCTCGTCCTCGCCTCGTCCTCGTCCTCGTCCTCGTCCTCGTCCTCGTCCTCGTCCTCGTCCTCGTCCTCGTCCTCGTCCCGTCCTCGTCCTCGTCCTCGTCTCGTCCTCGTCCTCGTCCTCGTCCTCGTCCTCGTCCTCGTCCTCGTCCTCGTCCTCGTCCTCGTCCTCGTCCTCGTCCTCGTCGTCCTCGGCCTCGTCCTCGTCGTCGTCGTCGTCGTCGTCGTCGTCGTCGCGTCGTCGTCGTCGTCGTCGTCGTCGTCGTCGTCGTCGTCGTCGTCGTCGTCGTCGTCGTCGTCCTTGTCCTTGTCATTGTCATTGTCATTGTCATTGTCATTGTCATTGTCATTGTCATTGTCATTGTCATGTCATTGTCATTGTCATTGTCATTGTCTTGTCATTGTCATTGTCATTGTCATGTCATCGTCATCGTCATCGTCATCGTCATCGTCATCGTCATCGTCATCGTCATCGTCATCGTCATTGTCATTGTCATTGTCATCGTCATCGTCATCGTCATCGTCATCGTCATCGTCATCGTCATCGTCATCGTCATCGTCATCGTCATCGTCATCGTCATCGTCATCGTCATCGTCATCGTCATCGTCATCGTCATCGTCATCGTCATCGTCATCGTCACGTCATCGTCATCGTCATCGTCATCATCGTCATCGTCATCGTCATCGTCATCGTCATCGTCATCGTCATCGCATCGTCATCGTCATCGTCATCGTCATCGTCATCGTCATCGTCATCGTCATCGTCATCGTCATCGTCATCGTCATCGTCATCGTCATCGTCATCGTCATCGTCATCGTCATCGTCATCGTCATCGTCATCGTCATCGTCATCGTCATCGTCATCGTCATCGTCATCGTCATCGTCATCGTCATCGTCATCGTCATCGTCATCGTCATCGTCATCGTCATCGTCATCGTCATCGTCATCGTCATCGTCATCTCATCGTCATCGTCATCGTCATCGTCATCGTCATCGTCATCGTCATCGTCATCGTCATCGTCATCGTCATCGTCATCGTCATCGTCATCATCGTCATCGTCATCGTCATCGTCATCGTCATCGTCATCGTCATCGTCATCGTCATCGTCATCGTCATCGTCATCGTCATCGTCTCGTCATCGTCATCGTCATCGTCATCGTCATCGTCCGTCATCGTCATCGTCATCGTCATCGTCATCGTCATCGTCATCGTCATCGTCATCGTCATCGTCATCGTCCGTCATCGTCATCGTCATCGTCATCGTCATCGTCATCGTCATCGTCATCGTCATCGTCATCGTCATCGTCATCGTCATCGTCATCGTCATCGTCATCGTCATCGTCATCGTCATCGTCATCGTCATCGTCATCGTCATCGTCATCGTCATCGTCATCGTCATCGTCATCGTCATCGTCATCGTCATCGTCATCGTCATCGTCATTGTCATTGTCATTGTCATGTCATTGTCATGTCATTGTCATTGTCATTGTCATTGTCATTGTCATTGTCATTGTCATTGTCATTGTCATTGTCATTGTCATTGTCATTGTCATTGTCATTGTCATTGTCATTGTCATTGTCATTGTCATTGTCATTGTCATTGTCATTGTCATTGTCATTGTCATTGTCATTGCTATTGTTAATGCTATTGTTATTGCTATTGTTAATGCTATTGTTATTGTTATTGCTATTGCTATGTTATTGTTATTTTTATTGTTATTGTTATTGTTATTATTATTATTATTGTCATTTTTAAATGCTAACAATTTTAAAAGGGGTATTATTGTTCATATTTTATTTTTGTTTTTTAAAGACTCTACCTAAATCCTATTTTTAATTATTTAAAATATTTTAGTATTAAAAAGAGAAATTGAATTTGATATATGTCGTAGGCTGCATTAAGATTAATTAATGTAGATATTATAATAAATTGTATGTTTTTATGTTTTCATATTATATTTCCCCTAAATATAATTACCATTAGAAAAATACACACATTTAGGGAAATGAAATAAAAGCCATAAATTATATCAAAAAACAGATCTCTTCTCAATTTAGTTCAAAACAGATCAATCGAATAGCTCATTCTTGTGTGTTTCTAGAGAAATTCTCTGAATCATTTTCAATAACAATGATATCTTTCCATATTACAGTCGCTTGGATATGGAAAATCAATAGTAATTTGGAAGCTCTTCATCTTGTATGGAAAGATTTTGTGCGGTGATTGTGTTTCTAGCGAAATTCATTGAAACCTTTTCATTTTGGAATGATTTCGAATCTGTCTTACTTTATAGACGAACCAAAAAATCGATTATATATATGTTCATTGATTCATATTTGTTGACGATCCCACCTTTACGACCTATTGCTTGTATCCACGAGTCGTCTGCTCAAAGAATAAGTAGTGGATCTTCTACCAGGTACTCGATTTCGAAAATTTTATACACTAAATGATTCATAATCTTAATGTCTAGATTATATGCTGAAGTTTGGATGCAAGCATGATACATATTGTGATTATCATCTATTAAGTCTATTGTTATGAACTTCTTTATAATTCTTACAAATTATATCACTTCTATTACTTTATCTCTATTTTGACTTACCTTTGATCAAGTTTTTTGATTTTTTCTGACAATTTCGTGGATTTAAAATATGTTGGACTTGCAACCCAATTGATTCTACTATCTGCAAATGTATCCTTTAACTATTTATTATGAATGAGGTTCAATTATATAAGCACAAGTTGTTTTAGAGCCTTACTATAATTGTGTTTTATTGTAATTGTATTATGACATACACCTTTCATTGTTTTATAGCACTAAAAAACTGGTTATTACGACTAGAATGCATTATAATTAGATAATTGGTTTCACAATGCTGATCTAAAGTTTGTAGTTTCCTTCATTGGTTACAATCTCTACAATGAAAAACATTTAAACATGAACACATTAGATACTCTTTCTTAACAAATATGAAAGATTAGAAGCATCCATCCTGATAAACTTAACTTGTGTATATATCTGCATCTTATATTTGGATTCACTTATATATGTGTTGTTAATATTTTAGGTTAAGTCATACAGTACATATCATATTATTAACATTTTCTATAGCATAATGTATTAATATACGGAAAGCTAACAAAAAAATGCCTACTGTAAAATGCAAAAGTAATGAAAAACAGGGTGTTTTAGCTTGTATTGTAATTGTTTAGCTATGAGTGCCTGTAAAGTCATCATTCCCTTATTAACATGTGTGTGTGTTCCCACCTTTACATCTTACTGTTTAACATGTTGTTTATAAATAGTTTTGTATATGGTACATATTAAGTTAATTAATTTATATGATGAAATATTATACTACCACCGATCATTGGAGTTTCTTGAGGTTTTTGTGGCCTCCTTACCAGTTCACCACGACAATCCTTAGCAGCATGTCCAATTTTTCCACAGCGTTGACACTTGAAGTTATCACACATTCCCACATGATGGTAATTACACCGAGTGCACTTCGGATGTCTACCACCATAACCACTAGGTCCTTGATTATTTGCAGCCGTTTGGTTGAAGTTACGGTTATTGTCGAACCTCCGTTGCTGCGCTGGTGTTGTTGCTGTTGAGGTTGAGGTTGACTGCTAGAACATGATGATGCTTTGGTGTTGTTGGCATTATCCCACTTTCTTTTGTTGTCGGGCACACTTGCCACAGCGCCCCGCTTGGGTAGACGTCCTTGCTCCACGGCTTGGTCAGTTAGCTTATGAGCTAACTGGATGGCTTGCTGAATTGTGGTTGGGTTGGAAGTAGTTACCATACTTTGGATTTCGAGTACTAGTCCCCGTATGTAATGCTCCACCCTCTTATGCACCTCATTCACCGTTCCCGGGCACAAAGTTGCTAGTTCATGGGTTCTGGTGGTGTAGGCCTCGATTTCCAAGCCCTGCATCTTCAATTGCCAGAACTCCATCTCTAACTTCTGCACTTCATTGCAAGGACAGTACTCCTCAGTCATCATTGTTTTGAACTCATCCCATGGAAGTCCATTCACCATCGCTTGTCCTAGTATCTAGACTTGCGCGTTCCACCAAGATAGAGCAGCACCCTCTAAAGTCCCGGTGGCATACTTCATTTGATCAGCAGGTGGACAGTTGCATTTGGAGAAGACAGACTCAGTCTTCTCGAACCATTGTACAAGCCCTATAGCACCCTCAGTACTGCTGTAGGTGTGTGGTTTACAGTCCATAAAGGACTTGTAGGTACACAACGGTGGTCCTGTTTTAACACAACACACATTAATCAAACATCCCATACAGTTATGAAGGATATCATATTTATCTTTCTATCATTGTTTACCTGTTGGCTGACCCGCGTGGGCAGTAGCCACTACCTCCTGAACATGCTCATTAATTAGAGCAGCTAATTCTGCAGGAGTCATGTTCTCCAGTGCCACGTCCACGTCCGCGTCCACGGCCACGTCCACGGCCACGTCCACGTCCACGTCCACGGGCGTCCATTATTTTCACTTTACATCACAATACAATAATGAGAAACATCAAACACATTTCTCATTAAAGCACAGTAAACAGTAAATAAAAGAAATAATAAATCATCACAACCACAACATTCATAACAAAAATGATAACCAAAGTAAATAAATTGTAAATGAGTCACAATGTATTTATCAATGTCAAAATTTAAGTTTATCGTTCGTGTGGGGAAACAACCCTTCCTACATAGGTTTCAAAAAGAAAAACACTACATAGTCTAAGTCATATAAAGAAAGTCAATCGACAACATCTGACCTATCACTGTCATCCTCCATCTCCACCGGTTCCTCCTCCTTGGGTTCCTCTTCGGGATCCTCATCCTCAGGGTCTGCTGCAGGAGTAGGAGCTATAGCAATCTGAAGTGCCGTGTCACACCCTCAAAATCCATTTGCGGAGTTTTACCGCGAGGCATGTGAACAAACCAGGATCACAGTCATACTTACTCAGACTCAGAAGACTCTATATGCCATAATTTAAATAAAATCAACCAAAGTACAAACTTTAAACTGTGCGGAAGCGTTTTGAAAACAACCAAAGAAATAAAAGTATAACCATGGCAAAACATGTGCCAACCCAAAAGAGTAACAATAATCATTAAAATACTAAAAATGTCTTGGGAACCGAGTCTTAGAATGCAAGTGAACCATGCAGTGCTCCTATGGCAAGCAAGCTAATGACCTGAGAATAGCATACTAAAATGTCAACACAATGGTTGGTGAGTTCAAGAGATATTCAAACATAAACAGTTTAATAATAGAGATATAAAAGTAGTGCATTGTAACAGATAGCTAGTCCATTAACAACAAAATATTATTTCATAGTGATTTCGCAATTGAAGCTGACTGTGTTGCGTTGTTGCCTCCTGTCACGACTTAACAGGTCGTGACAATGTTTATTAGGACAACTTGGACCCGGATGACCTCGAGTCACATAGGTGGGGCTCGTCCGACCCAGTAGTACTACCCAAATTTTCCCGCTATTCAATATTAACAATTCGAAAGTGTGAGGACTTTTCCATGATATCAACACTATATAATATTATACACAACTTGAATATATAAAGCGTTTATGATTTACCAGTATGCTATCTCCCCCAAAAGAGATTAAATAAAGAGTGGGGCATGAAGTCACCTGATATGCGTATAGATACTTAGAGTTTGACCTTGACAAACAGAATAGAAAGACAACCTTCAGAGGTTACCTAGATCATATAAGTGCATGAGTACGTGTAATCAAAGAACATGTGAAACCCTAAGTATACTACAACCAAGGACTCAAGATTTCAAACAAACAGACAGGTTTGACCTAGTTGACCCGTTTGACCCGTTGGTGACTTTATGTGTTGTAAACCATTCAAGTAATCATTCACATATATCATACATAGTTAACATTCAAATAGATCATATGTATGCTATATTATCCAGGTGTATCACTTAAATCATCATACAACCAAGTATCATACCAGTCATGCGAATCTAGAACATTAACATATCCACTAGTTATCACACAACTAACATGTCACACAAAGATCAAACCACTCACCACATGCCATGTGAAGCCACTCACGACTTCACATCCTAAACCCTGGCAATCCTACTAAGTAGGGGCCTCAAATTCGCACGCGTGTATAATGATCACAATCATATTCATTACATCCAGCATACACCACAATAATCAATTTCCAGTCCCAAACATGATGTCCTACTACTAATCAACATCCAAATCATACATGATCATAAATGTCTAAATATCATTCATGATTACCCCAGCATCACATACAACCAAATTACCATGTTCTACCACCTTAGAATTCATCCATGATCATACTAGCATGCTCCTAACATGTAACATCTACCATTTTCAAGTTCTTAACCCAAACCCGAATCAAAAGTGAACTTTCATACAATGTGAATTTTCATTATTTAAGTAATCTTACTTATTAGATAAATCAAATGTATTAAATACGTAGTTTAATCTATATTGTCTAATTATCACTCATTAAAGCATCTAATCAATTATAAGAATTTATTAATTTATAAATAATTTCTTTCTAAAGTTATAAAGATTTATTTATCATTTATGGGTTCTAATTGTTAAACTAAATATATAATTAAAAAGAGTTATTTCAAGACTTAAAAAAAACTATGAAGTTTATAATAAGTGATATTATTTTAATGTAAATAAAGTTTACAATTAATTACACATTACTGTAACATCTACCATTTTCAAGTTCTTAACCCAAACCCGAATCAAAAGTGAACTTTCATACAATGTGAATTTTCATTATTTAAGTAATCTTACTTATATAGATAAATCAAATGTATTAAATACGTAGTTTAATCTATATTGTCTAATTATCACTCATTAAAGCATCTAATCAATTTATAAGAATTTATTAATTATAAATAATTTCTTTCTAAAGTTATAAAGATTTATTTATCATTTATGGGTTCTAATTGTTAAACTAAATATATAATTAAAAATAGTTATTTCAAGACTTATAAAAAAAACTATGAAGTTTATAATAAGTGATATTATTTTAATGTAAATAAAGTTTACAATTTAATTACACATTACTGTAACATCTACCATTTTCAAGTTCTTAACCCAAACCCGAATCAAAAGTGAACTTTCATACAATGTGAATTTTCATTATTTAAGTAATCTTACTTATTTAGATAAATCAAATGTATTAAATACGTAGTTTAATCTATATTGTCTAATTATCACTCATTAAAGCATCTAATCAATTATAAGAATTTATTAATTTATAAATAATTTCTTTCTAAAGTTATAAAGATTTATTTATCATTTATGGGTTCTAATTGTTAAACTAAATATATAATTAAAAAGAGTTATTTCAAGACTTATAAAAAAAACTATGAAGTTTATAATAAGTGATATTATTTTAATGTAAATAAAGTTTACTAAGTTATAGGTCTTATTCTAAAATATGAGTTTTAATTAAAATGTATGATTAAATTGTAAAGTTTTTTTAAAAAGATTCATAAAGTTTCTTTTTGTTTCTAAAAAATTGATTAGTTAACTAAATATGATTTAACAAACTTTGGGGGTTATTTGCAGATGTAGAAACTTTAATTGAGAAGTTTTGTACATAAAATGATGAACCTTAAACCACAGGGACTAAACTGTCAAAGTAATAAAACCAATATGACTTTTCCCATTTTCCCCGTTTTTCCGGCGACGATCGCCGGCCAAACTCTGGCCACGCACCGGTGGCCCTAAAAACCCATTTAAAACCGCTCGAAAACGTTCCAAATCGTTCGAAATTCGACCGTGTGCATGTTTCGAACTTGATGGTATCATTTAATCGTGTTTACGAGTCGGTTACGAACCTTAATCGATCAAGAACCCGACGAAATAAACTCTATATCCGTTTGAACATTTAATCCTATTAAGAATCTAATTAATCGAAGATACATAATCATCTGGTTAAACTTAATCTATTGCAACCTTCAATTCCTCCTGAAAAGCACACAAACATCAAAATCGATCCCCACTCCCATCGCGATCTGCAACTAAGTGTTCATCACCATCCGAACCTTTTACACTTCAATTAGTAGAGGGCTTACAATCTTTGAGTCGAGAAGAAGGTGCCTGTGTAACGAATTTGGGTATCATCAACGTTTGCATCAAGAACCCCATAATACCCATGTCGCAACTGCTCTTCAACGATGCAAGTGAATTCGAACAACTTTCGGTAAATTAAACACATACATATACTCGGAATTACGTGGGGAATCAAAGCCCCATGTCTATTTCTGTAAACATATTCGATTTTATGTTCAATTTGATGGGAATTGAAACTAGGGTTCTTGGAGAATTGGGGATTGTTTAAAGTGTTGTTTTTTATCTATTAAAACGTGATACAAACCGCGGCTGAGGCCTTGGTTTACTGGTTCATTGTACACATCTCATCCTAGAGGTCCCAGGTTCGAACCGGGCCTCCATCACTCTTATTTTAAAATAGTTTTTTTACATTTTATAAATTAGAAAAGTATTATCATATTATAAAATCAAAATAAAAATTATTTCATTAACTAAAACATTTCTGAAATATTATTTTTAAGTTTTCAAGTTAATTATTTCATAAAAGATAACAAGGTTATAGAAATATTAGTAATTATTTTATCTAAATGTTATAAACCAATTATGGTTCAAATGTGGATCTTTGTAAAAGTCTTATAATATCAAAACTTTGGCTCTGATACCAACTTGTAAGGCCCCGTTCCCGGGACGCTTACAGCTGGTGATTCATCGCACGTAAAACATATACTTTACATTTATTCATCAAAACATTGCAGCAGAAAACATAAAACAAATGGCATTTCATTTCATCCAAAAAAACTCTTGCAAAATAATGCATCATTGTCGGTTACAAAATTATATCGTTGTATTACATCACAAAAGCCTTAATTAAATAGATGTCATCCAAAAGAGCTGAGTAGCCGCCTCGTACCATCCTCAGCAACGTTTACCTGCCAACTGAAAACGTATAAAAGTCAACGTTGCTGAGTGAATTCTAGTTTTATAATAAAACATACATAAAATCATTATTTATTCCTTTACAGAGTCCATACTATACGTTTCGTTCGTTCGTGATCATACATCATACGTACATACAGATAACATCGTTATTATCTTCATTACGTTCGTTAACCTTCGTTCATTCATTACGTCTTGTGATGACAGGATCAGTGATCTCAAGTTTGATGGATTAGAGTGTACCGCAGCGGATAAGAACAAGAATTAGACAAATTATAGCAAGAATTTGATATTCGTATGCATTAAGAACAAATACGGTTATAACGAGAGAATATATTTCTGTGAAAACGAATGTTTCAATAATATCAAATGTTTCTGCTCAATCATTCACTAATTACAATTAGGTTGACACTCCTTATATAGAGTGCAATCACTGCTGATATCACGGGATAGTGACATCTGGCAGATTTGTTACAAAAATAACTAAAACTTAACAAACTACTGAAATGTTCACAACTACTGAGAACATATCAGAGTGCTAAGTATAAAACATAAAACTACTGATACGAAACTACTGAAACTACAACGACTGAAGAACAAGCTCTTCAGTCGTTTTACAAAACTACTGAAAAGAAAAACATAAAACTACTGAAAGAAAACCGTCACAACTACTGAAGAAGACCTCTTCAGCTGTTGTGACAACGTCTGATACTTGGTCTTCAGCACTTGTGTCTTCAGACTTTGTCTTCAGCACTTGTGTCTTCAGACTTTGTCTTCAGCACTTATGTCTTCAGACTTTGTCTTCAGACTTTGTCTTCAGCACTTGTGTCTTCAGACTTTGTCTTCGGCACTTGTGTCTTCAGACTTTGTCTTCGGCACTTGTGTCTTCAGACTTTGTCTTCAGCACTTGTCTTCAGCTGTTGTGGACTTCAGCAGTTGTGACAACGTCTGCTACTTGGTCTTCAGCACTTGTGTCTTCAGACTTTGTCTTCAGCACTTGTCTTCAGCTGTTGTGGACTTCAGCAGTTATGACAACGTCTGATACTTGGTCTTCAGCACTTGCGTCTTCAGACTTGTCTTCAGCACTTGTCTTCAGCTGTTGTGGACTTCAGCAGTTGTTGTGACGTCTGTGGGACTTAAGGTTTTTCTGATCCGGCTCATTGGTTCTTTTGGTCCAACAAACTCCCCCTGAACCAATGCAGCCAAAACCTTAACTTTATTGAGGTCCCACTTATTGTTGGCGATAAGATTGGTCTTTTTCCTTCTTGATCAGCTAAGAAGATGACCCAATTAAGCACTGGCCTGGGAATAGATTTCTGAAATTTGGTTGGCATAGTATGGATAAGAGCCCTGACTTTGGGGAACTGGACACAGGGCTGTGGTCCTATCCATGAAATCTACTTCCCATGTATAAGCCTGTAGGATTATCTGGTGTATGCTCTGAGAAACATAATTTGTTCTTCCATGGTAAGATTTTCAGCTCTACCATCAAACAGTCCTTCACGCCCATACAGCTCTGAAATGTACTTACCCTGTTTGCCATTTTTGAGCTCAACTGTTGTAATCTGTCTGTATGCAAAATCATCTGGGTGAGTACCTTCAAGTAACAGACTGAGCTCATTTTGTTTGAAGTTCTCAAGCCTCTTGTAGACTAACCCCTTTTAATTACTCTGTTCTCTAACATCTTTTGGGGTGGCTGTTTAGTTTCATAGGCCTTCTTGAAATCTTCTACAATTTCCCAGGGTGATACTACAAGGACCATTGTGATCTCTTCATCTACGATCCTTTTTACTTGGCCCTTGTATCTCGAAGGAATATCTTTCTTCACAATTCTGTGAGCCACCCTAGGATCAGGCCATATTCTCACCTTTTCCTTTTGATATTGAAATGTGTTAGCAAGGGTGTACAATCTCAGAGCTTCTTTCTTCATACTGATTATTGATGAAGAAGCAGCATAAGTTTTGTCTATGCTTTTCAGCATCTCATCATCATGAAGCTTTTGCTGTTGTTCTTCTTCTATCTTTATTCTCACAGCTTCCATCTGTGAGGTGGGAGTGATGGGCATAGGTTTGGCTTTAGGCAAAGTTAGAACTGCGGAAAGAGGCAGCCTATCTTCTTCCTCATCATCCTCTTCTTCTTCTTCTAGCCTCAACACCCTTCTCTTCTTCTTCTCGGGTGCATCATCGGTTGTTGGTTTTGAGGGTAAAGGAATTGGTTTAGTGGGTGTGGTAGTGGTGATTTTGAAGTGGGAGGTTTTGCAAGTTGTTCTAGCATTCTTGTAGTGAGTGAGGCTTTTGAGTGTTTTGCTAGTTCCTTTCTGTTCCCAGCACCTGCCTCATTTAGTGCTTCAATCACCAATCCCTTAGTGTATGCTTCATACGAACAGATCTTGGTGGTTATTGCCAAGATACTGTCCCTGTTCCATGACTTAATCTCGATCAATGATCTCCCAAGGTACTTTGCAATGAATCTGATCATGATCTCTAGTCTTCTCTTTCTAATGCATCATAACTTGCCCATCTTGAGTTAATTTCTTCAACTTCAAGTCTCCTAATCTCTGAGTCAAGCTGTGCAGTATCGAACCCCTGTCTATACAGTTGATCAATAATGGAGTCCATTGATTTACTGTGTGTAGCATCCGCCATTTTGATCATCTCATCGAGTTCGAGTTCTTTTTCTTTTCCTTCAACCTTCCTCTTCTTATATGTGACATGAAAGTCTTTGTGACTTTCACCCACTTGATCAATGTCAGCTCCCTTCACAAACTCCTCTTCCTTCTCAGTCTCATTTTCTTTCTTCCCCTCTATGCTCTTCCTCTTTGCTTTCACTGACTGACTCTCCCCCTTTTTGGTTGCATTGGTTGCAAGGGTTTGAGTAGCAGAAAGCCTTGTGCTCACAATCTCCTCCACCAGGGGTTGTATGATTGAGGGAAGCCTCTCATCCATGGTTTTGATCACAATGCCTGTGATCATTAGGGTGATGAGAGGTAGGGATTGCTGAAAGATAGCAGCTGTTTGCTCAGAGGGGTTCTGTCCCTGAGAAGCAGTGCGAGAAATAGAAGCTGGTGGCTCGGAAGTTTTGAGTGGCTGAGTGTGTGGGAGACCTTCAGGTGAAGGTGCCATCTGTGGGTTTATGTTGGTGGCAGATGGACTTGCTTTTTGAGAGAATGGTCAAGTAGTCTTTCTAGTCTACTGACTTCTTCCTCAAGAATTGTGTTCTGGGCCAGAACATCATAAAAGAAGCCCAGGTCATCATCAGCAGATGCTGAATCACCTGACCTCCTGCTTGTAGCAGGATGTACATGCACTGGGTGTAGACCAGTTTTAGCATGTGCCCCTTTTTCTTGGAACTGGGGACTTCCAGCCTCAGGACGAAGTCCTTCATCAGCTGTTGCCTCTGGTGAGGTCTTAGCTATGTTACCAGCCTCAGTCTGATCATGTGCTGATTCAGAAGAGGTGGCAGCCTCACCAGAGGGAAAATAACTTCAGTACTTATATATATGACAATAATAAACTAATGATCATCAGTACTTGTGAGCTGAGATCATCAGTAGTTGTCACTTATTCTAGCTGCAACATACCAAGCCTTAACACTAGGTTTTGGAAAGTTGTGCTATCCAAGGGCTTAGTGAAGATGTCTGCAAGCTCATCAGCACTAGAACAAATTTTGGATCAATCAGACCTTTTTCAAAACATCTCTAATAAAATGGTGTCTGATTTCAATATGTTTAGTCCTAGAGTGCTGGACAGGATTCTTGACAATACAAAGAGCTGAAGAGCTGTCCATTAACAATGGGGTCTTAGTCTTGTTATGCCATAATCCAATATTGGTTTTGAAGCCAGAGTACCTGAGATGTACAGCTTGTAGCAGCAATGTACTCTGCTTCAGTAGTTGATGTAGCAACTGAGGTCTGCTTCTTACTCTACCAAGAAATCAAGAAGTTGCCTAAGAATTGGCATCCTCCAAAGTGGACTTTCTTGTCAACTTACACCCTGCTTAGTCACTGTCAGAAAAAGCAACTAATTTACCAGAATGTCTAGTAGAATACCATAAACCTAGAGATGGAGTGCCTTGCAGATATCTAAAGATCCTTTGACTGCAATCAAATGAGACTCCTTAGGTGCAGCCTGAAATCTAGCACAAACACATGTAGCAAACATAATATCTGGTCTAGAAGCTGTTAAGTACATCAAGGACCCAATCATACATCGTAAAGTGTTTCATCAACCACTTTACCTTTCTGATCTGTATCCAGTTGTGGTGTTGCATATGGGAGTAGAACAGGCTTACACTTTTGTAAATCAAACTTTTCCAAAAGATCTTTTGTGTATTTGGACTGATGAATGAAAATTCTATCAGCCTTTTGTTTGATTTGCAAACCCAGAAAGAACTGTAATTCTCCCATGGCACTCATTTCAAACTTCTGTTGCATCAACTTTGTAAAGGCATCACACAACTGTGGATCAGAGGATGTAAAAATAATATCATCTACATAATTTAACAAGTATTATGCTGCCCAGCTTTCTTAATGAATAAAGTCTTATCTATGGAGCCTCTAGTGAAATTATTTTCCAGAAGAAAGTTTGATAATGTCTCATACCAGGCTCTAGGAGCTTGTTTCAACCCATAGAGAGCCTTACCAAGCTTATACACCCAATTAGGATGTTTATTGTCCTCAAAACCTGGTGGTTGACATACATAAACCTCTTCTTTAATTTTCCCATACAAAAATGCACTTTTGACATCCATTTGAAAAACTTTAAGGTTGTGATAAGCAGCATAAGCTAAAAACAATCAAATTGCTTCCAGTCTGGCTACAGGGGCAAAGGTTTCATTATATCAATACCTTCCTCTTGTGAAAACCCATGTACAACCAGTCTGGCCTTGTTCTTAACAATAAGCCCATTTTCATCAGTTTTGTTCCTAAACACCCATTTAGTGCCTATTGCACACTTACCTGGAGGTAGAGGAACCAGTTCCCACACTGCTGTTTCTTGAACTGAAGAAGCTCAAGCTGCATGGCTTCAACCCATCCATTTCCCTTAAAGCAATGTGATAGTTCTTTGGCTCTTGCTGACTAATGAAGAGAGCATAGACGCAGAAATTTGAAAATTGACTTCTTGTTGAAATGCCAACATTGATATCACCAATGATTTGAGACATAGGGTGATTCTTCAGATCTTGGTACACAATAAGATCTATGAAAGTGTTTGTAGCAGGCTCAGCAGCAACAGATGGTGATGGTGAAGCATTTCCTTGAAACCAATCAGTAGATGGTAATTCAAAGGAAGTTGAAGTTGTAGAAAACTCATTAGCATTTGTTATGGATTGTGCTACTGAAGCTACAGGAACATCAGGTCTAGCTGAATCAGGCAGTTGATCACTAAACTTGAAAAGGTGATTACTGATATCATCATCATCATAGTAACACTAGATGGATGACTAGCTACAGAAGAGATGGATTCATATGATCTGCAACAGCAGGTGGTTGATAAGGAACATATTGCAGAATATCCAGATCAAACAACTCCACAGGGTTTTGTGGAATTGTATCCTTAGGGGATTCATTGAACTTCACATGCAAGGTTTCTTCAACTATCTTTGTCCGACAGTGAATACTTATAAGCCTTACAAGTGGATGAATACCCAACAAAATACCCTGCATCCACCTTAGAATCAAACTTTTGGAGTTGATCCTTGTGTTGAGAATGTAACAGGGACACCCAATGCTCTAAAGAATGAAATCAAGGGGCCAAATAATGAAGAACTTCATATGGAGTCCTTCGTCAACCTCTGATTTACTAGAACTCTATTCTGTACATAGCAGCTGTATTGACAGCTTCAGCCCAAAAAGTCAGTGGCAGACCAGAATCAGCCAACATGAACCTTGCAGCTTCAATGAGGGTCATGTTCTTTCTCTCCACTACTCCATTTTGCTCTGGAGTCCTTGGGATGCTATACTGCCTCTTGATTCCCTTTGACAAGTAAAACTCATCAAGAATGTGGTTTCTGAATTCAGTACCATTGTCACTCCTCACACACTTAACTGGTAGGGAATACTGCTTCTCAACGTGTAACCACAAAATTCATAAGGACTGAGCAGCCTCATCCTTTGAATGCAAGAAGAAGGTCCATACATATCTAGAGTAATCATCCACAATTACCAGACAGTATTTCTTCTTTGCCATACTCATTACCTTCACAGGACAAAAAGATCCATGTGTAGTAGTTGTAAGCAGGCATTAGACTGGATTCTTCTATGGTTGGGAATGAAACTTTATGTTGTTTCCCTTTTAAGCATGCAGTGCAAATTTCATCACAATTGAACTCCTTTATTGGAAGACCTCTCACTAAACTCTTGTGGATCAGCTGATTCATGTTTTTGAGTAACATGATCCAGCCTTCATGCCACAGTTTAGATTCTTTGAGAGAGGCCTTGGAGAACAAGCATGGATGGCCTCTTAACTCAATTTTCTTTGACAGATCCAAGGCAGATACTCTTCCTATCCCGTTGGCCTTCAGGAGAGTATTATCATCCAGTACTTTGTCAATCAGGCTCAGAACCTTGGAAGACAGAATCCTACAGTTCTGGCTTGTGAAAAGAGCACATGTCCTTTGTCACACATCTTACTGACACTCAACAGATTGTATTTGAGATTCTCCACATGGTTGACATCATCAAATCTAATATCTCCATTAGACACAAATCCCTTTCCAATGATGTAACCTTTAGCATCATTTCCAAATGAGACAAACCCCTTCTTTCCCTGAGAGTAATCATGAATGGATACCAGATGCTCTTAGGCATGCTAAAGAACCCTGCACAATCATAAGAAACTAGTTAGCTTTGGAGACCCAAACCTTTTTGGTTTTGGGATTGACTTTATCAACAGATTTAACCATAGCTGGTTTCTCATGATTAACAGCTGATGAAGATGGAGATGGTGCTGAAATAGATTTGGACCTGGAATTCCTCTCCAGTGGTTGGTCACAGTGGCTTCAAGTTGGTTAACTCTCCCCAACAGATGCTGAACCATCATAACACGTTGTGTCTGATTTGAAGCTCGAGCTTTCAGTTCATTTGACACTCAGAGCTTGTTTTTGATGAGTTCCTGTGACCCACCATTTCCTCCTTCTTAGATTTCACAGACTTAGTCTTATGTTTACCATGAGGAACAATATCAGCTGTCTTTGATAAACGTATCCTTCTTAGTGGATTTGGGTAAGGCCTTGGGTTTATCAGGTTGAGATGATTGTGGTACAAACTTGGTCTCAAACTCAGTTTTCATTTTATGTATTTCTAGTTTAATGAGCTCATCCCTTTGGAGCTTTAAACCCTTTTTATACCAACATTCATCAGATAGATGATTGAATTTACCACAAATTCACATGGGTTATTCTTCATCTTGGACATCTTACTGCTGAAGTGGAAACTACTGAAGGTGTGATCTTCAGTACTTTCCTCCTATCAGTACTAGGTACTAAAGATTTGTAACAGCTGAAGACTGGTAATTCAACTGTTTTCCATCCGTCCTAATAGACTGTTGATGGATCCTCAGCAGTTGTTAGTCCTTGTATTTCAACTGATTGAAATGCTTTTCAGATGTTGGGTCTCTTTCAGTACTTGGGGTACATTGAGGAACAACATCTGAAGTACTCAGCTTCATATGAGTCTCAGTAGTTAGACCATCATCAATTTATTTGTTGAGATCTTAACACTAGTTTCATTCTCTAATCTTAGATATCATTGGAGAATGACTCACACGATAATATGGTTTGGAGATTGCTTTCACTTTCAGACTTAACTATGGAGTTAGGAGTAAAGTCTGTGGTGGAGCAGTATGGTTGTAACCAATGCCAAAACTTCACATTTGAAGAGTTTGCTTGAAGAAGCATTTCAAATCCCTTGCATGATGAGACCCAGCGTTCACACTCAACTGGGGTCACTGCAAGTTTTCTTTGAGAATCCGTGGTCTTCCAGAATAACCTCTAGCTTGGCTTTTTCATCATTTAATTGGCATTTAAGCTTATAAATCTCATCACTTTTACTGTTAAGAGCAGACTCATACTCAGCTTTTCTTTTGAAAATGGTTTTCTCAAACTCAAATTTTTGATTTATAATGCTACATTTGCCTCTCTAATAGAGACAAAAGCAGCTATACATGATTCAGAACATAACTTGGCTTTAGCCTCTGAAGATACCTGAGTTACCTGTGAAGATGATGCATTTGAACAGGAACCCTCAGTAGACTCCAGGGCCATGAGAGCAAGATTCCAAAAGGGGTTCACCACCATGTTGACTAGCACCAGCATAGTATTGCTCCGTGTGACCAGACAAGTTATCAGGTAAGCTACTCAGTCAACGACTCCAGGTGTGAAGAACTGTGATGAGGTTGTGATTGAGATGGAGAGGTTGAGGTTCTGGTAGTGCATGAGATTGTGGTACATAGGAGCTTGAACTTGATTTGACTGTGGCATATAATAGCAGGGATAAGGATATGGCATTTGACCCCGAGGAAAAAAAATATGCAAGAGATTGAGGGTGTGATGAATGAGTAGAACCAGCAGAATGTTGCCCTTTGGATTGTGAATTGTTATTTGGAAAAGTCAAAAAGGGTGCAGAAGTGTTAGATCCAGTTGATCTACACTCTCTTGCAAGTGTCCAAGCCTGTGGCATTTGTGACACTTCAACTTGCTCTTGTCAAAACCGACTTTGGTTTTGTCAGAAGAGTCCAGGAAATTTCCTGCCAGTTCTCTTGTAGAATTTCTGAGATCTGATATTGATCAAGGCCATTTGGCTCAAAATATCCATCTCTTCTAAATCATCATCAGCAATGCCCTTTAAATCATCCATGATAAAGCATAGATTGTCACTATTATTACCAGAATGACAATCAACACTCACAAAGGCATGATTAGAATTGTTTGAGGTGAAATCAATATGCTCATCATAGTGGCATTCTGATCCTGCATACTCAGACTCATGACTTACCAAGGCAGTGTTTCCTGGTACAAAATCATGAGTGAGCTTTCCAGATGATGACAGTTTTCGTTTCTGTTCTATCTCTCTCAAATGTGAGCAATTTCCCATGGAGTTGGGTGAGAGATAGTTTGTCCAAATTTGCACTGGAGCGTAGGACAATAGTATATATGTCCCATCTCTCAGGCAGTGATCTGAGAAATCTGTTATTCATCTGGCTATTTGTGTACTCATGTTTGACCATTTTTAATTCAGAGATCAAACAAGAGAACCGCTCAACTGTTGAGTTAGTGTCTCACCCTTCCTATGACAGAATGTCTCATATTGTTGGGCAAGGATTTCTCTATTATTTGCCAAGACCTCATCTGTTTCTCCAAATTGTTCTTTCAAGGCATTCCAGAGGTCATGGGCAGTTTCATAATGCATTAGCCCAGAATAGATTTCATTGGGCAGTGCCATGGCCAGAATTCCATGGGCTTTTGCATCAATCTCAAACAATTTCTTATCCTCATTGAGTATTGTTCCCTCCTTTCGGAACCATTTGATTGGTTTCCGGGTTATTCACCATAGGCTTGTGTGGACCATGTACCACTGATGTCCAACAACCTGAGCTGTTAACAGACAGGTGATGGAGCATTCGTCGTTGCCATATGTTGTACTCATTCCTAACCAGCATCGGAGGCTTGGTTGAGGAACCAGTATTGTGAGGATCATTGGAAGGAGTAGTCATTTTAGGTCCAAATACAATTTAATTCAAGCTTTTAAAAGATTTTACACAGACCACAACAGACTCAATGAAACTAAGAATAAATCTCAGGATGAATGACAAAAACACAGAAAATTCAATCTTATAACCTTTCTTGCAAAAATGCTAATTCAATCAAACTTGGATCTTGGATAGCAGTTTCAATGATCAATTATTAGATCGATCAATGATGAACCGCTCTGATACCATTTGACAGGATCAGTGATCTCAAGTTGTTTGATGGATTAGAGTGTAACGCAGCGGAATAAGACAAGAATTAGACAAATTATAGCAAGAATTTGATATTCGTATGCATTAAGAACAAATATGGTTGTAACGAGAGAATATTTTCTATGAAAAGGAATGTTTCAATAATATCAAATGTTTCTGCTCAATCATTCACTATTACAATTAGGTTGACACTCTTATATAGAGTGCAATCACTGCTGATATCATGGGATAGTGACATCTGGCAGATTTGTTAGAAAAATAACTAAAACTTAACAAACTACTGAAATGTTCACAATACTGAGAACATATCAGAGTGCTAAGTATAAAACATAAAACTACTGATACGAAACTACTGAAACTACCAACGACGAAGAACAAGCTCTTCAGTCGTTTTACAAAACAACTGAAAAGAAAAACATAAAACTACTGAAAGAAAACCGTCACAATACTGAAGAAGACCTCTTCAGCTGTGTGACAACGTCTGATACTTGGTCTTCAGCACTTGTGTCTTCAGACTTTGTCTTCAGACTTTGTCTTCAGCACTTGTGTCTTCAGACTTGTCTTCAGCACTTGTGTCTCGACTTGTCTTCAGCACTTGTGTCTTCAGACTTGTCTTCAGACTTGTCTTCAGACTTTCTTAGCTGTTGTGGACTTCAGCAGTTGTGAAACACATCTGATACTTGGTCTTCAGCACTGTGTCTTTAGACTTTGTCTTCAGCACTTGTCTTCAGCTGTTGTGGACTTCAGCAGTTATGAAAATGTCTGATACTTGGTCTTCAGCACTTGTGTCTTCAGATTTGTCTTCCGCACTTATCTTCAGCTGTTGGGACTTCAGCAGTGTGACAAGTCTGATACTTGGTCTTCAGCACTTGTTGTCTTCAGACTTTGTCTTCAGCACTTGTCTTCAGCTGTTGTGGACTTCAGCAGTTATGAAAATGTTGATAATGGTCTTCAGCACTTGTGTCTTCAGACTTTGTCTCAGCACTGTCTTCAGCTGTTGTGGATCAGCAGTTGTTGTGACGTCTGTGGGACTTAATGTTTTTCTGATCGGCTCATGGTTCTTTTGGTCCAACAGTGACATGTACAATACCGAACATTGTGCACGAAGCTGGTTACTGGGCCTGAGGTCTATAATAGACGAACATTGTGCACGAAGCTGACTCCAGTACCTGAGGCAAGTACATTCACCGTTGATCTTTTCGTTTTATTCCGGATCAATGTCATATGCTATACCCCGAACATTGTGCACGAAGGGGTTACTGGGCCTGAGGTTTTCATAGACCCGAAACTTATGCACGAAGCTGACTCCAATACCTGGGGCAAGCAGAAAGGATCCCTACGTGTGGTCAATCACAAGGATTGGACCCCAGTGGTGCATCTTCTGGGGTAGCTAACCCGCACACAGTTAAACTAACACCCTCATTGGGTGTGAACCTCCATACATTTGCTTGCAAGACTTTTTACGTTCATTTATTCGGTAATGCATGCATTCATTCATATATTCCATTTATTATCTTTCACTTTACGTTACATAATACTTTCGGTTCATTCATTAGCACAACACGTAAAGCCATGGAAAGATGAACATTCATCATCATAAGGAACATAACATAACATACCATTCATACATCATCACAGGGCATCATACATACATAACATTCATCATGCATAATCATGCAACATCATCATCATCATCATCATCATCACATAACATGCCCATCATACTATCTATGACCCCAAAAGTCAACTTTTAGTCCCCCAAGAATTTCCCAAGTCAAAGCCTACTTTACACATTTTCCCCAAAAATCAGAAAAATATTCTAAGTCCTAGGCGCATGGGCACTATGCAGGCGCATGGACACTATTCAGGCACATGGGGAATACTTAGGCGCATGGGCCACTTCCAGGCGCATGGGGACTTCTAGACGTCTGAACACTTAGTAAATTCCAGCCCAATCTAGGCGCATGGTCACTTGGGCGCATGGGTCACTTGGGCGCATGGGCACTATTGGGGCACATGGCCCTACCCTTACTCATCCGACTAACATTTCTAGGCGCATGGGCCACTATTCAGGCGCATGAGCTGAACTTAAAACGTTTCTAAGGTAAGTTTTGGGTGCATGAGCTACTGTTTAGGCGCATGACCTACACTTAATTCTTTCTAAGGCAATTTCAGACGTATGAACACTTATCTAGGCGCATGAGCATTCTGTAAATATGTTTCTAGGATATTTTCAAACATAATCATCAAACCCATCGGTTCTAAGCATAATGTGGCTATTCTAAACATGAATAACCTATAAACATCCAAGAACCAACATCCAACATACACAATACATACGGGTATTCACACATAAACTTGTAAAATTATTTTAATACGTTTTCAACCCCAAAGATAATTTAAAACATCAAAAAACCGGGGTCTAGAACTCACCTGGTGCAACTTGGGTGTTCTTCCTTTTAACCCGCTTGCAAAGAGTTCAAAACACCTAGAAACAACACCAAAAACACTCACACCCGAGCACAAACACAACCCATAAGCATACAAGCACATAACCGGGTAAAACCCGACATAAAAGCATAAAAACCTTGAATTCTTACCTTGAATTCGACTTCTCTTCTTCTTCCTATCTTCAACCGAGAGTTTTTCTCTGCTCTCTCTCTCTCTAAAACCGAGACAAATGGTGAAGTGAGGTGAGGGTGGGCGGCCATACCCCCTTTACACCAACTTTTGAAAGTTTTGTCATTTTTGGACAGTTTTAGTCCCTCCATTTGGACTTTATTGCCTTTCTTGCTTTATTCTTTATATCTTGATTTTTAGAAAAATAACCGGGTGTTACATAGATTTAAAACGGAAATAATGATACTTCAACCCATTCCCTGATCTAACTTAAATGTTTATTTATATATAGTTACTATCAGCATTATGCTCGGAGTGGATCTTATAATGTCTGAAATTTTAAGTAGGCTTCGTGCAAGACCATAGGTCGGTGTAGATGTGTTTCTAGGAAGTGGTTATTTGAATTATCAACTGAACAATTCACCATGATGTACTATCATCGAATGTTGAAAAGTTGTAACCAGAAAGTTCTAACTATCAATGAGGATGAATGTTATGTTGGTAACATCTCTTGTGGACCACCCAAGGAAGGTTCTTCTACTGTTCTGACTATCCCTTTCAATGCAAATCCACGTGAATTGTTGATTCTATCCACTTTAGACGGCTTAATATGTGTTTGTATAACAAACACATCTGAGTTGATCCTTTGGAACTCATTCACCCATAGTTACAAAAATATTTCCAATACCTTATCACAGAGTTGCTTCAAAACCCATTCTGATGCAGTTGGCTTATATATTGACTCTACTCATGATTATAAGGTGTTACACATCAAAAGTGGACGTGAAATGATTATTCCTTACGTGTATTCGAGAAGAGAAGGAACATGGAGAAAGATAGATTTCATAAAGAAGGAAAACTATCATAAGAAAGCTTTTGCATGGTCCCCTGGAACGTTTTGTAGAGACAAGTTGTATTTTATACTTGAAGAATATTGGTTTGGGGGTAATAACATTATAGTAGGATTTGATGTTAACTTGGAAAAATGGTTGGAGGTTTCATATCCGTCTATTTCAACCATTTGTATTTGTAAGGGCAATTTAGTCAACGTTAAAGATGAACTTCAAATGTTTGTTACCTACGTTTTCCCTAATTTGTTGGTTGATTTGTGGAAGATGGTAGACAACAAATGGATTAAAGCAGCAAACTTTCCTAATATTACTCATCTTAATTTGTTGATTTGTTGGTTGATTTGTTGATTTGGGCGATGTATTCGAGATAGATATACAGTCAAAGGAATATGAACGCTTTTTCCCATTAATTTGGTTTCGAGTCTTAAAAGGAGCGGTTTACATAGAGACCATTTTATCACCATCGATTTAATTCCTTTACTTTTGTGTCCTTCTTCTTTTATAGTTTGTTGTTATGTTCTTTTCATTTACTAAGTACATTCCAGATTTGTTAGTTTTATTCTGTGACGTGTTTTAGAAATTATTACTTTTGTGATTATTAATTTATTTGAAGACTCGTCATTTTTACCGTTAATTATTATCGAATGAATTAAATTGAACTTGTGTTTATAATTTTCAATGGGTGCACATACTTACATTAAAATATTTCCATCTTTACCAACATAAGTATCAGATTAAATTATATGTATGAAAAAAATTATGCATATTAATTATATGATTACCATTATGTCATAATTCTTTTACCTTACAGATTTAAATCAGATGATGGATTATGGTAATGCTAAAGAAAGGCGAAAATATAGGAAATTATATTTGGGTAGCAGAAAATTGAAAGTTGTGTCTACGACATCATACATTCAACGTTCTTCTAGCATTCACACTTTTCAAAACACTAATAATTTTGATAATAAAGAATTTTAAATATATGTGTATATATATATATTATAAAATTTAATTATTTACTATAATATTACTAACAAAATAATATCTTTCAATTTTATATATTTTTTGTACAGGTGATGTTTCCAATGGGCCTACAAAGTTTATATTGTCCAATAATTTTAATTATGTATTAAGTGATCAAGAAAATGTTAATGGTAAATCAGTTGCATATCAATCTAGAGGCTTAGAGTTTAATTTTTCAATAGTAATTAATCAAAATCCTTTCACAGACCTTACCAATGGTAAACATATATTAATTTCTCTCCATAAATGTATTTACTTTATACTATTCTAATATATTATTTGTAGCATAATTATAATGGATTTGTTATTTTTCAGTTATGTCTACTAACTATAAAAACACACCATCACCCTCAACGAGTAAACGACTTTATTCTACGTTCACTCAAAATTCTACCGTGACCATGTTATCAACCGGAAAACATAATTTAAAAAAGAAAACTTAGGGGTTGTTTGATTACGCTGACTGAGTAAGAGCTGACTGAGTCAGAAGCTGACCTGGTAAGAAGTTCTGACTGAGTTTGCATCTGACTGAAACTTGGCCGTTTGATTTAGTATTTGACTGACTCTGCTGACTGAAACTTGTCTTTGTATTTTAACTAGTTTTGTGTAATCAATAGAAACAAAACACACACACACACAATCGCAGTTGAATCATTGAACCACCATCGATCGATCTACTCAATTCGAACAAACAAAACAGTAAATTAGTACGGTTTCCATTTGTCGACGGACTGGCTCGGCAGTGGTGGAGCTAGGGTTTCGAGGGCGGTGGCGGATGGGGCGCGACGGAGGGAGGAAACCGGCGGGGGGAGGGCGGCGATTAGGGCACAACGGAGGGAGGAAACCGACGGGGGGAGGGCGGCGATTGGGGCACGACGGAGGGGAGAAAACCGGCAGGTGGAGGGCGGCGAATGGGGCACGACGGAGGGAGGAAGCCGACAAGGGGGAGGGCGGCAGATGGGGCGCGACGAAAGGAGGATCTAGCGGGGGGAGGGCGGCCGATGGGAGGGCTGGAAGACCCGATCAGCCTTGTCAAGAATTTGGACTCGGTCGGATGGTATTTCCGGGTCAGAAGACCCGGTCAGCAACAACAAACGCATTGACTGGCTGACTGGGTCAGCCAGTCGGTGGTCAGACGCGTGGTGAGACGAATCAAATAGGGCCTTAAAGTATATCTTCAGTGCCTATGGTTGACTTGACATCAGACGATGAATTTGAAGACAACCAACTTATTTAAGGCCACTCCAAAGGTAATCTTTTTAACATTACATTTTAAATGTTTAGTACATTTTTCGAATTAAATTTATTGTTTTTAGTACATATATCAATAATGTACATGAAATACTTTTATGGATTACTTTGATCATGGTGATCCAACCATTAAATGTCATATGTCATGCTAAACTATGAAAAGATGAAGCTGTTAAAGGAAATAAAAGATGAATAAAACTTGCTATTCACTATGTTGTTATAACGGCAAAGTTGAACTTCCTGATTACAAAGAAGCTCCCCCGGATTATGTTAATCTTTTTCCGATTTGTTGATCCTAGAAGCAATTTTTTTATGAAAAATATCAGGCGTTATAACTCAATGTTCTCATTTACATCGATGGGTGGAAAGATTGACTCGTCAATTAACAAAGGTAAAGCTCCATACGTGTTCAAGACTTAGCGGACAGAACTATCACAGTATGGGAACTCTTCTACCAGAAAATGGATCAAAACCAAAGTTCTCTCAGCTATACATATGAAAATGAAGTATCAAATAGATATAACTCTTTTTGGTATGTCCATAAACTTTTTAGTAATAACTTATTTTCTACATTAGCATATTTTACATAACTAATTTTATTTTTAACATTGTTTATCTCAGCCAATTAAAAAAAGCATCTACATCAACTTCAAGATCGCTTGATCTTGAAATTATACAACATTTGAAACAATTGTTGGATACATATAATGAATTAGTAAATTGTTACCGGATTGTAAGAGATTGTTTTCAAGAGAATCCAAATGTCGACCTAAAGTTACGTCTCATCGGTCGAAGACAACAGGATGGTAGGCATACAATCTACAAGCACGTCTGAAGTTGCAACTTTAATCGTTCGAGACATTGGTGATTAAAAACCGAGATATTATTGTAAAAACTCAATGTAAGGCCCCGTTTCCGGACGCTTACAGTTGGTCATTCATCGTACATAAAACATATAATTATATTGTCTTAAGAAAATATTGCAGCGGAAACATCAAAAAGACATCTCATTTCATTATAAACACTTTTGCCAAATAATACATCATTATCCGATTACAAAATACATGTTTGCATTACATCACAAAAGCATTATAATTGGATGCCATCCCAAAAGGACTGAGTAGCCTCGCAGTGCCATCCTCAGCAATCACTACCTGCCAACTAGAAAACATATAAAAAGTCAGCGTTGTTGAGTGAGTTCCAGTTTTATAATAAAACATACTTTGTTTTCATTAAAATCATTCTTTTCTTTCACGTGACCATACATCATACGTACACATAGATAATATCTTTTTGTCTTCGTCATTCTTTCGTTCATACTTTCATTCGTTTGTTATAACTTTACTTGCACATCGGATATCTCTCGTACCAATACCATATACTACACCCCGAACAATTTAGCTACTGGGCCAAAGTCAATAAATGAACAGCTGAGCGTATGCCACAGTACTAAAGGTAAGTGGTAGAGGCCTACACGTGTGGTCGATCACAAAGAAGGACCCTGATATCTAATGCTTGCAAGACTTCTTTCATTCATTCATTAATGCATGCATTCATCATCACGTTCCTTTTTCATTCATTCATTAATGCATGCATTCATCATCATGTTCCTCTTTCATTATCTTTCACTTTACGTTACATAATACTTCGTTCATTTATTATCATAACACGTAAAGCCACAGGAAAGATAAACATACATCATAATAAGGAACATTAACATGCACAGTCATTACGTCATACTGGGTAACATCATACATACATGACATGCATCATGCAACATCATCATCATTATGCCCTACCTGCTCTCTAAGGCCATAACAATTATCTTACGTGCTCTTACGGGAACCTGTATGTCAACACTTACATCTGCACTTTCCCCCGAAAGTCAGAAGTCAAACTATACTTTCCTAGGGTGCAACAGCCCTATTCAGGCGTATGGACACCTTTCAGTCGCATGGCTTCCATGCGATTGAACACTATGCGAATGAACTAATGCGAACGGACACTCATGCGAATGAACACCCAGTCGTGCGAATGGATAACGCGGAAGAGAACTTATGCGACTGGACCTCCAATCGCATGACCCCCATGCGACGGGCCTTTCAATCATGCGAATGAACCTTCAATCGTGCGAATGGACCCCAATCGCACCCTATTCGGCCGTATGGCCTCCATTTGGCCTCCAGTCGGTCGCCTAGCCCTAGCTGATTGTAAGGCCCCGTTCTCGGGCACCTCACAGCTGGTGGTTCATCGCACATAAAACATTCATTAGTTTTGCAGTGGAATTTAAAACTTTCATTTATAATTAAAAACATGTCAATTACAACATCTATTTTCATCTCAAAATACAAGACATGTCAAAATACGGATGCCAGCCTCAAAATGCTCCCAGTAGCTTATGCATCCATGCCTACAACTCCTCAGCATCAACATATACCTGCGAACTATCATGCATACAAAACTTAGTGACGCTGAGTGAGTTCTAGTTTTAATAATAAAATACTTTACTTTCGTTAAAACCGTTCTTCCACAACATACAATACTATACAACCGTTCGTGATCATGCATCATACGTACATACAGATAATATCATTATTATCTTCGTCATTACGTTCATTAACTTTGTTCATTCAACATATTACATTATCGTTCACTTCTCTTTCTAGATCCGGTCAGACTTTACCCTCTTCGTGGCACTCAGCCACGATTACTGAGGTCAAATGACAAGGATCCTGTTCTATACTTTATTATGATAATTTATTTACGTTCATTCTTTCATACATTATCTTTCGTTCATTTCTCTTTATTACTCGAATCTTGTCTCTTGCAATATCTCATGTCCGAAGACTGATGTTGTGACGGGGCCTGCTCACAAACCCCCGACTCATGTCCGAAGACTGACACAGCACCGTGATACACGACAAAGATCCCATACGAGTCAATCACAGGTATTGAACTCCATCCGAGTCTGTTGCAACACAAAGTCGCTCACCTCATCATCTCGTCTCATGCAATATCCCTGACTCATGTCCGAAGACTGATATTGTGTCGGGGCCTGACACACAAACCCCCGACTCATGTCCCAAGACTGACACAGTACCGGGATACGCGACAAGGATCTCTTTCATTCATTATCGCACTTTCGCTTCATCGTACCCAAAGTACATATCACACGGATCGCACACATAAGGAAGCCATAATCGCATGCTATCTTATGGGTTAGCCAAGATCGCACACTATAAAAACCACATGAGGCAGCCAAAATCGCACGCTACCCTTATGCCGTCCATCGCACATATCGCACCAATCGCACCATCGGAGTGGTCACAAAGACCGACTCCCCCTGTGTGTGAGAACTCTCGGCGTTTAGCCAGAATCGCACGCCATCCCATGGGTTAGCCAAGATCGCACGCTATAAAAACCACATGAGCAGCCAAAATCCGCACGCTGCATAGCACACAGTAAATACCACATCGCACGTATCGGAGTAGTTACCAAAACTGAACTCCCACTGTGTCTATGTCCCCTTATGAGTAAGCCAAGATCGCACGCTATGATACACACACAGTTGAGCTAACGACCCTTAGTGAGTCGTGAACCTCCTTTCTTTCTTTCGCAAGCCATCCTTCCTCTCATTCATTCATTTATGCTCGCATTCATTATACGTTCCTCTTTTCATTATCTTCCACTTTATGTTATATAATACTTCATTACATTTATTAACGTTCAACGCAAAGCCAAGGGAATACATACGTACATAATAAGGAACACACATAAACATAAACATACACCATCACCATACATACATAACACACATCAAACGTAAGCCATCACATCATAACCAGGCTTATCTCTCCATAATACCCCTTAAAAACCACTTAGAAAACCTCAAGTCCAAAGTGGGCGCATGGGTCCTTCTAGGCGCATGAGCATAAAAATTCTAAGTATAAAACAGTCTGGGCGCATGGGCACTGTTTGGGCGTTTCTGCCCTGTTTAGGCACATCAAAACTTTAACATGTTAACACTTTGGGCGCATGGCACAATTCAGGCGCATGGCCAGTCATTTTAGGCGCATGGGCCATCTGCTTACTCATAATCATCATTTGAATTGCTTGAACAGTGGTCCATGGGCCACCCCTTTGGCGCATGGCGAGCAATTCAGGCGCATGGCCAGCAATTCAGGCGCATGGACCACTGTTCATGTTCGTCTGAATCATTCTGAAATGTTTTCTATGTTACTAATTTCACCCGATAATCATTCTAAGCATACCCAAACACAGATCTAACATACTAAGGACACCTAAGCATGCTAATCATCATCTCTAACCCATATCATCACTATAACATGCATACATACATACAACATACGAACATAAAGCTGTAAACCACGGTTTCTTTCAAAATGTTTACTTAGTATGCATAATAGCCCCAAATTAGTTAAAAATCCATAAAAGAGGGGTTCTAGAAACTCACCTTGAGCAGCTTTTGAGCAACACTCTTCCCGTTCAAGACCCACTTCGATTCAGCTCTTGAATCCCGAAAACAAACACTAAACACCAAGAACTTCGGTCAAGAACTCGAAACCCAGCTGAAACCGAGCTCATATAAGAGAAGACATACCTTTTTTAGCTTCTTCTTCCTCTTTCTCTCTCTAGAACCGAGAGTCTCTCTCTCTTCTTTGTTTCAGCAGCGTGAGAAGAAAATGGTAAAGAAGAATGGGCACCCATGCCCTTAAATCCTAAAATAATAAAATGTACTTTGTACACTTTATCCCCCTTTACTTGTGCACAATCCTTAAAATAATAAACCCATGCCCTCTCCCTTATATACTCCCACTCACCCGACTTTCTTTCGTTGGGGAGTTTGGTCCCTCGACTTTGGACTTTATTTCTTTTTCCTCCTTCGTCGGCTTTAAAATAATAAATAACCAGGTGTTACAAGTCCACCCCCCTTAAATAGGTTTCGTCCCCGAAACCTGTTATTCTTCGAACAAATGTGGATAGTGCTGTCTCATTTCTTCCTCAGTCTCCCACGTTGACTCGGATCCCTTCCTGTGCTTCCACTAAACGCGCACAAGAGGAACCACTTTATTTCTCAGTCTTTTCTCTTTTATTTGATGATCGCCTCTGGTTGCTCCACGTAATTGAGCCTTTTGTCTACTTCGATATCCTCTAGTGGGACAATCATGTCTTCATCAGCTAAGCACTTCCTTAGATGAGATACATGGAATGTCGGGTGAATTCCACTTAACTCATCCGGTAACTCCAGTCTATAAGCCACCTCTCCTACTCGAGCAATGATTCGAAAAGGGCCTATATACCTTGGTCTCAACTTACCCCGCTTCATGAATCGGATGATACCCTTCCAAGGTGAGACCTTCAACATAACCCGGTCACCCACCTGGAACTCAATCGGCTGGCGTCTTTTATCAGCATACGACTTCTGTCTGTCTTTGGCTGCCATCATGAAGGCTTTAATCTTCTCAAGCTTCTCAGTCGTAGCCTCGATTACCTCGACGCTCCCTAATTCCTTTTGACCAATATCACCCCAACAAACGGGTGTTCTGCTTCGCCTACCGTATAGCATTTTGTATGGTGGCATGCCAATGCTGGCATGATAGCTATTGTTGTACGAGAATTCAGCTAACGGTAAGTGGTCATCCCAACTTCCCCCAAAATCAATCACACATGCCCGAAGCATGTCTTCTAATGTCTGAATGGTCCTTTCTGACTGACCATCAGTTTGGGGATGATAAGTCGTGCTAATATGTAACCTCATCCCCAGAGCGTCGTGGAATTTCTTCCAGAATTTAGATGTGAACCGGGTGTCGCGATGAGACACAATAGACACCGGCACACCATGACGAGTTACAATTTCCTTAATGAACAGATAAGCCAACTTCTCAGATGAATACGTCTCACGGATCGGTAGAAAGTGAGCACCCTTCGTCAGACGATCAACTATCACCCATATGGCATCATACCCCTTCGGGGTACGCGGCAGCTTCGTAATGAAGTCCATGGTGATGTGCTCCTACTTCCATTCCGGTATATCCAAAGGTTGGATCTTCCCATATGGCTTTTGATGCTCAGCTTTCACCTATAAACAAGTAAGGCACTTACTCGCATACTCCACCACGTCGCGCTTCATACCCGGCCATCAATAATCTTTCTTCATATCATGGTACATTTTCGTGGCACCAGGATGAATGGAGTATCGAGTCTTGTGAGCTTCATCCATTATCTTCACCCGTAGATCCCCAAAACAAGGAATCCACACACGACTGAATCGGGTGCTAACACCGAGTGTGTTCTCACCCAATTCCCCAACCAGGCCTCTCATTCTTTCAGAGTTAAGATGATGTTCCTTCAGTGCCTCATCTTGAAACTTTTTGACTTGCTTCATTATATCAGAGGTCATGATCAGTTGACATGCCTTTACCCGAATCGGCTCGGGCCTCGCTTTCCGACTAAGAGGCATCAGCCACCACATTGCCTTGCCCGGATGGTAGTGGATCTCACAATCATAATCCTTTATAAGTTCCAACCACCGTCTCTGCCTCATGTTCAGATCCTTCTGCTCGAAGAAGTACTTCAAGCTCTTGTGTTAGTGAAGATGGTGCACTTCATACCGTAAAGATAGTGCCTCCAAATCTTTAGTGCAAAGACCACGGTTGCTAGCTCCAAGTCATGAGTAGGGTAGTTGACCTTATGAACCTTCAACTGTCAGGACGCATAGGCTATGACCTTTCCTCTCTGCATTAACACGCACCCCAACCCCAAGTAGGAAGCATCAGAATAGACCACTATATATTCACTTCCATCGGGTAATGACAGAACAGGAGCTTGAGTCAATCTCGTCTTCAATTCCTCAAATTCCTTCTCTTGAGCTTGACCCCATAAACGACTTCACATCCTTTCGGGTCAACTTAGTCAGTGGAGAAGTAATCTTAGAGAAGTCTTGGATAAATCTTCTATAGTAGCCCGCCAAGCCCAAGAAACTACGAATCTCGGATGGCGTCTTTAGTGACTTCCATTGCATAACCGCCTCCACTTTCTCCAGGTCCACCGTAATCCCATCGGGATTCACCACATGACCCAAGAACTGAACTCTGCTCAACCAGAACACACACTTGGAGAATTTAGCATACAACTTCTCCCTCCTCAGCGTCTCCAGAACCTGCCGAATGTGGCCGGCATGCTCAGTCTCGCTCCTCGAATAAATCAGGATATCATCAATAAACACAATCACTGATTTATCCAGCATCGGCCGACACACACGATTCATCAAATCCATAAGAGCAGCTGGCGCATTGGTCAAACCAAAAGACATGACAAGAAACTCCTAGTGACCATAGCATGTGCGAAAAGCTGTTTTAGGGATATCTTTCTCCTTCTCCTTCAACTGATGGTAACCAGATCGAAGATCTATCCTTGAAAACCAACTGGCACCCTGAAGCTGATCGAACAAATCATCTATTCTCGGTAAGGGTAGCGGTTCTTCACCGTCAATTTATTCAGTTCACGGTAGTCAATACACATCCTCATACTACCGTCTTTCTTCTTCACAAACAGGACCGGAGCACCCCAAGGAGAGATACTCGGTCTAATGAACCCCTTGTCAAGCAGTTCTTGCAACTGCTCTATCAACTCTTTCATCTCTGTCGGAGCTAATCGATATGATGCCTTGGCAATGGGTTGGGCACCTGGTATCAAGTCAATCTGGAACTCAATCTCACGGTCAGGTGGCACTCCTGATAAGTCTTCTGGGAATACGTCTGGAAAGTCACACACAACGGGTACATCTGATAGTTGTGGTGTTGGCGTATCCACATCCCTTACGTAGGCCAAGTAGGCACTACATCCACGCCTCATACACTTTCCCGCCACGGCCATCGAAATCACTTTCAGAATCGTAGTAACCCGATTACCATAAACTGTCACTGAACTGCCATCAGGCGCTGTCAAACGAATCATCTTCTTGCGACACACAATGTTCGCCTCGAAGTCCGCCAACCAATCCATCCCAAGAACCAAATCAAAACCGCCAAGGTCATCACGAACGTCTAACAGGAAACTTATGACCTTCTAATTCCACATCACAGTTTTCTATCGCCTCAGAAATCCTGGTAGACTTACCTATGGCAGTTTTACATCAAAGGGCGCATCAACACGTCTGCTACTAACAGGCAGCTTAGCACAAAAAGCAGTAGAAATAAAACTTTTACTGGCACCCGAATCAGGGTCCGTCCTAGCTTCCTCCTGTGTCATAGTGAATGCCCTGGCGCTCGCCCTCGGTCCTTCACTTCCCGTCTTCTTCACCCCAGAACCCTCAGCCCTCGACTTCTTATAATCTCTGCTCATATGACCACTTTCCCCACAATTAAAACATTTGCCTGCCATGCAGGCATCCTTGCCATATGCCCTGTCTTCCCACTTGAAGCACACGTTCAAACCCAGCCTACATTCTTCCGCATGCTCCTTCCCACACTTGCCATACCTCCTCGATCCCGCTCCCGGTGTGGCCACGCAGCGGTCATCCACCCATGCCTTTTTGTTACCCGTCGAGGCATCACCCCGACCAAACCTCCTCCCATTCCAGTTCCGATCACCACCACCCTTTTTATTCGCTTCAGTCCCACCACCTCCCGCTCGTCATACAGTCTCCCTGCCAAATCAACCGCCGACCTAAACGTGCTTGGTCGGGCGGCGATCATATGCCTGCGGACATCCCCCGGTAAGCCCTGAATGTACCTCTTGATATTCCGAGATAGAGGCGTCACCTGATCTGGCACCAATCGTGCCATCTCATTGAACTTTGTTATGTACTGCTAGTGTGTCATGGTTCCCGCCTCCAGCTGTAGAAACTCCCTCTCCAACTTATCCATTTCCCTGTGAGGACAGAACTCCTCAATCACCATCTTCTTCAGCTCGGGCCATCTCATTCTCCCGATTGTCCGATTACCCTCTGCTTGGACAATGTTATCCCACCAGCGTAGTGTCGAGTCCACAAATGAATGAGTGGCAAACTTCACCTTCTGGTCTTCTCGACACTCACTGATGTCGAGAACGGCCTCCATCTCTCTCACCTATCGGTGAGCAGCGGTAGTATTGCCATTACCGTCGAAAGTAGGGGGCTTACATCTCATAAACACCCCATAGTTACAGCCTCGTGTTGTCTTCGGCACAGGCTCTTCTTCTTCCTCCTCTTCTTCGTCATCCGAGAGAACCGTTTCCAGCTCTGGTTGTTCCCGTCCTCCCGAGGACATGTTTCTCTCCTTTCTTTCCCTTCTTCTTATTACTGCTTAATCACTTCAGTCACCACAGACGGTAGGATCTTCTACATGACCTGATGGACTTCTTCCACCACAGCCTCCTTTACTGAGGCTCTCAGGTTGGCACTCTCGTCGCCACCCTCCGGATGAGGGGTCTCTGGTTCTTCATGAACCACCTTCTCAACTCTGGGTCTCCCTCTCTGGGTTGCGGTTCAGCATCATGACCTCCACCCCTTAAAGCTTTTGAAGATCTACCACCGGCCATCACACACACCTGAAAGATTCAAACACCAACACGGTCATTCGAGGGAACAGCTCAGTTTATGGCAAGTATGGTAAGTCCCTAATTACAGTGGCCAGTTGTGATTAGCCACTTACTTTACTCTTCCACACCCCAAGCATTACCTGTCCTGACTACATCAGCATTTAAATCCACATACAACTCATATCACATACCATGCGCACATAAACCGGTTAACTTTATGAAAATACCTGATGGCACACAGTTACTCATTGGCATCCCATTCCCTTTCCGTCCCATTCTCAATTTAAGGAAAGGTTTATTTTGAAAATTTACCCATTTCACTTAAACTTTGGCTCTGATACTAACTTGTAAGGCCCCGTTTTCGGGACGCTTACAGTTGGTCATTCATCGCGCATAAAACATATAATTACATTTTTCTTAAGAAAATATTGCAGCGGAAACATTCAAAAAGACAACTCATTTCATTATAAACACTTTTGCCAAATAGTACATCATTATCCGATTACAAAATACATGTTTGCATTACATCACAAAAGCATTATAATTGGATGCCATCCCAAAAGGACTAAGTAGCCTCGCAGTGCCATTCTCAGCAATCACTACCTGCCAACTGGAAACATATAAAAGTCAGTTCCAGTTTTATAATAAAACATACTTTGTTTTCATTAAAACCATTCTTTTCTTTCACGTGACCATACATCATACGTACACATAGATAGTATCTTTATTATCTTCGTCATTCTTTCGTTCATACTTTCATTCGTTTGTTATAACTTTACTTGCACATCGGATATCTCTCGTACCAATACCATATGCTACACCCCGAAGAATTTAGCTACTGGGCTGAAGTCAATAAATGAACAGCTGAGTGTATGCCACAGTACTAGAGGTAAGCGGTAGAGGCACACGTTTGGTCGATCACAAAGAAGGACCCCGATATCCAGTGCTTGCAAGACTTCTTTCATTCATTCATTAATGCATGCATTCATCATCACGTTCCTCTTTCATTCATTCATTAATGCATGCATTCATCATCATGTTCCTCTTTCATTATCTTTCATTTTACGTTACAAAATACTTCTTTCATTCATTATCATAACACGTAAACCCACAGGAAAGATAAACATATATCATAATAAGGAACATTAACATGCACAGTCATTACGTCATACAGGGTAACATCATACATACATGACATGCATCATGCAACATCATCATCATTATGCCCTACCTACTCTCTAAGGCCATAACAATTATCTTACGTGCTCTTACGAGAACCTGTATGTCAACACTTACATCTGCACTTTCCCCCGAAAGGTCAGAAATCAAACTATACTTTCCTCGGGTGCAACAGCCCTATTCAGGCGTATGGACACCCTTCAGTCGCGGCCTCCATGCGACTGAACACTATGCGAATGAACTAATGCGGATGGACACTCATGCGAATGAACACCCAGTCATGCGAATGGACAATGCGGATGAGCACTTATGCGACTGGACCTCCAATCGCATGACCCCCATGTGACTGGCCTTTCAATCGTATGAATGAACCTTCAATCGTGCGAATGGACCCCAATCGTGCGAATGGATACCAATCGCACCCTATTCGGCCATATGGCCTCCATTCGGCCTCCAGTCGGTCGCCTAGCCCTAGCTGATGCAGAATGCTGTTCATCCCGACTGCAGCCGAGGGTTTTCGGCCTCCAAACTCATCTAAACCTATTTTTGAGCCCAAATCGTCCATCGTAAACCTTAGGGATGCATATCACGACACCATTCAAGCGCGCACAAGCTCACAATCAAGACTCAAACGTATCATACACCACACACCCCAAATGGGTCAAACACATACACATACAAAAACAGGTTTTTATGCTCTCTAGCCCCAAAATCAGTCGAAAACAAGAAAAGTAGGGTCCTAGAACTCACACAAACGAGCACAACGACAAAGGCTTCGATTTGGCTTGCTACACGACGATTTTGGCTACTTGAACCAACCCGAACCAACACTTTTCCTCTTTTCTTCCTTACTCTCTTCTCCTCTTTTCTTTGGCTGATTTGTGAGTGTGTGGGGAGAGGGTAAGGGCTACCCTCTCCCTTATATACTCCCACTCACCCGACTTTCTTTCATTGGCAAGTTTGGTCCCTCGACTTGGACTTTATTTCTTTTTCTTCCTTCGTTGGCTTTAAAATAATAAATAACCGGGTGTTACACTCAATCAGGAGTTTTACAACGTATTAGTGAATTACATCCATCTTATCTTGCTCTTTAGTAGCCCCTCCTCTTTCCATATGGCGATAATGGATATAGAATTGATATACCTCATAGAAATGTTACTTATGATGAGAACAGCAAACGGCAAAACACTTCGATGAGACAATTCTTTGCATATAGAATTCAAGAAAGGGAAAATAACTTTTTCTTAATTCTTAAGTCAAGAAGACTCTTTCAACAATTTCTAGTAGATGCATACACCATGATTGAAAGCGAGAGATTGTGCTTCATACGTAATCAACAAAAAGTACTTAGATGTGAATCTTATGAAACTCTTCTGTCCAATCAACATCGAGTAAATTCTGACATTTCTTGCATTGGACGTCATGTCATATTACCATCTTCTTACACTGGTGGTGCGCGCTACATGATGCAGAACTATTTAGATGTAATGTCTCTTTGTAAATGCTTTGGATATCTCGACTTCTTCATAATGGTAACATGCAATCCAAAGTGGCTGGAAATTAAAACATTTCTTAAAGACACCACATTGAATCTTGAAGACCGACCTGATATATTGTGTAGAATTTTTAAAATCAAGCTTGATGCGTTGATTAAGGATTTATAACAAAGTTCATTGTTTGGAAAGGTTCATGCAAGTATGTTTTTTTAATACATTATAAAATCTTAAAAACTAATTTGTACAATAACTAATGTCTTTGTGTATAGTTCTTTACGTATTTTATATTAAGATTAAGATTAATAAATACTCATAAATATTATTCTGAATATTTATGTAGTTGTTTACACAGTGGAGTTTCAAAAGCGAGGCCTACCGCATAGTCATATATGCTTATTTATGCATGCCGATCACAAGGCTCCCACCGTTGAGCATACTGATCCAATTATTTCAGTGGAAATTCCAGATAAAAATGAAGACCCGGATTATATACACTTGTCAGTGAGTTTATGATACATGGTCCTTGTGGCAGTCATAATATGAATTGTCCTTGCATGGTTGATAAGAAGTGTTCAAAAAATTTTCCCAATAAAATTTTCAGAGCACACTTCTAACGATTCAGATGGCTATCCGGTATATAGAAGACGGGATTCTGGATTATTTGTTGAAAAATCTGGGGTTAAGTTAGACAACAAAAGTGTAGTTCCGTACAACAAAGTGCTCTTAAAAAAATATCAAGCACATATAAATGTTGAGTGGTGTAATCAAGTTGGATCTATAAAATATTTATTTAAATACATTAATAAAGGGCCCCGACAGAGCTACACTTGCAGTTGTAGAAAGTAACAATGAAGATGATAGCGATGATAATGTATTAGATGAAATAAAAGAGTATTATGATTGTCGATATGTTTCTGCATGTGAAGCATCATGGCGGATATTTGAATTTGATGTTCATTATAGGAGTCCTTTGGTTATAAGGCTTCCTTTTCATTTACCGGGACAACAACAAGTTGTATATTGTGCAGTGATGATATTGACAATGTCCTTGATAAACATTCTGTAACACCCGGTTATTTTTTCTAAAAGACAAGAAATAATGAATAAAAGAAAGAAAAGCTATAAGGTCTAAGTGGAGGGACTAAAAGTGTAAAAAGGACAAAAATCTTTGAAAAGTTGGTGTAAAGATGGGCATGGCCGCCCACCCTCACTTCACATCACCATTTCTTCGGTTCTAGAGAGAGAAAGCAGAAGAGAACTCTCGTTGGGGAAGAAGAAGAAGAAGTGAACGAATTCAAGGTAAGAATTCGTGGTTTTTACATGTTTATGACGGGTTTTATCCGGTTACATGCTTACGTGCTTATGTGTTGTGTTTGTGCTCGGTGTGCATGTGCGGTGTTGTTTTTAGGTGTTTGAACTCATTTGCAAACGGGTTAGAAAGGAAGAAACACCCAAGTTGCATCAGGTGAGTTCTAGACCCCGGTTTTTACTTGTTTTCAAACATCTTTAGGGCTGAAAATGTATGTAAAAGGTTTTCAAATGTTTGAGTATGTATGCTCGTATGTTTTGTGCATGAATGAATGTGATTCTTGAATGCTTATAGGTTATTCATGTCTAGAATAGCCACATTAAGCTTAGAACAGATGGATTTGATGATTGGGTTGAAAACATACCGGAAACATAAAGAACAGAAGGTCCACGTGCCTAGATAAGGCTCATGCGCTTGAAAATGCCATAGTAAGAACTAAGTGTGATCCATGCGCCCAAACAGTAGCCCATGCGCCTAAGATTACCTTAGAAATGACAAAGTATAGCCCATGCGCTGAACAGTGGCCCATGCGTCTAGAAATGGTAGCTGGACGACTAAGTGTAGGGCCATGCGCCCCAATAGTGCCCATGCGCCCAAGTGGCTCATGCTCCTAAGTGTCCATGCGCCTGAATTACTCATACGTCTAAGTGTTCATACGCACAAATAATGCACATGCGCTTGAAGAGTTCATGCGCCTGAGAGTTCATGCGCCTAGAATGAAAATGTTTTAAGTGTTGGCTGATGTGCCTACATAGTGATGAACGCCCGAATAGGGCTCATGCGCCCAAATAGTTCCCATGCGCCTAAGACTTAGAAATTTTTACAGAATTTTCTGGGATTCTGTGCCTTAGGGTTTTGACCGAGGTTGACTAAGGGCTTATTAATGATATTGTTTCATGCATGATATGATTGATTATGATTGTTCTTTATTGTTGTTATTGCTATTATTATTATTACTTATAGTATGTGACTTTACGTGGTATGTTAATATCGTAATGTAAAGTATATCGTAATAATAAAGTGAAAGAGCAATAAAGAAAGAAAAGGAACATTAATGAAAATGTTAACAAGTCTTGCAAGCTTACAGGAGGTACACGACCATGTTGTTGTCAGCTCAACTGTGCTGCGGGTTAGCTACCCTATTATGCACACATGGTCAATCAATTGAGATTGGCAGGACCTTTGTAGCATGCCCTGGGTGATTGGGTTGGCCTTGTACATAACACATAGAACCCTTTCGAGGGATACAGTTGACCCTTTCGAGGGATATAGTTGACCCTTTCAAGGGATACAGTTGACCCTTTCGGGGGATATAGTTGACCCTTTCGAGGGATACAGTTGACCCTTTCGAGGGATATAGATGGCCCATCACCCATTTTCCATCGCCATATAGTTGGGGTATTGATCACTGGTCCATACAGAAAGTGAAACATAAAGATAAAAGTTTATAGAACAAACAAGGCATACAGTAAAGAGAACGGACAATATTTGTTCATATAGTTGATGCGTGCTCGCACATACAGTACAGAGTCGTATTTTACAATAAACGAGTATTTTCTTATACAACATATAGAAAGTATTTTATTACTTATAAAACTAGAGCTCACTCAGCAACACTGACTTTTATACATATTCAGTTGGCAGGTAATTATTGTTGAGGATGACACGAGGGTGAAGCTACTCGGCAGGAAAAGTCTGACATCCACTCGCTCTCCGTGTTGTTGTTGTTTTGTAATGCATATAAACAAGTATTTTGTAAACAGTCTATGATGATGTATTGCTTAACAACAGTGTTTTAAATGAAGCGAATGGCTTTTGATAAATTATTTCCGCTGCTTAAGCTTGTTTAATCGTAATGTTTAATATTTTAATCGTTGTGATTGACCAACTGTGAGGTTTCTGGAACGGGGCCTTACAAGTTGGTATCAGAGCCAAGTTTAAGAGAATTGGGTTAAATAAACTCTTAAAACCTAAACTTAAATTGAAAATGGGACAAATGGAGGGATGTCAGCCCGACTAGCTACGTGCCATCAGGTATGTTTTTTCCTAATGATTAACCAGTATTATGTGCGCATGCTATTTGATTATGTGCTCTTAGTAGATTTAGATATTGATTAAGTCAGGATAGGAGGTTCTTGGGGTATGAAGAGTAAAGTAAGTGGCTAATCACAACTGGCCACTATAATTAGGGACTTACTATACTTGACATAAACTGAGTATTACCTTGAATGACCATGTTAGTGTTTGAATCTTATAGCGTGCTTATAGAGGATGGCTGGAGGTAGATCTTCAAAGGCCTCTCGTGGTGGAGGTCACGGTGCTGCTTCGCGACCCAAGAGAGGGAGACCCAGAGTAGAGAAAGTGGTTCATGAAGAACCAAAGACTCCTCATCCAGAGGGCGGCGACGAGAGCACCAATCTGAGGGCCTCATTAAAGGAGGCTATGGTGGAGGAGGTTCACATGGTCATGCAGACGATTCTACCGTCTGTGGTGACCGAAGTGATCAAGGCAGCTAGAGAGGGAGAGAGAAAGGAAAGGGGTGGACCTACGGGCGAAAGAAGACAACCCGAGACTGAGACGGTTCTGTCCGATGATGAGGAGGAGGAAGAAGAGGAACCTGTGCCGGAGGCAACTCGAGGTTGTAACTATGGGGCGTTCATGAGATGCAAGCCCCCTACTTTCGATGGAAACGCACTGCGATAGCTGCTCACCGGTGGGTAAGGGAGATGGAGGCTGTCCTTGATATCAGTGAGTGCCGTGAGGATCAGAAGATGAAATTCGCTACCCATCCTTTATGGACTCGACCTTGTGCTGGTGGGACAACATTGTCCAAGCCGAGGGTAGCAGGGCCATTGGAAGAATGAGATGGCCCGAACTAAAGAAGCTAGTGATCAAGGGATTTTGTCCTCACAGAGAGATGGACAAGGTAGAAAGAGACTTCCTGCAGCTGGAGACAGAAACGATGACACACCAACAATACACCACCAAATTCAATGAAATGGCACGGTTGGTGCCTGATCAAGTGACACCATTGTCATGAAAGAATAAAAGATACATCCAGGGGCTGCCGGCGGATATCCGTAGGCATATGATTGCCACCTGGCCGAGCACTTTCAGGTCGGCAGTTGACTTGGCTGGCCAATTATACGATGGGTGCGAGGTGGTGGTGGCTGAGGTGGATAAGAAGGATGGTGGTAGTCGGACCTGGAATGGGAAACGGTTTGGACGTGGTAGAACTGCTCCAAACAAGAAGGTGGCAAAGGTGGGTGATCGACGTGTGGTCACAACTAGATCGGGGCTGAGGAGGTGTGACAAATGTGGAAGGGAGCATACTGGTGAGTGCAGAATGGGGATGAACGTATGCTTCAGGTGTGGTCAGCCTGGCCACATCGCTAAAGACTGTAAGAAGCCGAGGGCAGAGAGCTCTGGGGCAGAGAAGAAGAAGCCGGAGGAAGGAGGACAGAGGGCAGGTGCTAGAGCTTACACCATGACCCGGGAGGAAGCCACAGTTGATCCCGATGTCGTGTCAAGTATGTTTCTGGTAACCAAACTTGTGCCTCTATATTGTTTGATTCTGGTGCTAGTAGGAGTTTTATTTCTACTACTTCTGCGCTAAGTTGCCTGTTGTCAGTAGAAAGGTCAGTGCACCATTTGATGTAGAAAATGCTATTGGTAAGTCCACTAGAATTACTGATGTGATAGAGGACTGTGCCATAACTAGAAGGTCATAGGTTTGCTGCTAGGTTACATGTGATACCCCAAGGTGGATTTGATGTAGTACTAGGGATGGACTGGTTAGCAACGTATGAAGCAAATATTGTGTGCCGCAAGAAGATGATTTGATTAGTTGTGTCCGATGGGAGTTTGGTTACGATTTATGGAGATCGCGTCACGACGATTCCAAAAGTGATTTCGATGGCGGTGGCGGGAAAGTGCTTGAGGCGTGGATGTAGTGCCTACTTGGCCTACGTAAAGGATGTGGACGCGCCAACACCGCAACTATCTGATGTACCAGTTGTGTGTGACTTTCCGAAGTATTCCCAGAAGACTTACCCGGCGTGCCACCGGATCGCGAGATTGAGTTCCAAATTGACTTGGTACCCGGTGCTCAACCCATTGCCAAAGCACCGTATTGATTAGCTCCCACAGAAATGAAAGAACTCATGGAACAGTTGCAAGAGCTGCTCGATAAGGGATTCATTAGACCGAGTATCTCTCCCTGGGGTACTCCGGTCCTATTTGTGAAAAAGAAGGACGGTAGTATGAGGAGTGTATCGGCTACCGGGAGCTGAACAAGTTAACGGTGAAGAACCGATACCCCCTACCAAGGATAGATGATTTGTTTGATCAGCTCCAAGGTGCCAGTTGGTTTCAAGGATAGATCTTCAATCTGGTTACCATCAGCTGAAGGTAAAGGAGCTGGATATCCCTAAAACAGCCTTTCGCACGCGCTACGGTCACTATGAATTCCTTGTTTTGTCATTTGGTCTGACCAATGCGCCAGCTGCTTTTATGGACTTGATGAATCGAGTGTGTCGGCCAATGTTAGATAAATCAGTGATTGTGTTTATTGATGATATCCTGATTTATTCAAGGAGCAAGGAGGAGCATGCCGATCACATTCAGGAGGTGTAAGAGACCTTAAGAAGGGAGAAGTTGTATGCCAAATTCTCCAAATGCGCGTTTTGGTTATGCGAAGTTCAATTCTTGGGTCATGTGAAAACCCAGAGGGGATTATGGTAGACCCTGCTAAGGTGGAGGCTATGATGCAATGGAAGTCTCCAAGGACGCCATCCGAGATTCGTAGTTTCTTGGGGTTGGCGGGTATTATCAAAGGTTCATTCAGGACTTTTCCAAGATCGCTTCTCCACTGACCAAGTTGACCCAAAAGGATGTAAAGTTTACGTGGGGTCGAGCTCAAGAACAGGCGTTCGAGGAGTTAAAGGTAAGGTTGACTCAAGCTCATGTCTTGTCGTTACCCGAAGGAAGCGAGGATTTGGTAGTACACTCAGATGCTTCTTACTTGGGGTTGGGGTGTGTATTAATGCAAAGAGGAAAGGTTATAGCCTATGCAGCCCGACATTGAAAGTTCATGAGATTAACTACCCCACTCATGACCTGGAGCTAGCAGCTGTGGTCTTTGACTAAAGATTTGGAGCACTATTTGTATGGAACGAAGTGCACACCGTTTTCACGGACCATAATAGCTTGAAGTATTTCTTCGGCAAAAAGATTTGACATGCGGCAGAGGGGTGGTTGGAGCTTATAAAGGATTATGATTGTGACAATCCATTACATCCGGGCAAAGCCACGTGGTGGCCGATGCTCTTAGCCGGAGGAGAGGCCCAGCCAATTCGGGTGAAAGCATACAACTAATCATGACTTCCGGGTATGAAGCAGTCAAGGAGTTTCAGGATGAGGCATTAGAGAAGATCATCTAAACCTTGAAAGAATGAGATGTCCTGGTTAAGGATTGAGTGAAAACACACTTGGTGTTAAAACTCGATTTTGGACGGGTGTGGATTCCTTGTTTCGGGAATCTACGTGTGAAGATTATGGATTGTCACACCCCAACCTTGACGGCGGAAACGTCGAGATGTGAGGGTTAAGATTGTTCACAGCCACATAACGCTATATTAAATTGTAATATTATTATCATAAGTCATGAAATGGAAAAATTACAATCGTAAGTCTTATACAAGAAATAAGTTCAACATAACATAATAATGTAACTTTTTATTTCATTATCTAGGTCCAAGTCCTAGATTATAGCATGCTTCAAAAGGTTCACTTTAAACTTGAGGTTGACCTGAAACATGATAAAAATAAGAGTCAACTAAAATAGTTGGTGAGTTTCCAAGGTTTTCATACATAATAAGAAAAAGGTTACAAGTAGCAATTCATGTCATAGGTTATAAGCTAGTAAGGTTATAGAACACATAACGTTACAATCAAACCTCGACTTGATTACAAGTATAAAAGATTGGCTAAGTGTATTTGGTTCCCTAGTGCACAAGCATACGGCTCCTAGGAGTCGGCAATACATCGACTTTAGCACCAAATAGGCTTGTCAGGCCCAAAGATCTAAGACGTCGCCAGGCTAGCAATAGTTAATGATTGTAAACAAAACTATGTATCTCATATAAACACTTACAATACACAAATAACCATGACATAATAATAAATGAATTGCATGTGCTTACAAGTCTCAAACGTTAATAAGTGTACAATGTATAGATAATCATGTTTCACCCCAAAGTAGTGTGAAATAAAATAAAATGGGGCAAGGAAAACTCACTTGATCAATAAGTATATAATAAGGATCAATAAGAATAATTATGCCGTTCCAAGGTAAAACGTCACAAGACACCTAAATATAAATATTACAAGATTTAGATCAAGATTAACAATTAAACATGAACTAGGTTCCTTAGAATTTAAGAGAGTTTTGTTAGCCAATTTAGTTTATTAATATATAATTTATACTATATATTATATATATTATTCAAAAATTAAGGAAATATTCTTACAAAATTATAATTTATTGTATTTAGTTTGAGTATCATATAACTTTAATCGAAGAAAATGTACGATTTATTATTGATTCAAGTAACAATTTAATTTTTACATAAACTCATTCTTATAACAATAATAAAATTTAATAATTAAATATTACGGTATTTTTATAAAAATAAATTTACAGAAAAAATCATTTTGTTAATTTAAAGGTTAAAAGTTAATGAAAATTATTTTTTGTAATTTTTTAGGAATTTTCTAGTAAAGAATTAAGGCCTAAAAAGGCTTTTAAAAAGAATAAGAGGGTGCCCGGTTCGAACCCGGGACCTCTTGAATGTAAGGGCGTGTCGTGAACCGGTGTACCATGGCTTCCAGCCGGGTATAACTCGGTTCCATTTCCTTTTAACACCAAGTTCCCAACCTCAAGAACCCTAGTTTAGATCCGATCAAATTGATCATCTAAACGATCTTGATAACCAAATTAACCATGGGGCTTTTGTTTCCCATGGTTAATCGAGCATAACCATGTATGTAATTTACCCGAACGTTCGAATTAGAGCAATCCTAAACGAAGAACAAGTCGCGGTCGTCGAACTAGTGGATGAGAAATCCCCATGATAATCCAATTAAACTTGCAGATAGCCTCGAATGATGATCCCGATGCGAAGCCCTATGTTGATTCTGGTTCAATTCGTTCGGAGATAGGATTTTGGCAAGGTTACAGGTCGCGAACGGAAAACGGAAATTGGATTCGTTGTTTGTGTTGTTTCAGGTGAAATTGGAATTGATAGAAGCTTTAGACTACTTAGACGTTCGATTATGAATCATTTAATTTGGTTATTATTGAGTTTTAATGGTCGAACGGCTATATGGTTAGAACGCTCGATTACTCACTCGATCGGGTTCATAACCGACGTTAAACGCAATTAAAGTCCATGATTGCGTTCGAATCGTGTTCAAGAACGTTTGGGGACGGTTTCGATTAAAAAAACATCGTTTTGGGCGGTTTTGGTGCCTCGCCGGACTTGGCCGGAGTCCGGCCGGCGAGGTCACCGGAAAAGCGGGGATGAGAAGGGGGGTTTGGATTTTTGATAAATTACACCTTTCCCTCAACTTTGATTTTCTATTATTTTATGCATAAAGTTCTATTTCAAGTTTCTAAAATGACAAATTAACCCTCAAACTTAATTTAAGTTTATATTTTAAATATGGTTAAGTTTATTAATCTTTATTATTAGTAATCTTATTATTACTAATACTATTATTCAATATTATTACTTATTATTATATTTACTTTTATTAATATTAACCTTATTATTATTATACATACTTAACATTTCATGAAACCCAATTACAATAAATAATAAACACAAACAATCACGCAAGTTTCAAAATTGACAAAGATAACCCTTGTAAGAGTAAACGAAGTTAACTTTTAGTTAACGAAAATACGAAATGTTACAGTCTCCCCAACTTAAAAGAATTTCGTCCCGAAATTAAAAGAAATGAAACTATACAAATAAGAATGGGTATCTCTTCTTCATGTGCTCCTCACGTTCCCAAGTAAATTCAGCGCCACGTTTATTTTCCATCGAACCTTGACGATTGGGGTTGTTGTGGTTCTAGTCTTCTTCATTATACGATCCATGATCTCTACAGGTTTCTCGACAAAATGTAATGACTCGTCGATCTGAATGTCTTCCAGCGGAACATACAGACTTTCGTCGCCAAACATCTTCTCAAATTTGAGACGTGGAACACAGGATGAATTCCACTAAGGTCGGAAGGTAACTCTAGTTTATAGCCACTTTCCCAATCCTTTTCAGGATTTTGAAAGGTCCTACAAATCTTGGAGCCAGTTTGCCCTTCTTTCCAAACGAACCACACTTTTCCACGGTGAAACCTTGAGAAGAACCATCTCCCCACTTGGAATTCTAATGGCTTACGTCGCTTGTCAGCATAACTCTTTTGACGACTTCTCGCCACTTCAAGGTTCTTGCGAATAATAGAAACTTTATCGGTCGTCTCTTGTATAAGTTCAGGACCAGTGATGAAGTTTTCACCAATGTCGGTCCAACAGATCGGTGAACGACATTTTCGACCATAAAGTGCTTCAAACGGTGCCATCTTGATACTCGAGTGGTAACTATTGTTATACGAAAATTCCGCAAGCGGTAGGTGCGTATCCCAATCGCCACCAAAGTCAAGAACACAGAGACGTAGCAAGTCCTCCAAAGTTTGGATCGTTCGCTCGGTTTGACCATCAGTTTGAGGATGGTAAGCCGTGCTTAGATCTAATTGTGTACCCAAGAGTTCTTGCATAGATGACCAAAAATGTGAAGTGAAACGAGCATCTCGGTCGGATATAATGTGCAGAGGTACCCCATGGCGACTTACAATCTCATCAACGTATACGAGCTAACTTTGATGTCTTGTAAGTGTCGCGTATGGGTATAAATGTGCCGACTTGGTCAATCGGTCAACGATCACCCATATGCTATCATGTCCTCGAGAGGTTCGGGTAGCTTTGTTATGAAGTCCATGGATATGTGTTCCCATTTCCACATAGGGATCTCGGGTTGCTCAAGTAATCCACTTGGACGTTGATGTTCGGCTTTAACTTTCGTACATGTGAGGCACTTAGCTACATAAGTCGCTATGTCTTTCTTCATTCCAGGCCACCAATATTGACCACGTAGGTCCATGTACATCTTATCGGAACCAGGATGAATAGAATAACGAGTTTGATGAGCTTCGTTCATAATAAAGGTACGAATGTTATCGCGATTTGGAACCCAAATACGATTGGCGAAGTACATCAACCCATTGGGTTTCGTTTCCAATTGGGTTAGAAGATTATGCTCCAACTCATCCTTCATTCTTCCTTCTCGTTGAACCATTTGTTGAGCCTCCAGGATGCTAGACTCGATGTCACTATCTATTCTCAGGTTTTGTAGTAGTACGGTGGTCTCATTGACATCTAGTCGAATTTCAGTATCGAACTCACCCAAGGTGTCAAACCATTGACGTCGATCTCGAATTTCTTGGAATGAGATCATCTTGTTGTGAATCTTTCGGCTCAGTGCATCGGCCACAACGTTTGCTTTACCAGGATGGTAACGAATGTCACAATCATAGTCACTAATCAACTCCACCCAACGACGTTGTCTCATATTGAGATCTTTTTGATTGAAAACGTGTTGAAGGCTTTTGTGATCGGTGTAGACTATACATTGCGTACCATACAGGTAGTGCCTCCAAATCTTCAAAGCAAATACAACAGCACCAAGCTCGAGATCATGAGTTGTGTAATTCACCTCGTGAACCTTCAATTGCCTCGATGCGTAAGCTATGACCTTCCCTCGTTGCATAAGAACACAACCAAGGCCTTGTTTAGATGCGTCACAATACACAGTGAAATCATCGTTTCCATCGGGTAGGGTCAAGATAGGAGCATTGCATAACTTATGCTTTAACGCTTCAAAAGCTTCTTCTTGCTCGGAACCCCACTCGAAGGGTTTATTCTTTTGTGTCAAAGTGGTGAGCGGTTTCGCGATCCTCGAGAAATTGGCAATGAATCGCCGATAATAACCAGCAAGACCAAGAAAAGAACGAACTTCGGTAGGAGTTGTAGGAACACACCAATTCTTCACAGCTTCCACCTTTGCAGGATCAACGTGAATTCCTTGGCTATTCACCACGTGTCCTAGAAATTGAACTTCCTCGAGCCAGAAATCACACTTCGAGAACTTTGCGTACAATTGCTCTTTCCTTAACAACTCAAGAACCAATCTCAAATGCAGCTCATGATCGGTGTTGGACTTGGAATAGATAAGTATGTCATCAATAAAGACGATCACAAACTTGTCTAGATAAGGCTTGCATACTCGGTTCATGAGATCCATGAAGACAGCAGGAGCATTGGTTAAACCAAAAGGCATCACCATAAACTCATAGTGTCCATAACGAGTACGAAAAGCGGTCTTTGGGATGTCATCCTCATGAACTCGTAATTGATGATATCCAGAACGTAGATCAATTTTCGAGAATATGGCAGCTCCTTGAAGTTGATCAAACAAGTCATCGATGCGAGGAAGAGGATAACGATTCTTGATGGTAAGTTTGTTAAGCTCGCGATAATCGATGCACATACGAAACGATCCATCTTTCTTCTTCACGAAAAGAACAGGTGCACCCCAAGGCGAAGAACTAGGACGGATGAAGCCTTTCTCGGACAGCTCTTGCAGTTGACAAGAGAGTTCTTGCATTTCCGATGGTGCAAGCCGATATGGTGACTTGGCCACGGGGTTTGCTCCCGGTATCAAGTCAATTTTAAACTCGACTTCACGCACGGGAGGTAAACCACTAAGGTCATCGGGAATACTTCAGGAAAGTCTCGTACGATAGGGACATCCTTAAGTTCTTTCCCTTTGACTTTCGTGTTGACCACATAAGCCAAGAAGGCCATATACTTCTTGTTTAAGCACTTTCGGGCTTGAGTGCAAGACATGAGTTTAAGCCCTTTGGAAGATTTTTCACCGAACACCTTCAACGTATCTCCATAGGGTAACGGTATACGAATGCACTTCTCGAAACAAATGATCTCGGCATGGTGTTTGGCTAACCAATCCATACCAATGATGACGTCAAAGCTTCCAAGTTTCATAGGGATAAGATCGATAAGAAAATCATGCGTGTCAAGACTTAAGATGCAATCACGAATGATAACGTCAACGGTGATTGGTTCTCCATCGGCAACTTCAACAGTAAGAGGTCTTTCTAGTTTCGTATGTGGCTTAGCAAGTATGGGTTCAAACTCTAATGAAACAAAACTTTTATCGGCTCCAGAATCAATAGGACATATGCATAAGTTTTGTTAATAAGGAACATACCTGTTCAATTTTTAAGGTATTTAACGATACAGGTAAGTATGAAATGAATCGGATCACAAAACTAAAGGTGAGTTAACGTACCATTCACCACATCGTTGTTTGCTTGTGCTTGGTTAGCGTTGATGTTGAAAGCACGTCCTCGGGCTTGTGGAACATTACCCACAAGACGAGGGCATTGTGGGCGAAAATGGCCAGGTTCCCCACAGTTGTAGCAAACACGGTTCGTGACCACAGCGGCATTGTTAGGTGCACGGTGGCAAGTCGCCACCAAATGACCATATTTACCGCATAAGGTGCAAATGCGGCATGGTTGATTCCCCGGATGATGATACCTACACGTGTTGCACATCGGCTGAGGACCAGCATAAGCCTAGCCCCAGGCACTTGTGCCACAGGTGTAGCCGCAGGTACAAGTTGTCTTTGGTTTGTTTGGGTGCAGCCACGGCATAGTTACGCGCCGGTGTGAACTTGCGCTTCTTGTTGTTGTTGTGCTGTAAGACGGTTCAGCTTTAGTCTCCTTAACCGCCTCGGTAGCCGTCTTCTCTACCTTCTTTGCACCCTTCACAGACATGGTGCCCGCTCGTATATGGTTCTCGGTGAGTTGAGCGGTGATAGTAATGGCTTCTTCCAAGGTTGTGGGTCGGCTACCCACCACAGCATCTTGAATTTGGGGTGGTACACCCTTAATGAACTTCTCGATGTTGCGGGAACAGTGTCGACCATATGGGGCAGCAGTATACTCAACTCATGATGCCTAGTTGAGTAGGCCAAATGATCACCATCGTTTTGTTTCAAATTCCAAAATTCCTCCCCCAGTTTTTGCAGTTCGCTTCTCGGGCAGAACTTCGCGATGGCGATGTTCTTGAACTCTTCCCATGTAAGTGCTAGAATAGCATCGGGTCCACGATTCCTCCTCTCACTGTTCCACCAGGTGAGAGCCCTTTGTTGGAACATACTAGTGGCATAACGAACCTTGAGTGCATCGGGACACTCACAATTGATAAAGGTATTCTCCATACTTTCGAACCACTCAAGAAGACCAGTGGCTCCTTCCTTGCCACTAAAACTAGTGGGTTTGCAAGAGCTGAAGTGTTTGAAGGTGCAAGTTTGATTATTCCCATGTTGATTGTTCCCGTTTTGATTGTTGCTATTCTCTCCATGACCATTTCCATTTTGCTAGCGTTGGTCATTAAGGTGCTATTAAGTTCAGCAACCATGGTCGGAATGACAGCAGCCATTTGTCGAGCAATCATGGCGGCTAACTTACGATCGGAACTCCCACGCTTTCCATGATGACGAGACATGCTGGAATATACAAATGAGTTAGATATGAGAATTGGAATAACAAGGATTAATGTTCAACAAGGATAAGGCAAAAGTTGTAAGGCACATGGAATGGTTCCATTTGGTAACGCATTACCATTTGGAAACGTTGACACGTCAAGGTAAGTTGACCCACTCGCCTTAGAAATTTGTGTATGTTGACCATGGTTTATCACTCATCCCAGAAATCCCCAGGTAAGCATAACTAGTCCCGTAGGATTTATGCGATATGCTTGCCTTAGCCCGAGGGCCTTTTGCCAGGAAATCCAGAATACAGGTGTCCATGTGTCACACAAATTTCTTAGGTTTATGAAATCAAAACCATGATGAGATTTACATAGATTAGACATAAGTCTAAAGATTCATTCCTAAGCATAATATACGATTCCACGTGTTGACGAGAATAAGATTAAGAAGTTTCATTTGTCGGGGAGAGTCAATGAGTCAAAGTTAAGTTTAGGGAGACAAGTAACAAAGTTTAGACAATTACAAGGCAACCTATGCTAAGGCATCAAGTTGCACATAAGTAAAGTATAGCATTATGTAGCATGTAACAATATATATATTTCTAAGAATATAAATATTATCCTATGAGGTTCATGCATAAGCTATAGTCTAGGTCACCATTACTAATAACCTAAATCCCTATAGTTATGGGCTCTGATACCAATCTGTCACACCCCAACCTTGACGGCGGAAACGTCGAGATGTGAGGGTTAAGATTGTTCACAGCCACATAACGCTATATTAAATTGTAAATATTATTATCATAAGTCATGAAATGGAAAAATACAATCGTAAGTCTTATACAAGAAATAAGTTCAACATAACATAATATAATGTAACTTTTTATTTCATTATCTAGGTCCAAGTCCTAGATTATAGCATGCTTCAAAAGGTTCACTTTAAACTTGAGGTTGACCTGAAACATGATAAAAATAAGAGTCAACTAAAATAGTTGGTGAGTTTCCAAGGTTTTCATACATAATAAGAAAAAGGTTACAAGTAGCAATTCATGTCATAGGTTATAAGCTAGTAAGGTTATAGAACACATAACGTTACAATCAAACCTCGACTTGATTACAAGTATAAAAGATTGGCTAAGTGTATTTGGTTCCCTAGTGCACAAGCATACGGCTCGGAGTCGGCAATACATCGACTTTAGCACCAAATAGGCTTGTCAGGCCCAAAGATCTAAGACGTCGCCAGGCTAGCAATAGTTAATGATTGTAAACAAAACTATGTATCTCATATAAACACTTACAATACACAAATAACCATGACATAATAATAAGATGAATTGCATGTGCTTACAAGTCTCAAACGTTAATAAGTGTACAATGTATAGATAATCATGTTTCACCCCAAAGTAGTGTGAAATAAAATAAAATGGGGCAAGGAAAACTCACTTGATCAATAAGTATATAATAAGGATCAATAAGAATAATATATGCCGTTCCAAGGTAAAACGTCACAAGACACCTAAATATATAAATATTACAAGATTTAGATCAAGATTTAACAATTAAACATGAACTAGGTTCCTTAGAATTTAAGAGAGTTTTGTTAGCCAATTTAGTTTATTAATATATATTTATACATATATATATATATATTATATATATATATATATATATATATTATATATATATATATATATATATATTTTACAAAAATTAAGGAATATTCTTACAAAATTATAATTTATTGCATTTAGTTTGAGTATCATATAACTTTAATCGAAGAAAATGTACGATTTATTATTGATTCAAGTAACAATTTAATTTTTACATAAACTCATTCTTATAACAATAATTAAAATTTAATAATTAAATATTACGGTATTTTTATAAAAATAAATTTACAGAAAAAATCATTTTGTTAATTTAAAGGTTAAAAGTTAATGAAAATTATTTTTTGTAATTTTATAGAATTTTCTAGTAAAGAATTAAGGCCTAAAAAGGCTTTTAAAGAATAAGAGGGTGCCCGGGTTCGAACCCGGGACCTCTTGAATGTAAGGGCGTGTCGTGAACCGGTGTACCATGGCTTCCAGCCGCGGTATAACTCGGTTCCATTTCCTTTTAACACCAAGTTCCCAACCTCAAGAACCTAGTTTAGATCCGATCAAATTGATCATCTAAACGATCTTGATAACCAATTAACCATGGGGCTTTTGTTTCCCATGGTTAATCGAGCATAACCAATGTAATTTACCCGAATACGTTCGAATTAGAGCAATCCTAAACGAAGAACAAGTCGCGGTCGTCGAACTCAGTGGATGAGAAATCCCCAATGATAATCCAATTAAACTTGCAGATAGCCTCGAATGATGATCCCGATGCGAAGCCCTATGTTGATTCTGGTTCAATTCGTTCGGAGATAGGATTTTGGCAAGGTTACAGGTCGCGAAAGAAAAGGAAATTGGATTCGTTGTTTGTGTTGTTTCAGGTGAAATTGGAATTGATAGAAGCTTTAGACTACTTAGACGTTCGATTATGAATCATTTAATTTGGTTATTATTGAGTTTTAATGGTCGAACGGCTATATGGTTAGAAACGCTCGATTACTCACTCGATCGGGTTCATAACCGACGTATAAACGCAATTAAAGTCCATGATTGCGTTCGAATCGTGTTCAAGAACGTTTGGGGACGGTTTCGGATTAATAAAAAAACATCGTTTTTGGCGGTTTTGGTGCCTCGCCGGACTTGGCCGGAGTCCGGCCGGCGAGGTCACCGGAAAAGCGGGGATGAGAAGGGGGGTTTGGATTTTTGATAAATTACACCTTTGGTCCCTCAACTTTGATTTTCTATTATTTTATGCATAAAGTTCTATTTCAAGTTTCTAAAATGACAAATTAACCCTCAAACTTAATTTAAGTTTATAATTTAAATATGGTTAAGTTTATTAATCTTTATTATTAGTAATCTTATTATTACTAATACTATTATTCAATATTATTACTTATTATTATATTTACTTTTATTAATATAAACCTTATTATTATTATACATACTTAACATTTCATGAAACCCAATTACAATAAATAATAAACACAAACAATCACGCAAGTTTCAAAATTGACAAAGATAACCCTTGTAAGAGTAAACGAAGTTAACTTTTAGTTAACGAAAATACGAAGTGTTACATGGAATGAGCTCACAAGACCCGATACTCTATCCATCCCGTGCCACAAAGATATACCAAGACATGAAGAAGGATTATTGGTGCCGGGTATGAAGCGTGACATGGTGGAGTATGTGAGCAAATGCCTTACTTGCTTGCAAGTGAAGGCGGAACACATCAGAAGCCGTATGGGAAGATCCAACCATTGGGTATACCGAATGGAAGTGGGAGCACATCACCATGATTTCATTACAAAGCTACCACGTACTCCGAAGGGTACGATGCCATATGGGGATTGTTGACCACTTTGACGAAGAGTGCTCACTTCCTACCATCCGTGAGACATATTCATCCAGAGGTTGGCTGACCTGTTCATTAAGGAGATTGTAACTCGTCAGGTGTGCCGGTGTCCATCGTGTCTGATCGCGACACACGGTTTACATCTAAATTCTGGAAGAAATTCCATTATGCCATGGGGACGAGGTTACATATTAGCACGGCTTATCATCCCCAAACTAATGGTCAGTCAGAAAGGACCATTCAAACGTTGGAAGACATGCTTCAGGCATGTGTGATTGAATTTGGAGGAAGTTGGGACGACCACTTACCGTTAGCTGAATTCTCGTATAATAATAGTTATCATGCCAGCATTGGTATGCCACCATACGAGATGCTATACGGTAGGAGATGCAGAACACCCGTTTGTTGGGGTGACATTGGTCAGAAAGAGTTGGGAGGCGTCGAGGTAATCGAGGCTACGACTGAGAAGCTTGAAAAGATTAAAGCCTTCATGAAGACAGCTAAAGATAGACAGAAGTCGTATGCCGATAAACGACGTAGACCAATTGAGTTCCAGGTGGGTGACCGGGTTATATTGAAGGTCTCACCTTGGAAGGGTATTATCCGATTCAGGAAGCGGGGCAAGTTGAGCCCAAGGTATATAGGCCCTTTCCGGATCATTGCTCGTGTAGGAGAGGTGGCCTATAGATTGGAGTTGCCAGATGAGTTAAGTGGAATTCACCTGACATTCCATGTATCTCATTTGAGAAAGTGCTTAGCCGATGAAGACATGATTGTTCCATTGGAGGACATTGAAGTTGATGAGAAGCTCAATTATGTGGAGCAACCAATGGTGATCATTGATCGTAAAGAAAAGAGGCTGAGAAATAAAGTGGTTCCTCTTGTGCGTGTACAGTGGAAGCACAGGAAGGGTCCGAGTCTACATGGGAGACTGAGGAGGAGATGAGGCAGCATTATCCTCGTCTGTTTGAGGAATAACAGGTTTCGGGGACGAAAGCTATATAAGGGGGTGGACTTGTAACACCCGGTTATTTTTTTCTAAAAGACAAGAAATAATGAATAAAAGAAAGAAAAGCTATAAGGTCCAAGTGGAGGGACTAAAAGTGTAAAAAGGACAAAAATCTTTGAAAAGTTGGTGTAAAGGTGGGCATGCCCACCCTCACTTCACATCACCATTTCTTTGGTTCTAGAGAGAGAAAGCAGAAGAGAACTCTCGGTTTGTGGAAGAAGAAGAAGAAGTGAACGAATTCAAGGTAAGAATTCATGGTTTTTACATGTTTATGACGGGTTTTATCCCGGTTACATGCTTACGTGCTTATGTGTTTGTGTTTGTGCTCGGGTGTGCGTGTGCGGTGTTGCTTTTAGGTGTTTGAACTTATTTTCAAGCGGGTTAGAAAGAAAGAAACACCCAAGTTGCATCAGGTGAGTTCTAGACCCCGGTTTTTACTTGTTTTCAAACATCTTTGGGGCTGAAAATGTATGTAAAAGGTTTTCAAATGTTTGATTATGTATGCCCGTATATTTTGTGCATGAATGAATGTGATTCTTGAATGCTTATAGGTTATTCATGTCTAGAATAGCCACATTAAGCTTAGAACAGATGGATTTGATGATTGGGTTGAAAACATACCGGAAACATGACGAACAGAAGGTCCATGCGCCTAGATAAGGCTCATGCGCCTGAAAATGCCATAGTAAGAACTAAGTGTGATCCATGCGCCCAAACAGTAGCCCATGTGCCTAAGATTACCTTAGAAATGATAAAGTATAGCCCATGCGCCTGAACAGTGGCCCATGCATCTAGAAATAGTAGCTGGACGACTAAGTGTAGGGCCATGCACCCCAATAGTGCGTATGCGCCCAAGTGGCTCATGCGCCTAAGTGTCCATGCGCCTGAATTACTCATACGTCTAAGTGTTCATACGCACAAATAGTGCCCATGCGCCTGAATAGTTCATGCGCCTAGAATGAAAATGTTTTTAAGTGTTGGCTGATGCGCCTATATAGTGATGAAACGCCCGAATAGGGCTCATGCGCCCAAATAGTTCCCATGCGCCTAAGACTTAGAAATTTTTATAGAATTTTCTGGGACTCTGTGCCTTAGGGTTTTGATCGAGGTTGACTAAGGGCTTATTAATGATGTGTTTCATGCATGATATGATTGATTATGATTGTTCCTTATTATTATTATTACTTATAGTATGTGACTTTACGTGGTATGTTAATATCGTAACGTAAATTATATCGTAATAATAAAGTGAAAGAGCAATAAAGAAAGAAGAGGAACATTAATGAAAATGTTAAAAAGTCTTGCAAGCTTACAGGAGGTACACGACCATGTTGTCGTCGGCTCAATTGTGCTGCGGGTTAGCTACCCTATTATGCACACAGGGTCAATCAGTTGAGATTGGCAGGACCTTTGTAGCGTGCCCTGGATGATTGGGTTGGCCTTGTACATAGTACATAGAACCCTTTCGAGGGATACAGTTGACCCTTTCGGGGGATATAGTTGACCATTTCGAGGGATACAGTTGACCCTTTCGGGGGATATAGTTGACCCTTTCGAGGGATACAGTTGACCCTTTCGAGGGATATAGATGGCCGATCACCCATTTTCCATCGCGCATATAGTTGGGGTATTGCTCACTGGTCCATACAGAAAGTGAAACATAAAGATAAAAGTTTATAGAACAAACAAGGCATACAGTAAAGAGAACGGACAATATTTGTTCATATAGTTGATGTGTGCTCGCACATACAGTACAGAGTTGTATTTTACAAGAAAAGAGTATTTTCTTATACAACATATAGAAAGTATTTTATTACTTATAAAACTAGAGCTCACTCAGCAACGCTGACTTTTATACATTTTCAATTGGCAGGTAATTATTGCTGAGGATGGCACGAGGGTGAAGCTACTCGGCATGGAAAGTCTGACATCCACTCGCTCTCTGTGTTGCTGTTGTTTTGTAATGCATATAAACAAGTCTTTTGTAAACGGTATATGATGATGTATTGCTTAACAACAGTGTTTTAAATGAAGTAAATGGCTTTTGATAAATTATTTCCGCTGCTTAAGCTTGTTTAATTGTAATGTTTTAATTGCTATGATTGACCAACTGTGAGGTTTCCGGGAATAGAGCCTTACACATTCAGTGGCTTCTACATTTTTTTTATCTTGGATGAAATGTATTGAAGCTTATCTAGAAGCACGTACACCTAGTTATGTTGAATTTCCTATGAAATTCGTTTGGAAATTGAATAAGCGTTCTTGGGTTCCAAGGCAAAGAGGCTTCGCGATTGGTAGGATCCATTCTGTTTCTCCATCTCTTGGTGAAGCTTACTTTTTAAGAATTCTTCTAAAAAAAGTCAAAGGTCCAAGATCATTTGAAGAAATTCTTACAATTAGTGGAGTTAAGCATCCTACTTTTAGAGATGCATGTTATGCACTTGGTCTTCTAGATGATGACAAGGAGTATATAGAAGGCATTGAAGAGACAAGTCACTCGGGTTCTGGTTATTATCTCCGTGCTTTGTATGCAACAATGCTAATGTCTAATAGTTTGTCTTGGCCACATTTTGTATGGGAGAATATATGGCAATACTTGTCAGACGACATTCTTTATAAACAACAACATCTACTATAGTCTCCAGGTATCAATTTTTTTATCCTTATTACTATATATACACGTTAAATAAATATATCTTTATTTTAAAAATTCACAAATACAATCATTTAATTTTGTAATTATTTTTTTGATGTATTTATTATTTACAATATATTTTAATTAAATTTCAGGTTTATCTCTTTCTGAAGATCAAATTAAAAATTTGACTCTCTTTGAAATAGAAAAAAATTTAGTTCGTAATAGTTCGACCTTACGAAACTTTCCAATAATTCCTTATCCTAATCATGACTGTGTCTCTTCTTCAAACAATCGTTTTATTACTAAGGAGCTATCTTATGATAGAGCAACTTTGACAAATGAGTGTGTTGGTCTTTATCTTCGTTAACAAATGAATAGAGAGGTGTTTTTGATGATATAATGAAAGCGGTTAAAGATAAAAAAGAAGCGTTTTTTTGTTTATGGTTATGGTGGAACAAGGAAAACATTTTTGTGGAAGACATTATCTTTGGCAATAAGGTCGAAAGGTGAGATTGTTTTAAATGTTGCCTCAAGTGGAATTGCATCATTATTATTAACCGGTGGTAGAACGGCACACTCTCGATTTCTAATTCCTTTAAATCTCAATAGGGATTCTTTGTGCCATATAAATCCTCTCAGTGAAGTTGCATGTTTATTAAAAAAAACTACATTGATTATTTGGGATGAAGCACCTATGATTCACAAGCATGTGTTTGAAGCATTAGATAGAACTTTGAAAGATATACTCACATGTGATAATTGTAACAACTCTGACTTACCATTTGGAGGCAAAATAATTGTTTTTGGAGGAGATTCTAGGCAAATTCTCCCTGTTATTCTTATCTAGACATGACATCGTTAATGCCTCCTTAAGTTCCTCATACATTTGGGCAAACTGTAAGATTCTTAGACTAACAAAAAACATGAGGTTAGCTGTTGGAAGTGAACAATTTGATATGGAACAAACAAAGATATTTGCAAAATGGATTCTAGATGTAGGAGAAGGAAACATAGGTGGATCGAACGATGGAGAGGCAATAATTGATATACCGGATGATCTTCTTATTACCAATTCGGTTGATCCTATAGCAAGTTTAATTGACTTTCTGTATCCTTCTATTCTTCAAAATGTCAATAATCAAAATTATTTTCAAGAAAGAGCTATACTTGCACCGACAAATAAAGTTGTTCAAGAAATAAATGACCATTTGTTATCCATGTTTCCCGAAGATGAAAAGGAATATCTTAGTGCTTTATATTCACCTGATGTTCTTAATGGGCTTAAAGTATCTGGTCTCCCAAACCATACGTTGATATTAAAAGTTGGTGTTCTAGTGATGTTGTTAAGAAACATTGATCAAAAAAGTGGTTTGTGTAATGGAACAAGGCTACAAGTAATAGCCTTGGGCAATCGTGTTATAGAAGCTGAAATAATATCCGGAAGTAATATTAGGAATCACACTTTTATTCCACGGTTGACTTTGACACATTCGGACAAAAAGATTCCTTTTAAATTTCAAAGAAGACAATTCCCCTTTGCAGTATGTTTTGCAATGACAATAAACAAGAGCCAAGGACAATCGCTATCCAAAGTTGGTTTGTTTTTTAAAGAACCAGTGTTCACACATGGTCAGCTCTATGTTGCATTATCTCGAGTTAAAAGTAGACATGGATTAAAATTATTAATATTAGATGATAAAGGAAAAATCACCAACAGAACATCAAATGTTGTATACAAAGAGATTTTCGGATGTTTATGAATTTGAAGTATTGTTTTTCATGTTTAATTTAATTTTTCCATTATTTAAAGTTTTTATTTATAAATTCATTTCATTCCATATTATGCACTGTTTAGACGTATACGCATTAATAGAAAAAATGTACTAATATTAGATGTAGCTAATTGGAAAATTATACATAAAAGTTGATATACAAAGTATTATATGATAACATAATAAGTTATGAACTATTTTAAACAACAACAATATTTTTAGATTGAACCCGTGTGTTACACGGGTCTTTAGCCTAGTTTATATATATTTAATATCTAGGATGAAAAAGCCATGGTAAATAACTAGCAAAACAATTATCTATGACCCAAAATAACCCATTATTTTATGAATACCCATAAGGACCCAAAATATAATCTGTGGGTTTGTTTTGTCATGGTTATCATAGATTGTGTAGAATTAGAAAGGTATAGAGGAGAAGTAACTTACATACAGGGTATATGATTTCATCAAACATCAGTCCATATAGATTGTTTCTCAAGAACCAAACACGAACTTCAAATGCATTCATCTAATCCAAATAAATATAGACAACTCCAACAAACAATATATACAAAAGAAAACCTATATAAGACATTCAACCTATTACATACTTTTATGTGCTCATCCAAATAAACATAAAAAACTATTTTTTTGTTGATTTATTAGGTTATTGCAAGTTAATCATTGATTACTCCACTAGCACTCGCCTAGTAGATCATAGAAAACTTGTGGCTTTTTGTATTCGGCCTCGCACAATGCCTAAATCAAAAAATGTCAGCTAGGAGTTAACACGTTAACCCGCAAAACATAAAAAAATAGCTGAAGAACAAGGAGAGTAAAACTAATTAGAGTTTAGCAACATACCTCCATCGCGTAAGCCATTTGTAACAATTTAGCTTCTGACCATGGCTTCCCGATAAATTGAATACCGATGGGTAACCCAAGCTTGTCATACCCGACCTACCAATAAAAGCCACCATTTGTTTTAAAAAAAGGACAGGAATAAATATCAAATATCGTAAGATAGACTGCATCAAATTTAACTAAATAAAATTAAAACCAAAGAGGACACTTTATATACTAAAGAAACCAAGTATGTGCGTACGGCCATATACTAATAAACTAGAAAATAAGACACTAAAAACTATAATTAACACTCATCCCCATAATGAAGCATAGAATTAAAAAACAATTTGTTGAAAGATCAAAAGAAACAGGAAATCTAAGTCTTGAACTGAACCTAAGGACCTTGGAAGAAGTAATAATTGACTGAATGTTGTAAACTATACTAGAATGAATTCAATAGAATGAAATTATTATGGAAGGAACCTTCGATTATACAAAAAAAACTCCAATGAAACCTATTATAGGCATAAGGACCATGAAACAATAAACCATGATAATAAAAAACTAATAAGTATAATTAGCACCTTTCAACCGTTTGGTTAAAATAATATAAGGATTAGACTTATGTTCTATTTTAACACTTTAAGAGGGAAATGGGTGTATGATTGGTTGAAAGTTACACAAAATGTGTTTTATAGCTCTATATTAAAAAGTAGATAAATTTGTAGCATATTAATTTATGTTTAGTCTTGAACATTAACTTTTTACTCTTGGATAACACTTAATCTTGTACTTGCAATGATTTAAAACCACATCAAATTTATGAATGGAAATCACTGGTGTTACAAGGCCATAGGCTAGTTTATGTAATCATATTCAAGGATAACTGTTACACTATATATATTATAGGTTTTTTTTCTAAATAGAACTCATATAGATCCAAAATCAGCTTCACTCATTGCACTACTCATCTCACTCATCCATTTAGAACTATGTGTCACACAACTACAAGAACTAGTTAATAATAGAAATTGAGTTATTAGATATACCGGAACAGTCACAGCAGGCAATCCAAGAAAATTTCCGGCGATTGAATATCGAACGAGTGCAGCTAAGAGTAAAAAATGAATGGGGTTAAAAACCAAGTGGGTAATTTTAAAATAAAATAACATAAATGGTGAAGTAGCAAATACATACCTCCGTTAACATAGTCTAATTCACCAGTCTCCTGAGCATCATCCTTTATTTCATATGCAGTTACACTACCAAGAACAATAAAGGAAGTAATTTTATTTCGGTTCAAATAAAAAGAAGCCGCAATTTAAACCCATTTACTTATGAATGGGCACATTCAAGTTTTATCTCAAACGGGTCAAATGAACAAAAGTTGCATTTTCAACAAGTTTACATATGAATGGGAATATCCGCATTGTGTTTTATCTCAAAAAAAGTTCAAATAGAAAAAAAGTTACAATTTCAACCTTTTTACTTACAAAGAGCTGCATTTATCTTCAATAGGTCAGATAAAAAAGTTACAATTTCATTTGTTTGCCTATGAATAATGTATTATCTAAAATGGGTCAGATAAAAACAAGTTACAGTTTCAACCCGTTTATTTATTAATAAGTTGATTGGGTTAGTGTTTTGTCTCAAACAGCCAAATAAAAAAAGGATTATCCTAATCAACCAATTTACTAATGAATAGGTTGATTTGAGTGAAGTTTTATCTCAAAAGATTCAAAAAATGTAGTTGTAGTTTCAAGCCATTTGGTTATGAATGGGCTTTTATATATGTTTAATCTCAAACAGGTTCACTAAAAATAAGTTGATAAAGGTAAATAGGAGGTACCCTTGTTGATGTATTTATAGTGAAGGTACAAGATCATACCCGATTGTAGGTGAAACTATAACATCAGCCATGCTGAAAATCTTTTCATGAAACCTCATTTGACGGTTTCTACAGTTGAAATACACATAAATATTTTAAAACCAAAATGTGATTTTGGGAGAACTTAAGCTTGTGGAATTGGTAAGAACTAATACCTGATCCTTTGTGCATTCAAGTAATCCCTACTGTCAAAAGAACCATATATAGAAAGTGCAACTCTTACATCCCAGCCTGATTGCGACCTACCTCTGATATTTTTTTAATTTCAAAATTTAGCATCATAGTAAGTTTTAATTGTTTGAAAATGAAACTTTAACTTGTTAAGATTTTTAAGTATTTACTTACTTATTTTCTAAAAGATGAGCAATAGATGCTGTACATTCTGAACCAATTGTGACATAATGCGCCAAACGCATTACTTCTATATCTGGTATGGTGACATCTATAGTCTTCAGACATGTGCCAAAAGAGCCATACAATAAAAATTATGAATGAGCTAGTACATTTCATTTTGAAATATTATGAAAAGGAATCAACTTGGACCAAAAAATATTAAGACGGAGTACCTCCCATCCGTACAATTTATGAAGATTAGCTAATGCTCTTAAGCAACAAGCTCTAATGTCATCAGAACAATCGTTGAACCACTGGTGGATCATGGATGTAGAACAGAAAGATCAAAGTAAACATCAGGGAAAAATTTGTAACTAAAAAACTAAATGTACAACGGCCAGAGAAGAACCTCGTTTGATTTAGCCAGCCTGATACCAGACATATTAGAATGCTTCAGCATTGGCAACTTTAATCTAGGCTGCACATGTAGAATAGAAAGGAAAAGGTAAATATTATCAGTATATACTATGTAAAATGGGTGTGTTTTAATCGTCTATTTTATAAAGGTACCATAGCTGATAGGTGTTGTTCAGGTTGTCCACTCATAGCCGCATAACTGCAAATAACAAAGTGGGACATTATGAAAACACATATAATTGGTACACAATTATAAAAAAAAGATAAAACAAGGGGCGTTTAAATCAAAATTACTAACACAATTAGAGAATCCTCAACTGTGCCTGCAAGTACACCAACCATTCCAACTGTCCAGTTCAAGGGAAGAACACTGGAGAAAGGATTCAAAAAGACAGTAGTTTTTCCTTACTGATGAAGATTATGTATACAATGTTTATTCTACTAAAGTTTATTTTGCCTTGAAATTTTACTGACCCAGAGTGCGATATACGCCCAAAGGATGGCTTAAAGCCAACAATACCACATAGCGCAGCAGGCATTCTCACGGATCCTACATATTAATGCACATAGAAACCAAAGCTTGATGACTTGCAACTAAAGTAGCAATTTCAACCTATTTACTTATTAATATTTTTATGCAGGTTATGCTTGATCTCTAACAGGCTAGACGGGTAAATAAATCAGTTTAAGATGGAAATGAGTCAAATAATTTGGGTAAAAGTAGTTATAACTTAGAAGTTTATTTTAAAATCATGTACCGAAATCTTTTTATTTAAAACAATAGATCATTATTGAAGTAAACATTTGCAATCATATTTGCCACACTGCATATTTATCAAAAGAAAAATATAAGGGAAAAATGGTTTGTGGTCAACTCGTCCTGACTCTGCCCATTTCAACCTAAAGACCAGCTTTAACCAGTGACCAAACCCGCCCATTTTGACACTTCTAATGGTAACATATGGATTAACTTGTGGTTACTACAATATGAGTTCTATTTACCTCCTCCATCAACACCAAGGGCAACTGGGCACAATCCTGCACATACGACAGCAGCCGATCCACTAGATGAACCACCAGAGATCCGTTTAGGATTATATGGATTTCGTGACGTCCTAAATCAATTAAAAAGGCATAAACAAATTTAGAATATTGTACATGTGTTTTTCCATATGTTTTGGAATTGTTTCCAAGATGGTTTTCTTTACCCATAATGAGGATTTATCCCACTGGTTCCTGCACCAAGCTCATGCATATTCGTCTTTCCGACAAGTATGGCACCGCATGATCTCAGGCGTTTAACACAACATGCATCTTCTTTGCAAGGTCTTGCTTTATGCAACCACTTTGATCCTCCTATAAAAATAATCAGTAATGCCACTTAAGAATATTATTCCCTCCGATTCAAGAGCAACTGTTTTTGGTTTTCTTAAAATTTATTTTTTCATTTTGTTTTGATTTTAACCCTTAATCGTGTACACTGATCTTAGTGTGCTAAATTTTGTCAAAACTCACTAAAAACATAACCACCCTTATGCGGGCCTTCTTCATAAGTTTGAGAATTATACAGTAATATTATTATCTTTTCTCTCAAAGCATGCATCTATATATTATGTTCTTGCTTCCACTATGAATCAAAGCTAAAAAGGTAAACCAAAACATGAACTTACCCGTAGTTGGATACGGCATGCAGTCTATCTCATCCTTAATTGCAATGGGAACTCCATCTAGAACTGAAATCGGTTCACCTGCGTACATCAATAGATGTATCAAAAATTCCCATGTGCTCAAATGCTCAACATGTGTGAAGTTGATGAGTCAAACTGATATTTAAACTAATAAAGTGTCATGAAATATAATATCTAACCTGATTGATTAAATGATTTAAAACAAGTTCCGATCACAAATGCTGATAGTTACCTCTTTCGTATCGTAGAGTTGACTCAGTAGCTTGCCTTAGAATATCACGAGCATCATAACTAATGAAGAATGACATATCCATTCCTGGACCAGAAGATTGTGCAACTGCTGATATTAATCGCTCTGCAACCTGAAAAAAGATGATAGAATCAACAACTTAAGAAGCACACTAGGCCAATTTCAGTTGTAAAGGGAGATGGCAATATAGGCAAGTCCGCGGGGTTTAATCAGTTGTTCGACGTGTTTCCATTTAATTTAATTCTTTAGCAACTCATTTGACCCGTTACAAATAAAATATAATCAAGATGGACCTGTTTTCATAGATAAACGGGTCAACAACTCTAACAGTGAACAATCAACTAGCAGTAGTGAAAAATTGACAACATACCACAAGGGGAGTTATCTGTCCTGATGAATAAGCTCTAGAGTAATCCAAGATTTTCCATCTTTGAAAACTGAAGTGTGAATCTTGAAGTTTCGTGTTTGATGACTGTAAACAATCCACCGCATGTTGAACTTGCTGTGCTGGTGATAGACCAGGACATAGGCTTTTAACTTCTTCTTCTTCTTCTTCAAAGTCTGTAGTGATCATTTATTAAATAAATTGTAAATGTGGAATCATGGAGATGTTAATTTAGTGTCACTGTTGGCTTTTTGGTTACACTAATTTGTCAGTCATGAAACTAACCTTCATAATGATGCAAAGGAACATAAAGAGGTGACTCTTCCATCACTCCATATGAAACTAGCTGCATAACAAGGAATTCAACTTTAAGCAAGTAAGCAGGACCTAGGATTTTTTTTAACTATCACTCTAACATGATGTGCAAATAACACGTATAAAACGAGTGTTGATCGCTAATCAACATATAAAAAAGTGTTCTTTACATGGGTGTCATGTGACACTTTTGAGTACCACCTAGGTGGCTAGGTCCGCCCCTTAACATAAGAAATTGTATTGATACAACTTTGCGTAAGCTATGTGAATTAGCAACGACTTATGTTTTGATACCACAGTAAAAAAACACTTCTTCTCTGCGTAAAACATTTTATTTTTTTTCATGAAAATCCTTGTGTTTGGTCAAAAATGCGTTATTATAAAAGTATATCTTTAATTTACTAATCAAATGTCTTATAATTACTTTCTTAACAAGCCATACCAAGTGATATCAATATCAAACACAATATAACAATTAATAAATGGCAAACTGAATGATTTGAATTTGTTTTAATAAAAAAAGTCTTTTTAATAAAAAAAAATAATTTTTATCATTCATATTTTCATACTTATTTTATCATACGTCACTAGCATACAGATCAAATTTTTGATAATGATTAAAAACTATTGATTTTATCCGTATCCTTTCTAAATTAATTTATGCTTTATTAATAAATTATAACTTAATCTTTTATTACAAAACAAACTTCTTAAAAAACAAAATTATAATAAATTAAAATATTAAACTTTTTTATAAAAATGACTTTTAAATTAATTAAAATTTTAAACGAAAATTAATAAACAATGTTATTTAAAAGGTAAAAACAAGATAACATTGATGTACAACATAAAGTAGCTACTTATACAAAAATCAAATTATATAATATCTACTACTTTATACAAAAATCAAATTATATAATATCTTGAAGTATCTTTTTACAATTCTAAATTTTTGTTACTAATTATTTAATATTTTTATATTTAATCGTGTAACACAAATGATAGTGGTCTAGTAATAAATTATAATAAACAGAACTGATCATTTGTCACGTTTCAAATGTACTAACTATGTTATAAATTGATTCCAATTTATACATATCATCTTCATGCACATTTAGAAACATACCAGAAAAAGTAAATAGAGGACTAATAAAATGTATCTGTAATAAATACAAGAAACCAAAGTGAGTAAGTGGGTGACTTTGCTACCACATTAGTAGCATGGAAACTGGAAATGACTGATGGCAACTCAACAATTTTTGGTCAGCTCTTGTTTTAAAATGTGGTATCACAACTTTGGCAATTGATATATTGTGATTGTTATAAAGTTTAGCCACAATAGTTTTGGCTTCTATAATTTCGTCATAAAATTTAATGGTTATTATTTTTTTTTTCATTTGCAGCTATCATGCTATATAGTTTACGATTTTAACCCATTCTATTTTCTAATAATTTTGTTTTTTAAATAACTTTTGTTCATTATTCCTATTAAGAAACGGAATGCAATGCCATTTTTAGCTTTTTTTTGTTGACTTTCTGATATACTTTTTAAAAAAAGTGGATTTGTATTCAAAATCGATTTTTTGTGGTATTGTAGACCTTAATGAATGTAGTTTCAATGCTATAACGAACCTAAGCAATATAAGTGAAAAGCACTTATTGATATTGTAGGGTTGGGTTGTTTAAACTTGACTTGATTTGAAATATAAAAAAAACTAGTCTCAAACATCTAATAAACAATCGACTCATTGAGTCCTACATATTTGTTTCTTATATATGCAAATATACAATATAGTACATAATTATAACATAAAACATATCATTTGACTTTAAAAATTTTAGAAGTACTTAACATTCTTAAAAATGTTCCGTTTATTGTTCTTGGTAATTTAATATCTTTACCAGCTACGTGTAGTAGTAGTACACTAGTACTCTAGGTGGTGATATATTTGTTAGCCTTATATATTTTGAAATACGAAAAATTGAAAAAGAAAAAGAATTATGTGGGCCTAGATTTAGCTGGTAAATGTCATCTGACCTAAATTTATATCTAAAAGTGACATAACTAAAAAAATGTTGTTTCCGTATAGTCCTTCAATGGTATCAATTAAAAATGTCTATGTGGTCTTGCCAAAACGAATTCTCTTAAACCCCGTTTGTATCAAAAAAAATTCTTAGAAATTGAAATTGGAAAATTTTTCATCCAAAAACTTGTTTGGTTAGTTAACGGATAGAATTGAAATTCAAGAATTTTCTCGTATTTATTTGAATTTACATTCCTTTCACTTATTCGTGGAATGTTCAAAATTTACAAATTGACAAACCAAACACGTTATTAGTTTTAACAAAATTCTAATTTCAATTCAAATTTTAATTCTTTTGCAAAACATTCTACGAACCAAAAGACCCCTTAGTCTTATGATAAGAATACAACCCAATAATACTTATAAAATAAAGATTATCGTTATATGTTGATTAGCGAGGGTTTTTTTTATAAACATATACAAAATCTACGAAAAACAATCAAAAAATTTATCTAAGATATTAAAATGACTTAAAATCCATTATTGTTCATCTTTTATTGAATATACTTATATTACATGTGTAAGTCTAAATGTATTTATATATTATAAAGACCTAAACATGTTTAGAGTTATTATAAAGTTTAGATTGATTATAATTCTATGATCTCGTATAAGCTTTATTTGGGTAGAGGTGTATATGAATCGAATTGTACCGAGCTTGCCTAAGCTTGATTATAAAGACCTAAACATGTTTAGAGTTATTATAAAGTTTAGATTGATTATAATTCTATGATCTCGTATAAGCTTTATTGGGTAGAGGTGTATATGAATCAAATTGTACCGAGCTTGCCTAAGCTTGATTATAAAGACCTAAACATGTTTAGAGTTATTATAAAGTTTAGATTGATTAAAATTCTATGATCTCGTATAAGCTTTATTTGGGTAGAGGTGTATATGAATCGAATTGTACCGAGCTTGCCTAAGCTTGATGTTATTGTTGTACATCATTTTAAGGACCTTTTTTTGTCATAACATACAGACGTTGCAAAAACTTTGCATCTAGTTAAAATTTGTCATTTCACAGCTAGTGTGTATTTTTTTCCTAATTTAGCATAACCAAAGCCACATTAATATTTGGATATACCCCTATTTTGTAAGGGTAATGTGATCTTTCCTATATATAGGCATATAAAGCTAATATATGTTAGAAAAAACGAATGATTCATTTTTCTTCTTTCGTGTTCTTGTAACATCTAGTGATTTATATATATCCCTCTCACATACACCAACACGTATTAATATAATTGGATAGAAAAAATTGCATAGATGGTCGTTGTGGTTTGATCAAATTGCCCATTTAGTCCTCAAACTTTGAAAATTGCAAAGTTAGTTCAAACTTTTGTTTAGTCATTGCATATTTGGTTCCTGACATCAAATTCATTTAGTTTTTATATATTTTAGAAAGTTTGGACTAACTTTTAAATCTAACTTTAGGAACCAAAAGTGCAATGCTCACATAAAAGTTTGGACTAACTTTGCAATTTATAAAAATTTGGAGACCAAACTTGCAATGACTACAAAAGATTTTGGACTAACTTTGCAATTTTCAAAACTTGAGAACCAAATATACAATTTGATCAAACCACAAGAACCATTTATAAAATTTTCTCTAATTGGATATCTACAAAGTGGTTTTAGTCTACATAGTGTACTAAGTGATCTCGACAATTCATATCAATATTTCAATGATTAAGATTGATATGGTAATAAAATTGTAGATAATACAAAAGGCTAACCACGTAAAAAAACAAATAACTTTCATTGTTAAGGTTTTGGTTTAAACATGATTTTTTTATTTTTTAATTCAAAATTTTTATATATATTTTTTTTCATTTTTAAGAAATAAAACTATAAAATCAAGAATTTATCATCATTGAACAAAAAACATTAATGCACTATTGATTACAGCGATACTAGTTATATGTGGGTTTAAAAGTAACTATACACATAATAGTGCACGATTATTGACACATGATGTGTAAATTATGTACATATTTGAAGTAGTTATATACATATGATATATAATTATAATGAGTCATTATACCAGTGCATATATGATGACCTAAAATACGCATTTCGCATCTTATTATTTCATATGATCTACACGTGCACTACGTAAAAAGCGAACATACATACATAGTTGTGGGTGTATGTATATATGTTGTGAGAAAGATGTGTATAGTATTCAAGTTAAATATATTATGAAAATGGGTCCACAATCAAGTGGATTATTTTCTAGTTTTAATTGGTTTGAAGACTTTACGATTTTAACATATATAATACCTCTTAAATTCACTTTAAATTTTTTCTAACATCTTCTTGTGAGTGTTTGAATTCCTGTTCCACCTAATTAACACGGCCACCTTAAATTTATTAGAAATTAAATTCGATGTTTTGGTATGCTAATATTTCAGCATGATATTGACTATTGAGATGACCTCGATCACATCTCATGAGATAATCAAAGCTCATCTTAAATATAATAGGTGTATAAAAACATAATATTAAAATACATGTAATTAATTAAATATTTACTATATGAAGTATATTTATTTATTATGATGAATAAAACTATTTGTGTATTTTTTTTCTTCTATTTGGAATATTAAGATAAATACGTTCTTGAACCAGTTACGTTTTATGGAATTAAAAACTTCACCTATTTGTAATGACTTATCTTGTTTGAATTTAGTAAATTAGTAATTGAACCAACTTGTAACAACATAACATTCACGTAAGTTACAATCATCAATATAATAAACATAAATATAATTTTATATTATATTCTGCATGAATATATATGTAAAGTGCTTTGAAGCACGAGAAAGTGTAAACAATAAATGCTTCATAAAACTCCGTTTAAAAGATATAAAACAAAAGAAATAAACAAATACGTTAAAAACTATATACGTTTTAATCACCCCATAAAAACATTTGAAATCAACAAAATTAGGCACGATAAATTAATAGATATCCACATTATGAAAATAATTATTGAAAGTAGGTTACAATTAATTACAATTAGAAACTCGTAGCCTAACTTTGTTGATTACTGGAGCAAACTATCATAATTGCGATGCCCGCAAAACAATTAAGATTAACAACAAAAAACTAATGAGGGTGGGGTTGATGTGCTGGTAAGTGGTGTTTGATTCTTTTTTTTCGAGTTTTGATGGTGACAATTTATCTCAAATCATTTAAGTCTTGTCTATTGGTATGTTATTAAGAGTAGGACTTGATAAGTATGTAAATTATGAATATAGAAGCATTTATGGTAGGTTTTTTTTATATATTTACGAGTGTGTTTTACATATTATATAGAGTGGTTAAGAGTAGAGAAAGGAGAAAAAATGTTATTTTTTATTTATATATTTGGTAAGACATTATTCATTCTTATTAAAGGTGGTTGTGATTGAAAAAATAAGAAAATATAATGATAAAGATATAAAAATATCATTTAATTGAAAAACAACTAAAAATAGCATTTTTAGTGTAATTATAATAATTATTTTTAATGTAGTTATAATAATAAAGATAAGAAAAGATAATAATAATATGTATGTTTTTGAAAAGAACACAAAATAAATAAAAGATGACTAAATCTGCCCCTGTTTTAACGCAACATAATATAATAAAAAAGTGAATACCTTTTGAATCCGATTATTCTTCTTGAGAAAATAGAGCAAAATGTCTCCGATCACCTTCATCTCCAGAATCCACACGAACACCTTCGCTATCAATCCCGCCATTCGAGGAGCTACAAACACAAACCACAAAATCAATTCAACCAATAACCAATTCACCTAGCTATTAACTTCACACATTCAAGCTATACGATCACACACATCATCATTCATCAATCTCAAAAATTTTAGTCAAAACACACAGACATCGATCGCACATGATGATGATGATGATGATGATGATCGGAGTGAGAGAGTGATTGATAAAAAAGTAGTACCTTTGACGTCGGAATGGAGGTAGACTCGGTCGGAATTGGGACCGATATCGACGTCGTCGACGGAGTCGTAAACGACGCCTTGGTCCCTGAGAAGGCCCATGGGTGAAAGGTTTTCGTGAAGGAGGTTAGTCTGAGGTGGGGGAGAGGGCGAAAGGAAAAGTGTGGTAACGTGATATTTCAACTAACTAGATGCTTGCTTGTATTTATAGGAGCGGTGTGAGTGTTTGTGTGTGCATAAAAGTCCACCTATTTTACACACACTGACGTACCAAGAATATAATATCATATTTTAATGCTCTTTTTTTTATTATTATGTATTTGAAATATTTTTTCCTAGTTTTTTTAATAAGGGTAATATTGCGAGAACATGTACATCATTGTGATCTCAAGCTTCGTGTATTGCAAGTGTATTAATTTTGAATTTTATGGAACATTATATATGTTATAAGCACTGGCGAAGCTTGATTACTAGTAGATGAGAGCTAAGGGCGAAATTAAATTTTTCTTAAAGAAGATGAACTTAATATATATATATATAAAATTACACTACTGAGCTAAAAGTTTACACTATCAAACCGAAAATCCCCCCTCCTTCTTCCGGGACCCGTATATCTTTCTCCTATGGTTATAAGAGAAAAAAACATATATTAAAAAATAATTATAATATTAAAATAATAGTATGTTTTAGAAATTATGCCTTTATTTGTTTGAAGAGCTGTACCCAAGTTAGTATAAAAAGGTTATATTGAAAGTTTGAAATGCAGCTGAATTTTTAAAATGTTATATTCTCAAAAACTTATAATTGAAAAACAAAATATATAAAAAAACAATTATAATATTAAACTAATAGTATATTTAAAGAGTTGTATCTTATGGTTAAAAATCTTGTACTGGGTACTGTTCTTTATGGGTTGATAACTGTATAATACGAAACGAACAAAAATATTAAAAATTTTAAATTACTTTTGTGTTTTTAGAAGTATGACTTTTTAGCTAAGTTTTAGCTTTCGGGTTCATAGTAAGTGTCACCGTTAAAGTAGTAACTTTTAGGGCGTTAGTTGTTTATATCACAAATGTCATGTGGTCCTTGCGTCAAGGACAAGGCATTGTTGCAGTTTGTTACAATCTCGGTGAGGATTTGGTTTATCGTCTTCAAGAAGCTCATAGATGGAGAAGTGAGCTGACCTCTTCCTCACTCAAAGAAAGAATATAAACTAATGTTATGCGTCTATGTAACATGTATGAGTAATTTTATAAACGAATAAGTATTGATGTTTCTTATTAAGTGACATCTAAAATAAGATATAACATAACAACACATTGTTATGCCAATATCATAATAATATGCTTTCTTTCTTTTGTTTTTACTCGGTAACATATTCTATGTTGTCCTAAACAAGCTTTGGTTTCTCAATTTTCACAAGCTTTGGGATGCCTTTAGGATAACTAAGAGTGACTATGATTACTCTGTCTTATTTCGACAATGATGTGATGAATTAATTACATCAGTATCTTCTATTAATCATATTGTTATCATCTATTTTGGCGATAACACAAAGACGACGAGGATGAGGACGAAATTTTAATTGTTCTTAAAACGTTATTCAAAAAGAATTTTACCAATAGTATTTAGCTCAAGTGATTACGGTGAGATACCCAATATAATTAAAAATAAAAACAATTGGGTTTAAGTCTTACTTTAAAACAAAATGCTTAGGGTTGAGTCATAGTGTTTTTCCAATTGTGGGTTTCATCCTGAGGGTGTTGAGGATGTGGTCGATGTGGTCACGGCTGGGAAATTGATATGTGAGCCCTATTAAAATAACACATTCTTGCGAAGCAGGATTATACATTTTATAGACTAAAAAAACAATACTGGAATCTTAAGAACCAAAATTATTTTTTTAACGTATTGAAGTTGCTTGTTGGGAGTTTGTTCTTGATACCCATGCTTGATAGTCACGATGTTGAGGCTCTAATGATCCAAAATTTAAAGTTGTGTTCATCCGTACTTTCGAGCATACACAAAAATACAAGATAAATTCTTACAACTTTCACACATAGAATTATTAATAACCATAATTTGTACCAACTAAACAAAACAATTCTTTAGATATTCAATAAAAGAGGTGTACTTCGAATTATAAGATAAGGTGTTAGGATCTTGTATTTAAACGAAATACAAACTGATTAATGTGTAAACCAACCAAATAGTGCGGAATCCTATTTGATTGGCGATTCAATCAGTGAGAACGCACGTAGAAACAATAAGGAATTGAATCTAACGTTAAGAATCGATTAGGAATCGATCTGCAGCGTTCTATGAACTTGGAGTACGAACTTCGAGGCTTCTGGATGACTAGGGTACGTATGGAGTCGAATAGGAATCAATGCTTACGTTTTTTCACGAATTGGGTTGTATTTATAGGTTAGTATTGTTCATTCGTGCGACTGAACCATTAGTACGGTTCAGTTGTGCGATTGAACCATGCGGTTGATTCATCCGCACGACTGAGTGTTCAGTCGTGCGACTGAGTCAATCTTATATTACAATCATACGACTGATCCAGTCTCCTGGTTCAGTAGTGCGACTGAGTCATTCGTATGAAGTTATTCATGCGTATGGACTATTTAGGCACATAGACACTTAATCGCATGGCCATTCGGACGCATGACCACTGTTGGGGCACATGGTCCAGTCGGACGCATTACAACTTCACTTCACCAGGTTTGAGTGTATTCAACATTATAACTTTATGCATAACACTTCAAACAGTCACAAACCTAATTAACCAATTCAACATCAACTCATTAATGAAATATTAAACGTTAGAAATAACAGACAATCAATATCATTTCCTTAATCATTCTAACCATTACATCAGAATCAGATAAACAAGATCTATTACATTCATATCATGATCTAGGGACATACATGTACCAACAAACTCCCCCTTGGGCCTAGATCCCTCTAATTTCTTGTTGTCTTCATTACCTTCTCATACTTATCCTCTTTTGTGACTTATCCTCTTTTGTGACTCCTGCATGAATCTCAAAGGCAAAACAGAGTCGTATAACATTTTGGAACTGGAGGGCTTGTACTATGTCCGACGTATCATAGAACAGTGGCCACTTGTATAGAGTGTAGACATCAATTGCTGACAAGTTGGTGAGCCACATTGGGTCAAATACCCTGATGGTATTTATTTGGCCCTCTTTGTTTAGGACTGTCACACCCCAACCTTGACGGCGGAAACGTCGAGGAGTGAGAGTTAAGATCGTTCATAGCCACATAACGCTATTAATAATCCAAATATATTTTACACATAAGTTTCATTTGTCACATTACAAATATAAGTCTCAAAGGATATAAAAGCATAACATAAAATGTAACAATTCATTCTATTTTATTTATTAATCTAGGTCCATTCCTAGATGTGCAAGCTTCAATGTGTAGATAATCAAACTTGGGCATTTCCTGAAACATGTTAAAAATAAAGGGTCAACAATAATGTTGGTGAGCATTCCATAGTTTTAAATACATAGATTATATAAAAGATGGCAATTCAAGTCATAAATTAGTGAATAAGTGATTAGGGATGTTATGATCAATGCAACAATCAAACCTCGACAAAGTTTTACAAGTCTCAAACGTTTACAAGATTATACGATCAGCTAAGTGTACTTGGATCAACCAAGGCAGGCTTGTCTTGCCATAGATCTATGACTTCGCTGGGCTAGCAATAGTTAATGATTGTACATATAACGCCATAACATGGTAATCACGAAAGTTCAACTAACCACAACTTTTACAAGATGAATTGCCATAGCTTTACAAGTCTCAAATAAGTCTACGAGTGCAATAGTATAAGTTAACATGTTTCACCCCAAAGTGTGAAAATAGGAAAAAGGGGTATAGAATACTCACATGATCAATAAGTATAAATGTTGATGAATAATAAGAAAATAAAAAGTCGACGTTCCAACGTAAACCTTCACGAGGTACCTAAATATATATATTTTCAAGATTTTTTAAGTTTATTAATAAATTTAACGAATTCACGAGAATTAGGGTTTCAAGTTGGTATTTGAGGGTTTTCTTAACTGAATTAATTAAAATGAAATAATTTCTTATGCTTAGTTTCAATGAGAAAAATAGAATATACTAATTTAGCATTTTTGTATAACGTATTGCAAAGGAAAAATAACTTGTAATAAAATTTAGTGATCAATTTGAAATAGCTTTTATAACTTTTAAAATAATCATCATTTAGACAATAATATATAGATATTGTTTGAACAATTAATTTAGTGATTTAACCCACTATTTAATGTCTATTTTATAAAGTATATTATTTGTCTAAGATATTAAATAAAATATTGAAATATTTCATTAAATAATTTTACAGAAAATAATACGGTGATTTAGGATTAAACAAGTTTATAAAAACTGATTTTTATAAATTAAAAAAAAATTTGGATTTAAATTGAAGGACTAAAAACCTTAAAACAAAAACATGAGGGTCCCAGGGTTCGAATCCGGGACCTCATGTTAAGGATGCCCATGTCTTAACCAGTGAACCAATGGCCTCAGCCGCGAGATAACCCTGTTTTTAATCCTTAAAAACATAAACTAAGTAAACCCCCCCCCAATTACCATAAACCCTAGTTTCGATTAGTGCCAAATTGGAGATCAATTCGTTATTGTTAATGCTTAAATTCATAGGGCTTTTGTTACTCATGTAAAATAGAGTAAGTATATGCTTTTAATTACCCGGTTGAAGATGAATTCGAGATGAACACGACGAAGAACAATTCGCGACCACGTAGCACCGGTTCGATGCTCAAATGATGATGATAATCAAATTCAATGTACAGGTAGTTTCTAATGACCTCAAGGATGAAAAGCCCTGTGTTAGTTTCGAGTTTTGAAGCTCTGAAGATGGGGTTCGAATGGTTGCAGATTCACGATGAGAGGGGTAATCGTACAACCTTGTTTGTGTGATTTCAGGTGCAATTAGAAGGTGTGAACGATTAGTCGTAGTTAGATAGTCGTTTAGGTTCATTTAATTGAATTATTACAGAGTTTTAATGCCTAAACGGCTATAAGATTAATAGGTTTCGGTTATTCGATCGATTTGAGTTTGTAACCGGCGTTTAAACGCGTTTAGGGTGCGTATTCAAGTTCGAATCATGTAATCGAAACGGTTTGGGTCGGTTTGGGTGTTAAACCGAGTGTTTTGTGGTTTTTTTTGGAGCTCACCGGAGCCATAGCCGGCGGTAGCCGGAGGCCTACCGGAGAAATGGGTTTAGGGGGAAGAAATGGTTTGGGTTTGATAAATTTACATAATTAGCCCCTGCGATTTCATACTTATTATTTTATGCCCAAAACTCCTATATTAAGTTTCTAAAATGACAAAACACCCCCCTCAACCTAATTACATTAAGTTTTAACATTTTTAAGTTTAATAATTTTTTATAAATTATTATTATTATTGTTATCATTTATTGTTTTTATTATTATTAATATTATTTTTATTATTAACATTGTTATTATTTTTATTATTAGTTATTATTTACCATTATTATTTATTTTTATGTTCAATTTAATAGATAAACTATAATCTTTTACATTAAAGGATTAAAGACTAACTAATAGATAAACACAAATAGCCCACAAGTTTCATGAAAAAACATTAATAGTCCTTACAAGAATAAACGAGATTAACTATTACTTAACCAAAAAATACAAGATGTTACAGTCTCCCCAACTTAAAAGAATTTCGTCCCGAAATTAAGATTAAAGCTAAGAGAACAAATGCGGGTATCTCTCCTTCATATGATCCTCACGCTCCCAAGTGAACTCAGCTCCACGTTTGTTTTCCCAACGGACTTTGACGATAGGTGTGGTAGTTGTTCGGGTCTTCTTTAGGGTGCGATCCATAATCTCAACAGGCTTCTCAACGAAATGCAATGACTCATCAATTTGAATTTCCTCTAGTGGAACATGCAAATTTTCATCAGCCAAGCACTTCCTCAGGTTTGAGACATGAAAGACAGGATGAACTCCGCTAAGTTCAGAAGGTAACTCCAGTTTGTAAGCCACTTTCCCAATTCTTTTCAAAATCTTGAAAGGTCCTACAAAGCGTGGGGCTAACTTACCCTTCTTCCCAAAACGTACAACACCCTTCCATGGAGAGACTTTAAGAAGAACCATGTCGTCGACTTGAAACTCCAATGGTTTGCGTCTTTTATCGGCATAACTCTTTTGGCGACTTCTAGCCACCTCAAGGTTATTTCAAATCTTGGAAACTTTGTCAGTCGTTTCCTGAATAAGTTCCGGACCAGTGATAAGATTTTCCCCAATGTCAGTCCAACAGATTGGAGAACGACATTTACGACCATACAAAGCCTCGAATGGTGCCATCTTGATACTTGAGTGATAACTATTGTTATACGAAAATTCCGCGAGCGGTAAATGCGTATCCCAATCACCATCAAAATCAAGGACACAAAGACGTAGCAGATCCTCGAGGGTTTGGATTGTTCGTTTGGTTTGACCATCGGTTTGAGGATGGTAGGCCGTACTTAAATCCAATTGAGTTCCCAAGAGTTCTTGCATCGAAGACCAGAAGTGCGAAGTGAAATGAGCATCTCGATCGGAAATGATGTGTAAGGGCACGCCATGACGACTCACAATTTCATCAACATAGATTCGGGCTAGCCTTGAAACCTTGTACGTATCTCGTATGGGTATGAAATGTGCTGTCTTGGTCAAACGGTCAACGATGACCCAAATACTATCATGGCCACGAGGTGTACGAGGTAACTTGGTTATGAAATCCATGGATATATGTTCCCATTTCCACATAGGGATTTCAGGTTGCTCAAGTAAACCACTTGGTCGTTGATGCTCGGCTTTGACCCTTGCACACGTGAGACACTTAGAAACATAAGACGCGATATCTTTCTTCATTCCAGGCCACCAATATTGACCACGCAAGTCCATGTACATCTTATCGGAGCCAGGATGAATGGAATATGGGTTTGATGAGCTTCATTCATAAAGAAGTGTCAAAGGTTGTCACGATTCGGGATCCAAAGTCGATTCAAGAAATACCACATGCCATTCGGTTTTGTTTCCAGTTGTGACCGAACATTAGGCATCAAATCTTCATCCTTCCCTTCGTCAGTACGTGCCGCTTGTTGAGCCTCGCGAATGCACAACTCGAGGTCACTATCGATCCTTATGTTTTGGAGCATGATAGTAGCCTCGTTGACATCCGCATGAATCTCGGTATCAAATTATCCTAGCGTATCAAACCATTGTCTTCGATCTCGAATTTCTTGAAGCGAGACAGTCTTATTGTGAACCTTGCGACTTAGCGCGTCGGCTACAACATTCGCCTTTCCAGGATGGTAGCGAATATCGCAGTCGTAGTCGCTAATTAACTCGATCCATCGTCTTTGTCTCATGTTGAGATCCTTTTGGTTAAACACGTGTTGGAGACTCTTATGATCTATGTATACTATGCATTGCGTCCCATATAAATAGTGTCGCCAAATCTTCAATGCGAAAACCACAGCACCAAGTTCGAGATCGTGAGTTGTGTAGTTCACTTCATGAACCTTCAATTGCCTCGACGCGTATGCTATAACTCTGCCTCGTTGCATGAGCACACAACCAAGACCTTGATTAGAAGCATCGCAGTATACAGTGAAATCATCATTTCCATCGGGAAGTGTGAGAATAGGAGCGTTGCACAACTTGTGTTTTAATGTCTCGAAAGCCTCTTCTTGCTCGGGTCCCCATTCAAAGAGTCGATTCTTTTGGGTTAGCGCCGTTAATGGTTTAGCAATTTTCGAGAAATTCGCTATGAACCTACGGTAATATCCCGCTAAACCCAGAAAAGAACGAACCTCGGTTGGGGTTGTGGGAATGCACCAATTCTTCACCGCTTCAATCTTAGCAGGATCAACGTGAATACCTTGGCTATTCACCACATGTCCTAAGAATTGAACTTCTTCCAACCAAAATTCACACTTGGAAAGCTTAGCGTACAATTTCTCCTTCTTCAAAAGTTCAAGAACTTGTCGTAAGTGTGTCTCGTGATCGACTTTCGTCTTGGAATAGATAAGAATGTCATCAATGAACACGATTACGAATTTATCCAAATACGGTTTACATACTCGATTCATGAGATCCATGAACACGGCAGGTGCATTGGTCAAACCAAAAGGCATAACCATGAACTCGTAGTGCCCATATCGAGTACAAAAAGCGGTCTTTGGAATGTCATCATTATGAACACGTAGTTGATGATACCCAGAACGTAGATCGATCTTTGAGAATTGAGTTGCCCCTTGAAGTTGGTCGAAGAGATCATCGATTCGAGGAAGAGGGTATCGGTTTTTGATAGTAAGCTTGTTGAGTTCCCGGTAGTCGATGCACATACGAAATGAACCATCCTTCTTCTTCACAAACAGTACAAGTGCACCCCACGGTGATGAGCTAGGGCGAATGAAACCCTTATCGGTCAACTCTTGCAATTGACTAGCTAATTCTTGCATTTCAGACGGTGCAAGACGATAAGGTGATTTAGCCACAGGGTTTGCGCCAGGGATTAAGTCAATCTTGAACTCAACTTCTCGCACGGGAGGTAACCCTTTAAGATCCTCGGGAAAAACCTCGGAAAGTCTCGCACAACAGGAATGTCTTTCAACTCCTTACCCTTGGCTTTCGTATTAACTACATATGCCATGAAAGCCATGTAGTTTTTACTTAAGCACTTGCGAGCCTTGATACAAGACATGAGTTTGAGTCTTTGGGATGATTTCTCCCCAAAGACCTTCAAAGTATCTCCAGTCGGTAAAGGAACTCGGATACACTTCTCAAAACATAGAATTTCCGCACGATGTTTGGCTAACCAATCCATACCAATGATAACATCAAAGCTTCCCAATTGCATAGGAATAAGGTCGACGAAGAACTCGTGTTCGTTAAGGCTTAAAGTGCAGTCACGTATTAGGATGTCCACAACAATAGATTTTCCATCGGCGACTTCGACCGTGAAAGATCTTTCTAGGTTGACGCGCCGTTTAGAAAGTAAAGACTCCAATTCCAAGGACACGAAACTCCTATCGGCACCCGAATCAAACAATACAGATGCATAATGATTATTTACAAGATACATACCTGTTTGGTAACAACCTATTATTGATATGATGAACATAGATAGGAAATTTTGCAAGACAAGAAAAGGACTAGAAGAAATTTAACGGCGTACCATTCACCACGTCATTGTTGGCTTGCGCTTGGTTGGCGTTGATGTTGAAAGCCCTTCCACGAGCCGGTGGCACAGTTCCCACATTGCGAGGACATTGAGGGCGAATATGGCCAGCCTCGCCACAGTTGTAGCAGGTTCGGTTGGTAAGCATGGCAGTGTTATTTGGTGCACGAAGACAGGTAGCCACCAAATGACCATACTTTCCACACAGCGAGCAGACTCGGCATGGAATGTTGCTTGAATGATGGTACTTGCACGTGTTACACATAGGATGTGGACCAGCATAAACTTTAGCCATAGGAGCTTGATTCGCAACCACCATTTGTTTTTGAGGAGCATTAGGGGCGGTCACAGCGTAGTTGCGTGTCGGGGTGAACTTACGCTTCCTGTTTTGATCATAACATCCCTAATCACTTTATTCACTAATTTATGACTTGAATTGCCATCTTTTATATAATCTATGTATTTAAAACTATGGAATGCTCACCAACATTATTGTTGACCCTTTATTTTTAACATGTTTCAGGAAATGCCCACGTTTGATTATCTACACATTGAAGCTTGCACATCTAGGAATGGACCTAGATTAATAAATAAAATAGAATGAATTGTTACATTTTATGTTATGCTTTTATATCCTTTGAGACTTATATTTGTAATGTGACAAATGAAACTTATGTGTAAATTATATTTGGATTATTAATAGCGTTATGTGGCTATGAACGATCTTAACTCTCACTCCTCGACGTTTCCGCCGTCAAGGTTGGGGTGTGACAGATTGGTATCAGAGCCCATAACTATAGGGATCTAGGTTATTAGAAATGGTGACCTAGGCTATAGTATGCATGAACCTTATAGAATTATATTTCTATCTTGTAATTATATACTTTTCATGCTACATAATGCTATGCCTTTTATGTGTAATTTGATGCCTTAGCATAGGATTGCCTAAACATTGTTATTTGTCTCCCTAAACTTAACTTTGACTCTTTGACTCTCCCCGAACATGAACTCTCTTAATCTTATTCTCGTTGACACGTGGAATCTTATGCTTATGTTATGACTTGGATCTTTAGACGTTATGTCTAATCTATATAAATCTCATCAAGGTTTTGATTCTATGAACCTAAGAAATATTGTGTGACACATAGACACCTGTATCCTGGTTTTCCTGGCAAAAGGCCCTCGGGCTAAGGCAAGCATATCGCATAAATCCTACGGGACTAGTTATGCTTACCTGGGGATTTCTGGGATGAGTGATAAACTATGGTCAACATACACAAGTTTCTAAGGTAAATGGGTCAATTCACCTTGACGTGTCAACGTTTTCAAATGGTAATGCGTTACCAAATGGAAACATCCCGTGTACCTTAAAACCCTTAGCTTATCTTTGTTAAACTACTATCCTCTATTATCCCCGCTCCTATAACTAACTCATTTTTGTATATCCAACATGTCTCGTCACCATGGAAAGCGTGGAAGTTCCGACCGTAAGCTGGCTGCCATGACAAGTTGGTGAGCCACATTGGGTCAAATACCCTGATGGTATTCATTTGGCCCTCTTTGTTTAGGACTATGACCGCTTCTCCTGTCCTCCAATCGTAGTACCACCACTTAAAGTGTGGAGTGAAGTCCTGTGGCATTTCCCTGAGTGGGATTCTTGACATCGTGCGCGGAGGACTCCACTTCAACACTATCTTTGGCTTTCCAGTAATGGCATCAACTTCAGACCTTCTGATGTACCTTGTAGGCTGTTGGGGTCTGAAGTTAACCCACCTGGTGTGGTACTCCTTCCTTAGGGCAGCCTCAAACCATCCTGACATCTTTCTCGTGTCAGCATATAACAGCTTCATTTTGGCCAGCTGGTTGAGCTCAAAACATGGCAGAGTCTTTAGATCATGTGGAAATCTAAAGTACTCTATGCCCTTCTCCCTTTTAACGGAATAAACGTTAACGTCATCAAAATATGCCCATGCTATAATCCTGCCTGACACCTTATGATGTTTCTTGACTCTGTAGAGTTTGGTGTAGGCGTCCTATTTAGGTGCAGCACGTTGGGCTCTAACTTCTTCAAAATAGGCAGCCCATTCAGCCTTTCGGACATCAACATCATCATTTGAGGCTTCGGCCGATCCCTCTTCTTCTCTGACTCCTGCTCCATTTTGTCTAACACCTCAAATGTATCACTGACAAGGGATTCACCCAGATTGGAGACCACATTTCCCTCATTGTCAGCATACTGAGGGTGGTGCTCTGCAGTGACATCTTCTATCTCGATTTCATCAACGTCATTGAGCTCTTCGTCACTTGTCGAGTCGCACGTTGGAGCATCCTTCACAATCTCATCGGGATTTAGCTTGAAGATCTCAGCTAGTTGCTCATTTGATAGATCGTGAATAATTTCCCCTTCTTCAGGGTTATAACTTACCGACCTTCTGACGATCCCTTGCAGATCAAGAATCATAGTTAGCTGAGTCTTGATCTGCTGAAGGGGAGCAACATCGAATTTGTCCCTTTGAAAGTTTGGATCTGCTTGTTGTAAACATGTAACACGTCAAACATTAGTTAATAATCAAGACAGAAATACATTAATCTTAATATAAGCATCAAATGCATAAGTTTAATACATGATTCAAGTACAAAGGCTATCAAATACATAATCATCTAATCATTACTTTTATCTTGAATTGCTGGATCATCACTTGGTGAGGCAGAAGAAGAAGCTAGTTGGTCTTGATTTCTCTTTGATCTTCTTTCTTGACCCTAAGCTGAGGCTGATGCAGCTGCATCTCCTCCTTCATCATCATCATCCTCCTTCCTGGCCTCTGTTCTTTCTTCCTCATCCCCTCATCATCATCACTCTCTTCATCTTCATCCTCATCATCATCTACACCCTCATCACCATCTCCTTCCTTTATCTTCAGAGGCTCATCTTTAGTTCCTTTGAGCTTGAGCATGATAGACTTTTTAGCATCCTCCAACTCCTCAATCTTGTTTTCTGATATGACCGGTGGCAGTGGTGAAGATTGGGTTAGGTCTAGATGATAGTGGTGTTGATGTAGGTGTGAATGATATAGTGGTGGATGGGATATATGTAGTGGTAGGGGGTGTGGGAAAGGTAGTGGTTGCTGTGGAGGTGGTTGTGGTGGTGGCTGTGGCTGTAGAGGTGGTTATGGTAGAGGCTGAGGTAGTGGGTGGTATGGTAGATGTAGTGGGTGCTGTGGTGGTGATAAAGCTGAACCGTCTCTTCTTCTTCTTCATCCCATGGGGCTGAGCCATCCTCTTCTTCCTCGACCCAGTAGAGATGGATGCTCCCCCTAGGATACGGCTGGATGGCTCTGGAGCATAGGTCGGGTCAGCGACAGTCTCTCCAGATCCACTGGGGCGTTCACCAACCGCCCGGAGTCCATGTTCTGTGGGAACGACTTTGCTTCCGACAGTCCTAGTCAGTGGCTCCTCGTCTGACTCTTCTTCCTCCTCACCAGGTATAAAGTCCTGGTGAAACCTGGCTGACTCAGCTATGTCTCCCATGGAGGCAGATACCGGAGGTATAACGTCTGTAGCTTCACCCCTCGGTGGAATGGGCATGTCATCTCCAACATCCCCACCGTCATCATCATCAGAGTCATCGGCGGGTAGAGCAATCTGCTCAACATCAGAATCACTGTCGTCGTGGCGCCACTTCCTCCTAGCTGGCACGACATAGTTCTCACGGGCCAAATGCCCAAACAATCTCCTAACAGGGGGTTTTACCTGCTTCCCCTGTATACCTTCATCCGGCCCAAGGTGGTATCATCCATCACCTCAAGCACTACAGCATCATCCTTCTCCTTTGGTAGGGAGAGGAGCTTCTGGTCTATGATCATCTGCATAAATCGGGGGTACATGCAGAAGCCCTCCTTCTATTCCCCTCAATGTTCTCCACCAAGTAGGTGAAGATCATCCTGGAGAAGCTGAACGGATGGTTCAGCACCAACGCAACATAAGCGTTCTGGATTGGTCAGACAACTCATCAAAGCCTCCCTTTCTGGATGCTATGCATTTCAGCAATACGTGAGCAAGGTACTTGAACTGGGGACAGAGGTTGCTCTTGTTGAGCACCCCCGCATTGATGTCCCTAGAGTACTTGGCTCGAAGAAAACATCCTCTGACAGTAAGGGGGTGTAATTTAGTAGGACAGTCAGCATCGTCCCCCAACTGTAACACGATTCTTAGATCCTCCTCTATGATAGCTATAGCCTCTCCAAAGATAGTACCTCTGATACAGTGAGGCTCAGAGGATCGATCAACAACCGCACCTTCCCAGAAGGCCTGCTGAATAGACCAATAAGGTGTACATGGAGCAGATATAGCGTGTGCAATCCTCGATCTCCTAAGGAAGGTTATAATGCCCGAGAAGTCTAAAGCATTTATAGATGTGAGATCCATATGAGCACAAATATTGTGCTTCGTACTCATAGTCCAATGGTTGGCCATCTGTTACACAAGGAAAGTAAACATTAGTACCCATTGGTTAAGAATGTCATGAAACACTTGGACTTGAACAAACTTCTTTTCTGTCATGCGAATGAGGCTGTGCGACTGGGATTCAGTCGTGCGAATGACTCCATACATACTACTGAGTGTGCGACTGGACTCATGCGTATGTATCCTCATGCGGTTACACCAGTCGTGCGACCGAACTCATACGCATAGTTCAGTCGTGCGGTTAAGCTGTTCGCACTCTTCAGTCGTGCGACTGAAATTCATCAACCTGTCCATTCGCATGTCGTTCTGTCCGCTCAATTCAAATTCAATTTTTCACCAATTTTGAGTTTTAGACTTCGAGTTTTGGTTCATTAGGCTCAGAATCCATTAGTTTAACATCTAAAACCTTTAATTTCATTTGTTTACGTCGTTTGGTTAGGTTATTTTGCCACATAAGTCGCGGTTTTCTAATGAGTCCAATTGTCCAGATTCAGTGTCAAATTGGATGATTTGGTAGTGTTTCTGCACCGCAAAGTACCTGTAGAATCAATGCAGAAGGTCAGTATGTGAGAATCGAGGGTTTATTGTGATCAAACGACATTTGGGCAGCGTAACGTTAGTCGTGCGATTGAGGGTAAATTTGAGAGTGGTGAGTCTCTGCGACCGACTCTCTCTCTATTTATACTAACCCTAAATTTAATCGTACGACTGGGCTCATACGCACGTTTCATTCGGGCGAATGGGCCTCAGTCGTGCGATTGGTTTAGTCGCCCCATTCAGTCGTCCGACTGGAGTTCAGTCATGCGACTTACTCATTCGTTCGCACTTAACATCCGACTTGGTCATTCGTATGGGCCATTCGGTTGGATGGTCCATACTCATGGTCCATTCGTACGAATGGCTCCCATTCGTATGATAAAATGGTTTAGTTGTACGAATGGACCATACTTATGAGATTTTCTGCATTTCTTACCATTTTACATTTAAACCCTTTTCAAACTATAGTATCAACATTATAAGCATTTGATCATCTCAGACATGATCCTTTTAACTTGAAAAACTTTTGATCACCTCAGAAGTGATCCTTTTAAACAATTTAGTCACCTCAGACGTGATCCTTTTAAACAATTTAGTCACCTCAGACGTGACACTGTTAAACTTTGAAAACACATGTGGCCATCTCAGACATGACCCTTTTAGGTGAGTTAATCTCATACTGATTTTCATGATGTAGTCCGACGAACAGACAAACTAAAATGACTAACTAACTAGAACCTTAAACTAAATACAAAAATAGAACTTGTTTTTGACTTTTTGTGAGAGATAAATCCTAAGATAGACATCTCCTGGATTTGGTTCCAGAATAGGCAGCTTCAATTTGGTTTGACCACACCTGGAACAATTCACTTTTGGAATCATACAGGAAAGTCAAATCATTTGGGACTCGTTATCAAAAACTTTAGATGCTCACTTCTTGGTTTTCATCCAGAGTCTTTAGCAAATTTAGGAAATCACACTGGTACTATTAGATTCCCACATTGATTTGAACTTTCAAGAATTGCAGCCACAATGATTGTCAGTATATTTGTCATCTTAAATCCATACACAGACTTTAGACACAAACTGGTGATAGGTTTAGGTTTAATTATTTCAACTGACATTTGTGGATCCCACACTTATATGGTAATCAACATCCTCAGGAGCTTTTTGAGCGGTCTACAGGTATTTTTACAAGAAGAGACTATTCTTAGAGCTTTCAAAGAGAAGCCAATCCTCAGGTCAGTGCCATCGCACAGCAGAGAGGCGGCAAACAACAATGAAGTCTAGAATATCTAGGTTATGCTTATCCTCAGGTCAGTGCCATCGCACAACAGAGAGGCACACAACCTATCTTCTTGTTAGAGCAGCTAAATTTTCTTTTGCACAGAATGCACCAACAACATATGTCATTAGCTTGATAGCATTTGTCTTTCAATTTTTTTCGTGCTTTGCTCTATTTATGGTCATCTGCACACATTGTGGCGTTTACATGCTCATTACCCCTTATTGGAATTTTGTTGATTGTGTTAACCAGTGATAAGATGGTAGCCTATAGTCAGTTGAACAAGTTAGTTTGATCTTGAAATCACCACTCAGGTCTACTCATCTATTATGCTGAATCTACCGACATATCATTTGTGGTCTAGCAACCTCTAGGTCTACTTTCTTTGTGTTACCTTAGTAGTTATCAGTTTTTCTATCATCTTTCCTTTTTATGTTGCTTAGACTATACAGACTTATACTTTGAATTTTTCATCTTTTCTAAATTAAATTTTAAAGTCCCTTTTGATTTGTTCCTGTGTACTATCATTTTCCAAAAGGTTTGAATCGGTATCACAGATACGATCTACCTTATATCGGCTATCTACTCTTTCTCCCTCGTGTTTTTTTAATAATAATGTTACTAGCGGACCTACTCTCCCCCTAAAATTCTAAAATCATACTGGATTTAATTATTTTAGAATTTTAACAGACAGCTAAATAACATGAATTTAATTTAAACAGAATAAATAAATAAAGAAATGAAAAAGAAAAATATAACTGCAATGCATCAGACTACACATGATCATCATCTGGAATGACATCACTTCTTTTTAACGCCGTTGACCTCTAACAAATATAGAAAATGTGGTTTATCAAAGGCTTTTGTATAGAGGTCAGCGCGTTGAAAGTCAGTATTAATTTTACCACATCATTTAAGTTCTTTTTAAACATTCTCTTATGAAATGGTATTTAATACCAATGTGTTTTGTCTTTGGATGTTGTACTGGATTTTTAGTTACTGCAATTGCAGCAGAGTTATCAACAAAGATAGGAGTAGAAGAAAACTTTAACCCGTAATCCCGCATTTGCTGTTGAATCCAGGTGATTTGTGAACAGCAATTTGCAGCAGCAACGTATTCGGCTTCACAGGTTGACAATACAACCGAGGTCTGCTTCTTACACTGCTAGGTAACTAATCTCCTCCCAAAGAATTGACACCCTGCTGATGTAGACTTGTAGTTCATCTTGCAGCCCCTGTAATCCGAGTCACTATACGCCGTGAGCTCAAAGTCATCATCATGAGGATACCACAACCAAGTGTGGGTGTACCCTTCAGATAACGAAATATCCTTTTGACTCCGATAAGATGGTTAACCTTAGGCTTCGCCTGATATCTAGAACATAAACATGTAGCATACATGATATCAGGTCTTGAGGCAGTGAGATACATGAGGGATCCAATCATTCCTCGGTACATTGTGGCATCTACCAGATCTCCATTTTCGTCAGGTGCTACATCATGATTTGTAGCAAGTGGAGTCCCAGCAGCAGAAGCATTCTCCATGTCAAACCGACTGAGAATGTCTCCCACATACTTGGTCTGATGTAGAAAGATCCCATTTGGTGTCTGATCCACCTGTAACCCGAGAAAGAATTCATCTCCCCCATAGCACTCATCTCAAACTCTTTCTTCATAACTGCTTCAAAATCTTTGTATAATTCTTCGTTCTTTGAACCGAAAATTATGTCATCGACATAGATTTGTACAAGCAGTAGGTCTCCATCTTTTTCTTTTATGAACAGTGTGCAGTCAATAACTCCCCTGCGAAAGCCGTGTTTCACAAGATGAGTTGAGAGTTTCTCATACCAGGCCCTAGGAGCTGATGAAGCCCGTATAAGGCCTTGTCGAGTTTGTAAACTCTGTCCCGATGATAAGGATCTTCAAATCCCTCGGGTTGACTGACATACACTGTCTCTCGAATTTCCCCATGAAGGAATGCACTCTTCATATCTAATTGATAGACTTTAATCTTCATATACTGCATAGGCAAGGAAGATATGGATTGCTTCCATCCTTGCCACTGGTGCAAACACTTCATTGTAGTCAATCCCCTCAACTTGGCGAAAACCCTGAACAACCATCGAGCCTTGTTCCTGATAATGACCCCTTGGTCATCCTTCTGCATTTCAAGACCTATTTGTGCTAATGACCTTAGCACCTTTAGGTCTATCTACCAGAGTCCATACTCCTAACTTCTAGAACTGAAGAAGTTCTTCTTGCATGGAATTCACCCATGCCTCATCGTTTAGTGCATCACTGACGTATTTTGGCTCAAACTGCGAGACAAAACACCGATAAGCACCATCATGAATGTATCCCTTTTCCATAACCGAGGCATAATCAGCTGGGTACAGCTGATTTCGGGTATGTACTCCTGATCTGACATCCCCAATGACATTGTCTAAGGGATGATAGACGTTTAGACGTGATCCTGGAGTAGTAGGAACAGCTACCTCAGAGCCAAGATTATGAACATTTGTTTCTTCTGCAGCTGAGGTAGAAGGAGTTTGAGGTTCTGAAGTTGAAGGTGCATCACCGTTAGATGCTTGTGGACTTTCAGGAAGTAGAACCTGTTGCTCATTACTGTTCTGGTCATCTTCTTCAGCCTGATATTCAGAGGAGGAGTCACTGTCGTCAACTACTCGCCCTGACTGAGTAGATGATTCTCCCTGTGAACTCGATGAGGTTGACTCAAGAGTTGGTGTATTCAAGATATCATCCATCATTCGAGTAGCCAACTCATCATCAGAAGGAGAGATAGGGATGTTGAAGGACTTAAAGAATCCATCATAGTCGAAAAAGTAGGCGGGTCCTTTGCCAGTAGGTGGTGTGGTATATCTCTGAACATCAACATTACACCACACTTCTACTAGACCCGTTGAGTTTGTTTAAACTCTCTTGTTCGGTATGTTGTATCCTAGGAAGATTCCTTCATCAGCCATCCACGCTGAATTACCTTCTTGAGTCTTTTTAGAAGTGTACACGGTGCGCCAAATGGTTCGAGATACTCCAGATTTGGTTTACGTCGTTGTAGTAGCTCGTAACATGTCTTTTCGTGGTGCTTGACTATCAGAACTTGATTCAGTGTATAACATGCATTAGCACTACCTCATTCCAGAATTGGATAGGCAGTTTTGAGTCTGCCAGCATTGTCCGTGCTGTCTCTATCAAGCTTTTGTTCTTTCTCTCAGCAACACCATTCATCTAAGGCGTGTATGCAGAAGTGAATTGATGCACAATTCCCTTGTCCTTGCAGTAAGCCTCCATCCACTGATTCTTGAATTCAGTCTCGTTGTCTGAGCGTACTTGTCTCACCTTTAGCTTGTAGAGAGATTCCAGTGTGGTTACTAACTCCTTGAATGACTCAAATGTTCTGATTTGGACTTTAGAAACATTACCCAAGAATCTTGTGTAGTCATCAGTAACCACAAAATAGTACAAGTCGCCTGCAATGCTCTTTGTACTGACTGGACCAAACAGATCCATGTGAAGAAGTTCAAGAGGAAGTTCTATTGAATGAACTTTCTTTTCCTTATGAGACTTCTTCGTCTGTTTGCCTTTCTTGCAAGCTACACAAAAATCAGGAAGTTGGAAATTCTTGACATTAACTCCTCTCTCAAGATTCCTTCTGGATCAAGTGATTCATCTTTCGTTGATTAATGTGTCCCATTCTCCTATGCCAGGAGATGGAGTCCTTCTCAGTGGCTTTTGATAGAAAGCACTGAACTTCATGGTTAGTTGTTGAGCTGTTGAGAGATCCAACACATAAAGATCTTTATATCTTGAAGCCGTCATCAGAACCTGGTCCTCAATCACGTAGTTTTCCTTCAGGACGTAACACTTCTTGTTGTCGAATATGACTTTAAAACCTTTATCACAGATTTGGGAAACAGAGTAAGTTGTTTTGAAGTTGCTGAACGTAGTTCACCCTATCAAACTTAACTTTCTGATTTCCAACTTCTCCCTGAGCTGTGATATAACCTCCTTTGTTTCCAGCAAACGAAACATGCCCTCCTTTTATTTGCTTGACGTTCGATAAAAAGCCCTTTTCGTGTCATGTGCCTGGATGCGCCGCTGTCTACAATCCACGTGTTGTTTCAGCACTATAGCGAACACCCTGCACATACAAAGTAAAACCATTAGTTTAGGTTAGGAACCCAAGCTTTTACTGGCTTGGGTTTCCCAGAGGCATCACACATCATGAATTCAACCCATTGACCCTTAGAGGATAAGGGTAGCTCAGGTTCCTTCTTGTCATCATTACTAGACACAGAGGATGACTTCTCTTTCCATAAGCCAGATTTGTGCAATGCCTGTTTGTGATAAACAGTCGACTGGCTGACGGGTTGAACGTTAGGTTCGGTAGTTCTTCTAGGTGGAGTTAAAGAACTCCTCGTATAAGACCTAGGTTTTGAATTCTGAAGTTCAATCTTCTTTCTAGGTGTCTGATAGTGAGGACAAAAGGAAGCAATGTGTCCACACTCTCCACAGTTAAAGCACGACTTGCTATCGACTTTATGATTATACTTTCTTTGTGAGATGTGTGTGACACCCTAGTAACATCACTTAGTTTGGTTTTGACTCTGTTTCTTTGATGTGTTGTCTCCTGTTTTAACAAAATTAATTGTTTTAACATTTTTAACATCTTTTTCCGTTTGCTTAACTGTTTTTTGACATGAAGCTTGTGAAAGTTTAACATTAGTAGTCCTTTTAGATTCAAATTTGACTTTGTTTGACCCGGACTCTATATTAACCTTTTCAAATTCTTTTTCCAGATTAACACAAGGCATTTTACTCTTTGCCTTTGAAGTGGCCTCTTTTTGTTTTATTTCAGATTCATTGATGAACATGAGGAATCTGGATCACTAACAAGAGGGGTAGATACCACATGATCCTTGATGGGGTTGTTATTTATTGGTCTACTCTTCGTGTTCATCAAGGTCTCAGGTGGTGGTGGAACCACTTTATACCCAAACCCTCCCCGTTGTTTCTTTCTCTCACTAAGTGTTGGACAATGTGTGATGAACTTGTCCAGCTGTGCAGTTTTTGCTTTAATGAGTTTACTTCTACTTCTAAAACTGCCTTTTGCTTCTTAGTGTCTTCTAGGGTGTTAAGATAGTACCTAATATCATTAGCTTGTTAAATGCAACTACTTCAGTTTCTCTAAGCAGTTTAGTCAAAAGGTCTATCTTTTCTTTGTAACTATGCTCATTTTGTTTTAAAACTCTATTAGCCTCAATGCATAGTTGCAAATCCTTTACTAAGTTATCATTATGATCTAATAACCTAGCAAATTTCTCATCTATGCTATCTCTAAAAGTATCACAATCAGAACAAGCATGGTTTTTAAACAGTTGGTCAGTTGTACTTACCTGAGGAGGTTCAGTAGAGTTAGCCATCAACGCAGCATCAGATGTCTCTGGTTCTGGTGGTTCTTTCTTTGCTGTTGAAATCTCTTCTTCAGGCTTGAAGTTGACCTCAGTTGCAGTTGTCTCTTCAATTTTGACATCGCTATCTCAACTGCAATATCTCCCTCACTCGCGGAATCATCATCTAAATCTTCTACACTGGCAATATTAGATTCCCCTGGACAGACAAACCGAAAGCTCCAGTCCTGTCCTTCATCATCATGAGCAGTCAAGGCTTTTGGATCCTTGCTTGATGAAGTTGAACTGCTAGCTTGCTTGTCTTGACGAGTGAAGGACGAGAATGGGTTCCCGTTCCCGTCTTCTTTGGCTTCACACATTCTCTCTTGAAGTGCCCCTTTTCTCCACAGTTAAAGCAGGTCACTTTACTCTTGTCAAAACCAAATATGGTATCCTTAGCAACCAAGTTCTGTCGGTCTTTTTCACAAACTTCTCCGCCCTCCGGACAACACTAGCTAAGGCCCACATAATGTCCATTCTCTCTAGTTCCATTTCATCCACCTGCTCGTAGTCCTCATCTGCCAGATGGCAGTTTCCGATCTTCCCAGCAACAAGTCCATCATAAGAATGAACCACTGCTGCCAAAAGTTCCATGTGCTCTCGAGCTACTTCCACAGTCACATTACCGAGGTTCTCGGTCTTCAGTCTAGTAGCATTCACTTCAGTTCCAATGTAATGGGTACAAGAAGACTCTGACGTTTCTGAACCTGAAGAAGAAGCTTGTGAAGGACCCGATGAGCTAGACACAAATGCAGTCTGAAGAGGTGCTCCAGACGTCTTAGCTTGAGGCGTGGCATTGTACAAAGCTGGATTCTGAGTGTGCGAAGACTTCTGAGCTCTGTACTTCATCCTAAGTGCTTCTTCTCGCAGCTTTAGAATGAAGTCATTGATATCCAACTTTGCCAGCATCTCATTCTGTCTCAGATTTGACACAAATGAAGCCCACTTTTCTGGAAATCCGTCTGCAGAATTTGACACCTTTTCTTCCATGGTAGTAGCAATACCATGTGTATGCATTTCACTCATCAGATGGTAGAATCTATCAATGACATCGTCCAAACTCTCGTTTCCATCGATGAGAAGTTGTCAAATTCTTTCTTCAGTTCCTTAGCTTTAATTGCCTTCAGCGAAGCATTCCCGTCGTATCTCTTTTCCAGCTCATCCCAGAATTTCTTGGCCTGCTTATTCTCCGAGTACTGGTGGAAAATATCTTTAGGAATAGACTGTGTAATCAATGCATAAACTCTCTTCTCTGCATTATACTTAACTTTCTGAGCATCAGTCATCCCTCCCAAAGTAAGCTTTACCCCATCTGCTCCCACCGGCATACTATACCCAATCTCGATAGCTTCCCACAAATTTGGATCCACTCCATTGAGGTAGATCTCAAAACATTGTTTCCAGTGGGGAAACTCATCTAACGTTAAGAGTATTGGTGGTTTATTATGATTCCCCACTTCACTCTCAAGCAACAGTAGGTTCTGGATCCTTGAGTCCTTGCCGACATTAAACGCTGACATCTGATCTTCCATTTCGATTAACTTTTAAGTGTACTAAACAAACTGTCAAACTGGTGCGACTGGGTGATCCAAATGGGCTATCCGTGCGAATGAACTATGCGATTAGTTCAATCATGCGGCTGAACTAAGTGATTGGTTCAGTCGTGCGAATGAAGCTGATGCGTATGAACACTGCGAACGGATGGTTTAGTCGTACGAATGGAGATGCGACTCAGTCCAATCGTGCGTCTGGTGTATGCGAATGAAGTCCAGTCGTGCGAATGGCTCACTCGTGCGACTGAAGCTGCTGTTTTGCGAAAATTTCTAGGTTAAACGTGTTTTAGCCGTAAAAATTAGAAATTTCGCAAACCCTAATCGCCTAAGGCCGTAGAAAATGAAACTTGATGAGCAGAGAACGTCCAAGACAACTTTTGACACAAAATATTGCGTTTTTTTAGTGTAAAAACATAAGCTTTTTATCAATCTTGATTGAATCACACGTAATCAAGAGCCAAAGCTCTGATACCACTTGTTAGGATCTTGTATTTAAACGAAATACAAATTGATTAATGTGTAAACCAAACCAAATAGTGCGGAATCCTATTTGATTGGCGATCCAATCAGTGAGAACGCACGTAGAAACAATAAGGAATTGAATCTAATGTTAAGAATCGATTAGGAATCGATCTGCAGCATTCTATGAACTTGGAGTACGAACTTCGAGGCTTCTGGATGACTAGGGTACGTCTGGAGTCGAATAGGAATCAATGCTTACGTTTCTCCACGAATTGGGTTGTATTTATAGGTAGTATTGTTCATTCGTGCGACTGAAACATTAGTACGATTCAGTTGTGCGATTGAACCATGCGGTTGATTCATCCGCACGACTGAGTGTTCAGTCGTGCGACTGAGTGTTCAGTCGTGCGAAGAGTCAATTCTTATGTTACAATCATACGATGATCCAGTCTCCTGGTTCAGTCGTGCGACTGAGTCATTGGTATGAAGTTATTCATGCGTATGGACTATTTAGGCGCATAGACACTTAGTCGCATGGCCATTCGGACGCATGACCACTGTGGGGCGCATGGTCCAGTCGGACGCATTAGAACTTCACTTCACCAGGTTTGAGTGTATTCAACATTAAACTTATGCATAACACTTCAAACAGTCACAAACTAATTAACCAATTCAACATCAACTCATTAATGAAATATTAAACGTTAGAAATAACAGACAATCAATATCATTTCATTAATCATTCTAACCATTACACCAGAATCAGATAACAAGATCTATACATTCATATCATGATCTAGGGACATACATGTACCAACATAAGGACTGAAAAAGATAATTTAACCTCCATACACATGGCAAAATTAAAACGATTTTCTCAAGATATTTGTTTCATGGTTATGTTACATAAACTATAAAATTATATCTAATTATGTTTCCTTAAATTTACTTTACTATTTTATTGGATATTTTATAAATTTATATTTGCATGAGATTTTACAAGTACCGTATTATATATGTCCAGATCAACATGCTACATAAGTATTTTGTAAACCTGACCCGCTAAGTGGGGATCGTGAAAACAGTTGTTAGGACCTGGTATTCGACTGAAATACCTAGAGATCACGTGTATACCGGATCAAATAGTGCGGAATCCTATTTGATTTGCGATCCAATCAGTGAGAACACACGAAGAATCAATCAAGGATTGAAACTAACGTTAGAAATCGATAAGGAATCGATCTAATGTGTTCTATGAACTTGGAGAACGATTTGGAAGGTTTCTGGACGGCTAGGGTTCGTATGGAATTGAACTTGATCGAATCTCTGTTTTTCACGAATTGAGTTGTATTTATAGGTTGGCACTCTTCAATCGTGCGACTGAACCATTAGTTTGGTTCAGTCGTGCGATTGAACCATGCGGTTGGTTCATTCGTGCGACTGAGTGTTCAGTCGTGCGATTGAACCAATCTTATGTTACAGTCGTACGACTGATCCAGTCTCCTGGTTCAGTCGTGCGACTGAGTCAATCGTATGAGGTTCTTCATGCTTATGGTTCATTCGCATGAGCCATTCGCATGGGAACTTCATTAAGTTAAGTTTGAATGTTTTAGTTAATAATATAATATTATATGTAATCATTCAAGTAATATAAACCCAATCAATTCAGTTACGACTCATTAACGAACTATTAAACATTATAACCAACAGACTATCAATATCAGTTCATTAATCATACCAAACAAGATCTATTACATCACATATCACGATCTAGGGACATACATGTATCAACAAACTCCCCCTTGGACCTAGATCTCTCTAATGTCTTGTTTTCTTCATTACCTTCTCATATTTCTTGTACTTGTCCTCTTGTGTGACTCCTGCGTGAATATCAAACGCGAAGCAAGTCGTATAACATTTTGGAACTGGAGGACTTGTACAATGTCTTGTGTGTCATAGAACAGTGGCCACTTGTATAATGTATAGACATCATTAGCAGACAAGTTGGTTAGCCACATTGGGTCGAATACCCTGACAGTATCCATTTGATCCCCTTTGTTCAGAACTATGACAGCTTCAGCAGTTCTCCAATCATAGTACCACCATTTGAAGTGTGGAGTGAAGTTCTGTGGCATTTCCCTGAGAGGGATTCTCGACATAGTGCGAGGAGGACTCCACTTCAACACAATCTTAGGTTTCCAGTAATGGCATCCATCTCAGACCTTCTAATATACCTTGTAGGTTATTGAGGTCTGAAGTTAATCCATCTGGTGTGGTACTCTTTCTTGAGGGCAGCCTCAAACCAGCCTGACATTTTTCTCGGGTCAGCATACAACAGCTTCAACTTGGCCAGCTGGTTGAGCTCAAATCCAGGTTGAGTCTTTAGATCATGTGGAAATCTAAAGTACTCTATGCCCTTTTCCCTCTTAACGGCATAAACGTTAAGATCATCAAAATATGCCCATGCTATAATCCTGCCTGACACCATAAGATGTTTCTTGACGCTGTAGAACTTGGTGTAGGCATCCCTCTTCGGTGCATCACATTGGGCTCTGACTTCTTTAAAACATTCAGCCCTCAGCCTTTCAAATGTATACGTCATCGTTTGAGGCTTGGGCTGTTCCTTCGGTCTTTCCTGCTTCCTGCTCCATCTTGTCTAGTACCTCAAACATATCACTGACTAGGGACTCACCCAGATTGGGACCATATTACCCGCGTTGTCAGCGTATTGAGGGTACTCTTCAGCAGCAATATCTTCAACCTCAACTTCATCAACGTCGTGTAGTTCGTCGTCACTGGTTGAATCAACTGTTGGAGCATCCTTGACAATATCATCAGGATTGAGTCTGAACATTTCTGCCAGTTGCTCGTTAGATAGGTCGTGAATTATTTCACCTTCTTCAGGTGTATAACTCACTGACCTTCTGACAATCCCTTGCAGATCAAGAATCATTGTGAGTTGAGACTTGACCTGTTGAAGGGGAGAAATATCAAACTCATCTCTGTGGTACTTTGGATCTGTTTGATTCACACATTTCACATTCAAATCATTAGTAATATATCAAACAACATGCATTAAGTTAATATAAACATTCAGTACATCGTTTTTCAATACAGAGTAAAAAAGTAATTAAATACATAAACATCCACTATTACTTTTATCCTGTATGCTAGTCTCTTCGTGTGAAGGTGCAGAAGTAGAAGCTGACTGATCCTGTCGGTTCTTTGTTCTCTGCTCTTGACGGGAGCTGAGACAGATTCAGCTGCTTCTGCTTCTTCAGTCTCTTCATCTGCACACCACTCTTCTGTTTTCTCTTCATCAAAATCACTGTCATCATCATCATCCTCACTATCTCTTTCTCCATCCTTTATCTTTAGAGGTTCCTCCTTTGATCCTTTTAACTTTAGCAAAATAGACCTCTTTGCCTTTTCCAACTCTTCTATCTGCTTACCTGCTGTGACGCTTTGTGCTCAGAGTTGGTCCAACTGAGTGTTCTGAGCAGCCAATTTCTGGGCCTGCTCCTCAATAGCTCGATCCTGCTCTGCAATTTTCTTCGATTGTGCAGCAGTCAGGTTGGTGAGCTGGCGGATCTGAGAGGTCTTTTCCTCATCAGCCGCCAGCAGTCGTAACACCATTCTATTTAAGGCTGCCAGCTGTTCCTCTACCCCTATTGGAGGTAGAGGAGATCTAGAGGTGTGTGAGGGGTAGGCTGAAGGCTCGGTTTGGTGGCTAGTGGTGGTGGTGGAGGTGGTGAATATCGGGTAAGGTCTGGATGATGGTGGTGGTGAGTGTGGGGTGAATGAAGTAGTGGTAGCAGGGGTCTGGCTTGTGGTGATCGGTATGGTGGTGGTTGTGGTTGCTGTGGGGAGAGGTATGGTGGTGGAAGGTGTGTCTGCAGCGGTGGTAGTAGTGGAAGGTATGGGGGATGTGGTGGTGATGAAGGTTACCTTACGCTTTTTCTTTTTCTGGCCATGGGGTTGAGCCATCCGTTTTCTCCTCGTTCCCCTCGAGGTGGATGCTCCCCCTTCAATCCCGCCTGAGGACTCCGGAGCATATGATGGATCAGTCTCTGTATCTCCGGATCCTCTCGGTGTTCACCGACAACCCTCAACCCGTGTTCTGTGGGAACCACTTCCTTCCCACAGTCCGGGTCAATGGCTCCTCATCAGATTCATCTTCATCTTCCTCGGTAAGCACAAAATCTTGATGGAATCCTGCTGACTCAGTTAACTCAGCAGGTGAGACAGACACCGAGGGACAGAGTCAGACACGGTGCTCGGGATGGAACAGCCTCATCCTCAATGTCATCCTCCTCAGAGTCATCGTAGGGAGGACAATCGGCTCCACGTCGGAGTCACTGTCCTCGTGACGCCATTGGCGTCTCCCCGGTGCCACATAGCTTTCATCTGCTAAGTGGCCAATCATTCTCTTCACTTGGGGCTTAATCTGCTTTGCCCTGTAAACTCTCATTCTGCCCAGAGTAGTATCATCCATTATTTCCAGAGCCACTGCGTCATGACTCTCTTTGGGCAACTGTGGCAGCTTCTCGTTGAAGATGAGCTGTAAGAATCTGGGGTACATACAGAACCCCCTCTTTCCCTTTACCTCCAAATTCTCCACCAAGTAGGAGAATATCATGCTGGAAAAACTAAAGGGGTGGTTCAGAACCAGTGCCACGTAGGCATTTTGAATCTGGTCTGAGAGGTCGTCAAACCCACCCCTCCTCGAAGCTACACACTTTAGAATCACGTGTGCTAAGTACTTGTACTGGGGGCTCAGGTTGCTCTTGTTGAGCACACCTGAGTTGATATCCTCAGCGTACTTTAGCCTTAGGAAGCATCCTCTTACAGTCAATGGATAGTTTTGTAGGATGATCAGCATCCTCCCCGAACTCTAGGACCCTCTGAATATCGGCGGCAGAGATCTCAATATCATGGCCCAGTATGGAGCTCCTGATACAGTAAGGCTCACGAGAGCGGTCCACCGAGGCATTTTCCCAGAATGCCTGATGGAGTGATCTGTAAGGCATGCAAGGAGTGGAGATCGCCTTATAGATCCGGACCGTCTCAGAAATGCAATTATGTCGGTAAACTAGCCCCGTTCCTGGTGGTGTGATCCAAGTGGGCACAGATGTTGTGCTTGGGATTTATGGTCCACTTTTCTGCCATTTATCTGTAACACACAAGACATAGAACTATTAATACATAAGACATGAAAACTTCTATTCTAAGTGTAAAGTTGAAAGTCATTTTGATTCATTCGTGCGAATGAATCATGCGACTGAAGTCAGTCGCCTGTTTGAGACATGCGATTGAGTTCAACGGCTGATTGAGGCATGCGATTGAGTTCAATCTGCGACTAAGACATGCGATTGAGTTCAATCGGCTGATTGAGGCATGCGATTGAGTCAATCTGCCGACTGAGACATGCGATTGAGTTCAATCGGCTGATTGGACTTATTCGGGTGGTTCAGTCGGTCGAATGATCCAATCGCAAGGTTCAATCGTGCGATTGGAGTTCATTCGAACGACCAGTCGTGCCCCCTGTTTGATCCCTGTGGGTCGAATCTTGACCCTTCTAAGTCTTTTAACAGTGTGTAATGGTCCATTAGTCTCGTATACTTGTCACTAATAACCTATTAAACTCAATTTTAACATTTTTCTTCATTTACATAGGTGATTAAGTCGATTCGCAGTTCGGTTCTTGATTTAATCCAATGTCGCTATTGTAGTTCGGTGATGTAGGATTCAGGAGTAGTGTACCTGTAAAACGTCACTGGAATGTAAGAATCTTAACCGCAATGTATATCAGAATCGGAGGCAATTTCGACAGGGTAAAGGTAATGAACGCGATTCGGGGTGTTGGGAGTGATGAGCGATATGCGATCGATCAAGACCCTTAAATACTAAACCTAGGTTCATTCGGTCGACTGGCCTCAGTCGCTCAGTTCAATCGGGCGACTGAGGTTCAGTCTTACGATTGGCCTAGTCAATCGCATTCAGTCGGCCGACTGAGTCTCAGTCGGTCGACTGACTCATTCGGTCTCCTTCATTCGCCCCTTTAGTTGACCGATGAGCCTCAGTCGGTCTACTGTTCATTCTCCCCCTTCCATTCGGTCGAATGAATCAATTTCATGTCCATTCGGCCGATTGGAAGCCATTCGCATAGTAGGTCGATAATCCTGATCACTAGTGCGAATGGGTCACACTTTGTGAGTTTACAGTCATTTTAACATTTACTGTTCAGAACCTTTTCACTTTTGATAATAGCATGGTAAGCTCTAACCAATTCAGTCACTTCAGACGTGACCTTTGACATTTTGAAAAACCAGGTGGCCATCTCAGACATGACCCTTTTTAGGTAAGTTAATTCCCTTCTGATTTCCTGATGTAGTCCGACAGACACACAGAATAAAAGATAACATAGTAACTTAAACTAACTACACAACTAAAGTTTATTTTGGACTTTTTGTGAGAGATAAAACCCTAAGATGAAAATCTAAGGGATTTGATTAGGAGTAGACAGCTAACTTAGATTGATCATATCTAGACCAAATCAATTTTGGAATCATACAGGAATATCAAATCATTTTGGGACTTGTTATTAAAGCTCTTTGATGCTTAAATTCTCGGTGTCATCCAGAGTCGTTAGCAACTTAAGGAAATCATACTGAAACTCTTAGATCTTCACATTGAGTTGAACTTTTGAGAATGTAGCCACTAAGATTGTCAGTATATTGTCCACTTAAATCCATACACAGACTTTTGACGCAGACTGGTGACTGATTTAGGTTTAATTATTTCAACTAACATTTGTGGATCCCACACTTATATGGTAATCAACATTCCTCAGAGGTTTTGAGCGGTCTACGGGTATTATTACAAGAAGAGACTATTCTTAGAGCTTTGAAAGAGAAGCTGTCCTCAGGTCAGTGCCATCGCACAGTAGAGAGGCGGCAAACAACAATGAATTCTAGAATATCTAGGTTATGCTTATCCTCAGGTCAGTGCCATCGCACAGCAGAGAGGCACACAACCTATCTCCTAGTTAGAGCAGCTTCTTTTATTTTACACAAAATGCACCAACAATATGAGCCATTAGCTTTATTGCATTTGTCTTTCATTTTTTTCTTGCTTTGCTCTAATTTGGTCATCCGCACACTTTTGTGGCGTTAAATGCTCATTGCCCCTTATTGGAATATATTTGATTGTGTTAACCAGTGATAAGATGGAAGTCCACAGTCAGTTGAACAGGTTAGTTTGATCTTGAAATCACCAATCAGGTCTAATTGTCTATTGTGTTGAATCTACCAACATATCATTTGTGGTCTAGCAGCCTCTAAGTCTACTTTCTCTGTGTCACCTTAGGAGTTGCCAGTTTTCTATCATTTCCCGTTTTATATTGCTTAGACTACACAAACTTATACTTTGAACTTTTGCATCTTTTCAAACCTTAATTTTTAAATCCCTCTCGATTTGTTCCTGTGTACTATCATATTCCAAAGGTATTGAATCAGTATCACAGACACATTCTACCTTATTTCAGCTAGTTACCCCTTCTCCCTCATTTTTTTTTTATATTAACTTGCTGACATATTCTCCCCCTAAAATACTAAAATCAATTCGGATTTAATTATTTTTGGATTTTAATAAACAGCAAGGTAACATGAAGTTAAATGTAACAGACAAGAAAAACCAGATAACATAAAATAAAATAAACATTAATGAAACCTACACCGGACTACACATTATGCTCATCAGGAATTACCTCACTTTTCTTTTAACGCCGTTGACCTCTAGCAAGTATGAAAACGTGGTTTATCAAAGGCTTTTGTATAGAGGTCAGCACATTGAAAATCAGTATTAATTTTAACCACATCTATTAAGTTCTTTTCAAAACAGTCTCTTATGAAGTGGTATTTAATACGATGTGTTTGGTCTTAGGATGTTGAACCGGGTTTTTGGTTACTGCAATTGCAGCAGAGTTATCAACAAAAATAGGAGTAGACGAGAATTTCAAACCGTAATCCCGCATTTGCTGTTGAATCCAAATGATTTGGGAACAGCAACTTGCAGCAGCAACATATCGGCTTCACAGGTTGACAATGCAACTGATGTCTGCTTCTTACACTGCCATGTAACTAATCTTCTCCCAAAGAATTGACACCCTGCTGATGTAGACTTGTAGTTCATTTTGCAGCCTCCATAGTCCGAGTCACTATACGCTGTGAGCTCAAAATCGTCATCATGAGGATACCACAACCCCAGGGGGGTGTACCCTTTAGATAGCGAAAGATCCTTTTGACCCCGATTAGATGATTGACCTTAGGTTTAGCCTGATATCTGGAACATAAACATGTAGCATACATGATATCAGGTCTTGAGGCAGTGAGATACATGAGGGATCTAATCATTCCTCGGTACATAGTGGCATCTACAAGATCTCCACTCTCATCAGGTGCTATATCATGATTCGTAGCAAGTGGAGTCCCAGCAGCAGAAGCATTCTCCATGTCAAAGCGACTGAGAATGTCTCCTACATACTTGTCTGATGTAGAAAGATCCCATTACGTGTTTGATCCACCTGTAACCCGAGAAAGAACTTCATCTCCCCCATTGCACTCATCTCAAACTCTTTCTTCATCACTGCTTCAAACTCTTTGCATAACTCTTCGTTCTTTGACCCGAAGATTATGTCATCAACATAGATCTGTACAAGCAGTAGGTCACCATCCTTCTCTTTAATAAACAGTGTACAGTCAATGACTCCCCTGCGAAAGCCGTGTTTCACAAGATGAGTCGAGAGTTTCTCGTACCAAGCTCGAGGGCTTGATGAAGCCCATATAAAGCTTTATCGAGCTTGTAAACTCTATCCGATGATAAGGGTCTTCAAATCCCTCGGGTTGACTGACATAGACTGTTTCCCTTATTTCACCATGAAGGAATGCACTCTTCACATCTAATTGGTAGACTTTAATCTTCATGTATGAGGCATAGGCGAGGAAGATACGAATAGCTTCCATCCTTGCCACGGGTGCAAACACTTCGTTATAGTCAATACCCTCAACTTGGTGAAAACCTTGAACCACCAGTCGAGCTTTGTTCCTTATGATGACTCCTTGGTCATCCTTCTTACATTTTAGTACCCATTTGGTGCCAATGACTTTAGCACCTTTAGGTCTATCTACCAGTGTCCATACACCTAACTTCTTAAACTGAAGAAGTTCTTCTTGCATGGCACTCACCCACGCCTCATCGTTTAGTGCTTCACTGACATATTTTGGCTCAACCTGTGAGACAAAACATCGATAAGCACCATCATGAATGAACCCTTCTCCATAAGAGGTGTAGTCAGCTGAGTATAGCTGATTTCGGGTTTGTACTCCTGATTGGACATCTCCAATAACATTGTCAGGGGATGATAGACGTTAGTCGTGATCCTGGAGTAGTCGGCACAGTCACCTCCGAACCAAGATTGTGAACATTTTGGTCTGCATCTGAGGAGGTTGGAGTTTGAGGTTCCGAAGTCAGGGTGCATCACATGTGGATGCTTGTGGACTTTCAGGAACTGGAACCTGTTCCTCCTGACCGTTCTGGTATCTGCTTCAGTTTCATCTTCAGAGGAGGAGTCACTTTCATCGACTACCCCTTCTGACTGAGTAGATGACTCTCCCTGTGTGCTGGATGGGGTGTTTAGTATATCATACATCATCCTAGTAGCTAACTCATCATCCGAGGGAGAGAGAGGGATGTTGAAGAATTTGAAGAATCTATCATAATCGAAGAAGTATGCAGGTCCTTTGCCTGTAGGTGGTGTGGTATATCTCTGAATGTCGACATTACACCACACTTCTACAAGACCCGTTGAGTTATTGTAAACTCGCTTGTTCGGTATGTTGTATCCTAGAAAAATTCCTTCAACTGCCTTCTCGCTGAATTTTCCTTCTTGTGTCTTCTTTAGAAGTGTACACGGTGCGCCAAAAGGTTCAAGGTACTCCAAATCGGTTTGCGTCTTTGAAGTAGCTCATAACATGTCTTTCCGTGGCGCTTGACTATTAGGACTCTGTTCAGTGTATAGCAAGCATTTGCCACTGCCTCGTTCCAGAATTGGATAGGCAGTTTCGAGTCTGCCAGCATAGTCCGGGCTGTTTCTATCAAGCTCCTGTTCTTTCTCTCAGCAACTCCATTCATCTAAGGTGTGTAGGCAGAAGTGAATTGATGCACAATTCCCTTTTCCTTGCAGTATGCCTCCATCCCTTGATTCTTGAATTCTGTCCCGTTGTCTGAGCGTATTTGTGAACTTTGAGCTTGTAGAGTGATTCCAGTGTGGTTACTAATTCTTGAATGTCTCCAAAGTTTCTGATTTTGATTTCAGAAACATTACCCAAGTGAACCTTGAGTAGTCATCAGTGACCACATAACAGTACGCGTCGCCTGCGATGCTCCTTGTACTAACTGGACCGAACAGATCCATGTGAAGAAGCTCAAGAGGAAGTTCTATTGAATGAACTTTCTTTTCCTTATGAGACTTCTTTGTCTGTTTGCCCTTCTTGCAAGCTACACAAAAGTCAGGAAGTTGGAAGTTCTTGACATTCACTCCTCTAACTAAATCCTTCTGAATCAAATGATTCATCTTCCTTTGACTAATGTGTCCCATTCTACGATGCCAGGAGATGGAATCCTTCTCAGTAGCTTTAGATAAGAAACACTGAACCTCATGATCCGTTGTGGCAGCTGTTGACAGATCCAAGACATAAAGGTCTTTATATCTTGAAGCAGTCATCAGAACTTGGTCTTCTGGGATCATATATTCTTTCTTCAGCACGTAACACTTCTGATTATCGAAGACGACTTTAAATCCTTTATCACAGATTTGGGACACAGAAAGTAAGTTGTTCTGAAGTTGTTGAACGTAGTTCACTTTATCAAACTTAACTTTCTGATTTCCCACTTCTCCCTGAGCTGTGATATAGCCTCCTTTGTTTCCTGCAAAGGAAACATGCCCTCCTTTTATTTGTTTGACGTTAGATAAAAGGGCGTTATTTCCTGTCATGTGCCTGGATGCTCCGCTGTCTATAATCCACGTGTTAGTCTCAGCATTATATCGAGCACCCTGCGCATACAAAGTAAAAGAATCAGTTTAGGTTAGGAACCCAAGCTTTGACTATCTTGGGTTTCCCAGAGGCATCACACATCATGAACTCCACCCATTGACCCTTAGAAGGTGAGGGTAGCTCAGGTTCTTTCTTGTTATCAGTATCAGACACGAGGGTGGATTTTTCTTTCCATAAGCCAGATTTGTGCAATGCCTGTTTATGATAAACAGTCGTCTGGCTTACAGGTTGGACTTTAGGGTCACTAGCTCTTCTAGGTGGAGTTAGAGAACTCCGCTTAGAAGACCTAGGTCTAGAGTCCAGAAGATCAATCTTCTTCCTAGGTGTCTGATAGACATGACAGTCGAAAGCAATGTGTCCACATTCTCCACAGTTGTAGCATGACCTGCTATCAACTTTATGAGTAGACTTTCTTTGTGGAGAAGTGCGTGACACTCTAGTAACATCAATCACTTTAGTTTTTGACTCTTGGATGTTTGATTTTTCTCTGGCATAACAAACTTTACTGATTTAACCTGTTTTCCTTTTTGGTGAATGGTTTTTGACTTGAAGCATGTGAAAAAGTAACATTTGAAGTCCTTTTAGGTTCTGATTTGACTCTATTTGGCCCTGACTTAAATTAACTTTTTCAAATTCATTTTACCCTTTGCCTTTGAAGTGGCCTCCTTTTGTTTCTTACCAGATTCAGTAGATGAACATGAGTGTCTGATCAGTAACAAGAGGAGTGGTCAACATGATCCTTGATGGGGTATTATTTACTGGTCTAGACTTGGTGTTCATCAAGGTCTCAGGTGGTGGTGGAACCACTTTGTAGCCTAATCCCTCCCCGTTATTCCTTTCTCTTACTAAGTGTTGAACTATGTGTGAAGAACTAGTCCAACTATGCAGTTTCTGTTTTAATGAATTAACTTCGACTTCTAAAACTGCTCTTTGTTTCTTAGTGTCTTCTAGGGAGTTAAGATAGTACCTAATGTCGTTTGCTTGGTTAAAAGCCACTACTTCGGTTTCCCTAAGTTGTTTGGTCAATAGGTCTATCTTTTCTTTATAACAATGCTCATTTTGTTTTAGCACTCTATTTGCCTCAGTACACAGACGTAAATCTTTTACTAAGTTATCATTATGGTCTAATAACCTAGCAAATTTTTCATCTATGCTCTTCCTAAACGTGTCACAATCAGAACAAGCATGGTTATTAAAAGTCGGTCAGTGGTACTTACCTGAGTTGGTTCAGAAGTATTAGCCATCAGTGCCGCATCAGATGATTCTGGTTCTGTCGACTCTGGCTTTTCTGTCTCTGAGGTGGAAACTTCCTCATTTGGCTTGTAGCTGACCTCGGCTGCAGTTGTTTCTTCACTATGTGACATTGCAATTTCAACTGCTATATCACCTTCACTCGCAGAATCATCGTCAATATCCTCGACACTGGCAATGTTAGATTCTCCTGGTGAGACAAACCTGAAACTCCAATCCTGTCCTTCATCATCATGAGCAGTTAGTGCCTTAGGGTCCTTGTTTGATGAAGTAGAATTAGAGGGTTGCTTGTCCTGGCGAGTAAATGATGAGAACGGGTTCCCATTCCCCATCTTCTTTGGCTTGACACATTCTCGTTTGAAGTGCCCCTTCTCACCACAGTTAAAGCAAGTCACTTTACTCTTGTCGAAGCCAAGGTGGTGTCCTTAGTAGCAACCAGGTTCTGTTCAGTCTTTTTCACAAACTTCTTCGCCCTCCGAACAGCACTTGCTAAGGCCCACATTATATCCATTCTTTCAAGCTCCGTCTCATCCACCTGCTCGTAGTCCTCATCTGCCAGATGGCAGTTTCCAATCTTCCCAGTAACAAGTCCATCATATGAATGAACCACTGCTACTAAGAGATCCATATGCTCTCGTGCTACTTCCACGGTCACATTACCGAAGTTCTCGGTCTTCAGTTTAGTAGCGTTTGCTTCTGATCCAATATGATGGGTACATGATGACCCAGACGTGTCTGATCCAGAAGGAGAAGCATGTGTGGGACCTGACGAGCTAGACACAAAAGCAGTCTGGAGGGGTGCTCCAGATGCCTTTGCTTGAGGTGTGGCGTTGTATAAAGCTGGATTTTGTGTGTACGAAGACTTCTGAGCTCTATACTTCATCCTTAGTGCTTCTTCTCGCAATTTAAGAATGAAGTCATTTATATCCAGCTTTACAAGGATTCCATTCTGTCTCAGGTTAGACACGAATGTAGCCCACTTATCCGGCAACCCGTCTGCGAAGTTGCTTACTTTTTCTTCCATGGTAGTAGCCACTCCATGTGTATGCAATTCGCTCATCAAGTGGTAGAATCTATCTATGACGTCATCCAAGCTTTCATTACCAATTGATGAGAAGTTATCAAATTCCTTCTTTAACTCCTTTGCTTTGATTGCCTTCAATGATGCATTGCCATCATATCTCTTCTCTAGTGCATCCCATAGTTTCTTAGACTGCTTGTTCTCGGAATACTGGAGGAATATGTCTTTGGGGATAGACTGAGTGATCAATGCATATACTCTTTTCTCTGCATTGTACTTTACTTTCTGTGCGTCGGTCATCCCGCTTAATGTTAGTTTAACCCCATCAGCTCCCACCGGTGTACTATAACCCGTCTCAATGGCTTCCCACAGATTAGGATCTACTCCATTAAGGTAGATCTCAAAACGTTGTTTCTAGTGGGGAAACTCATCTAAAGTCAAAAGCTTTGGTGGTTTATTGTGATTTCCCACCTCACTCTCAAGCAGCAACAGATTCTGTATCCTTGAGTCCTTCCCATAGTAAAGGCTGACATCTGATCTTCCATGATGAATAAACTTATAATCTAATCAAACACACTTTTACTGATGCGACTGAAGGATGCAAATGAGCTACTCGTGCGTATAAGCTCTGCGATTGGTTCAATCGTGCGAATGAACTGGGCGATTGGTTCAGTCGTGCGAATGAATCTGGTGCGTATGAGCTATGCGAACGAACGGTTCAATCGGCCGAATGAAGGTGCGACTAGGTCCAATCGTGCGTATGAGCAGTACGAATGGAGTCTAGTCGTACGAATGAGTCAGTCGTGCGATTGAAGCTGCTGTTTTGCGAAAATTTCTAGGTTTGACGGTTTTCAGCCGTAAAAACTCGAAATTTTACAAGTTCTGATTGCCTGAGTCCGTAGAAACCAAACGTCGATAAGCAGGGAACTTCCAAGATCACTTTTGATGCCAAAGATTGGGTTTTTAGTGTAAAAACACAGACTTTATGCAATCTTGATTGAATCAACACGTAATCAAGAGCCAATAGCTCTGATACCACTTGTTAGGACCTGGTATTCGACTGAAATACCTAGAGATCACGTGTATACCGGATCAAATAGTGCCGAATCCTATTTGATTTGCGATCCAATCAGTGAGAACACACGAAGAATCAATCAAGGATTGAAACTAACGTTAGAAATCGATAAGGAATCGATCTAATGTGTTCTATGAACTTGGAGAACGATTTGGAAGATTTCTGGACGGCTAGGGTTCGTATGGAATTGAACTTGATCGAATCTCTGTTTTTCACGAATTGAGTTGTATTTATAGGTTGGCACTCTTCAATCGTGCGACTGAACCATTAGTTTGGTTCAGTTGTGCGATTGAACCATGCGGTTGGTTCATTCGTGCGACTGAGTGTTCAGTCGTGCGATTGAACCAATCTTATGTTACAGTCGTACGACTGATCCAGTCTCCTGGTTCAGTCGTGCGACTGAGTCAATCGTATGAGGTTCTTCATGCTTATGGTTCATTCGCATGAGCCATTCGCATGGGAACTTCATTAAGTTAAGTTTGAATGTTTTAGTTAATTAATATAATATTATATGTAATCATTCAAGTAATTATAAACCCAATCAATTCAGTTACGACTCATTAACGAACTATTAAACATTATAACCAACAGACTATCAATATCAGTTCATTAATCATACCAAACAAGATCTATTACATCACATATCACGATCTAGGGATATACATGTATCAACACAGTTATCGACACATGACAACCACTACAAGAAAATGTGGCTATAGCGACGACATGTCATCGTCATAGCACCAGTCGTCAAAGAATCGTCAATATAGCCATTTTATTGCCGTCGCCAAAGTTGTAGTCGTTACAAAGGTCAATCCCGACGACTTGTCCTCGCCACATAGTTGTCGGCAAAGAATTTTCTGTATTATATCTTAATTAAAAATAATTTTTTTTTGGGCTATGGCGATGACATGTCGTCGCCATAGGTCTTTTATTATTTATACTTATTTTAATAAAAATTAAAATAAAATAAATTTGACCAACACTATGGCGACATAGATCAACTTTTTTTCTTTTTAATATTTAATTTTTTTTATTTTCCTGATTTTTCATAATTTTTCAAGTTATGAAGACAAAAAGAATTAATGACATAACCTACAACAAAAACAATTAATAAATCTTAAACATATTTCAAAAATACAATTCAAATCCTAAAACATTTTAAATTCATGTTTTAAAATACAATTCAAATCTAAACATTTTCTAATACACATTTTAAATCTAATGAAATAACTAAATCAACAACTAAATAACCAAGTAAACTTATATTATCATCTAGAAAATATTTAAATCCGCAAATCAATAACCAAATCAAATTAAACAACTTTTATATCATCATTCTAACAAAACTTATAACCAAATTAAACAACTTATATTAAAAAACTTATATAAACAAATTAAACTAAATCAAAAACTTATATATCATTCTAACATTACAAACTAATAATCAAATTAAACAACTTTTATATCATTATTCTAACAAAACAAACTATTATCATTCTAGCAATACAAACTAATAACCAAATTAACAACTTATATTATCGTTCTAACAAAACAAACTAACAACCTAATCAAACAAATTTTTATAATATCATTTTAACAACACAAACTAATAGCCAAATCAAACATTTATTTTATCATTCTAACAATACCAACTTAAAACCTAATCAAACAACTTTTATGTTATCATTCTAAGATACAAACTAATAACCAAATCAAATAACTAATAATCTAATCAAACAACTTTTATTATATCATTCTAAGATACAAACTAATAACCAAATCATATAACTTATATTATTATTTTAACAACACAAACTAATAACCAAATCAACCGATTAACTTATATAATCAATATAACAACACAAACTCATAAGCAAACCAAACATATTACATTATAAATTTAACACCATATTTTAACCAATAATCGAATATCACAACTTATTTTATCATTCTAACAACACAATTCATTTATTATATTAGTTCATCAAAAAAGATAAAATACACACCTTATAATTTTAACAAAGATGATACAACAACTCGAGAATAGTGGTGGTGGAGTGGTGGTGGAGTTGTGGTGGAGTGGTGGTGGAGTTGTGGTGGATGCTGGAGGTCCCAGTGGTGGATGTTTTTTTTATGGTGAGGGTGACAGGAGTGGTGGTAGGGGCGAAAGGAGTGGAATCAAAGCTAAAAACGATGGTGGTGGTGGGTTTTAGGAGATGATATGCCGGTGGGGTGAAGGTAGGTCGTGGTTGTGGTGTGATTTGTTTTGGTAAAGTGAAGAAGAAATGATAAGGCAGAACGTAATTTAGGGCAGACTGCATTCTATGGCGACGACATGTTGTCGCCATAGGGTTATATTATTTTTAATTTTTTTCTTCGTTTCAGGCGGGATAAATACGCGCTTAAATGAAAACACCTATGGCGACGACATGTCGTCGCCATAGGTCTTTCACATTTTTTTTTCTTTAATTATTATTATTATTAGTAGTAGTAGTAGTAGTAGTATAGTGTTGTGTTGTTATTAAAAATATTATTATTAATATTATAATAATAAAAATAATAATAATAATTATTATTATTACTATTACTATTATTATTATTATTGTTATTATTATTATTTTATTATTATTATTATTATCAGTATAAGTATTTTTATCGGTTATTTATTTATTTATTTATTATTTATTTATTTATTATTTATTTATTATTATTATTATTATTATTAGTATAGTAGTAGTAGTAGTAGTATAGTAGTAGTAGTAGTAGTAGTATTAGTATTCGTATAAGTATTATTATTTATTACGTTGTGATAAACAAACCTAGGTATCATAACGGTATATTGTTAATTTTGTTAGACATCCATTCATCCAACGTTAGACATCCATTAATCAAACGTTAGACATCCATTAATCCAACATTGGACATCTATTGATCCAATGTTGACTTTTTATACACTTATTGATGATAACTAAGTATAAATAAAGTTAATTACTAGTCATTGATGATAGTTAAGCGTGTTTAACTATGTAAATAATAATGTAATCAGCTTTAATCTTCATAAGAGCACCTTTGAGTATATAATCAACCCTGATCGTCATAAGAGCACATTTTATTGTAAACATAAGCAATGATATAATCAAACTTAATCATTATAAGAGTACCTTTGAGTTGAACATAAACAATGATGTAATCAACCTTAATCATTGTAAGAGCACCTTTGAGTATGTAATCAACCCTAATTGTCATAATAGCACATTTGAAGTTGAACATAAACAATGATGTAATCAACCCTAATCGTCATAAGAGCACATTTGAGTTCTAACGCCCCGAATAATAGCTAAGCGAGCCAAATAATAATAATGGGCTTAAAAGAGATCATTTAATGAAAATAAGATAGATATGGGTTATAGACCGAGTTAACCCTTCGGGGTTATGTGTTTGGCGAGTTTCAGGTCCCGGGAACATCTGGTATATATAAACGGATCAGCTTGATCAGCTCTCATTTGCAACTCAACACTCCAGTTCTAGAGAGAGAGAGTAGAGAGAGAAAGTAGAGAGAATTGAAGATTCAAGGCTCGGTTGATCTCGGGATTGAAGATCGATGTTCGTGGGCATCCGAACAACAAGAAAACACCACGAATCCAGGTAGGAAACATCATTTTATCGTTCCTTTTGATGTAAACCCGGATTCTAGGTTTGAGATTTTTGAAAGTGGCAAAGATTCGCCCAAAAACTCACATTATTGTGTAAGAAAACATGTAAGAAGCTTAGATATAACTTATTAGGTGATAAACCAAGGTTTTGGATGTAAAAGATTGAAGTTTTGGGTCAAAAATGGGTTGATTCGTATTTTTCAGCCCGTTCTGCGAAACTGGGTGTTCATCCAGCGAAATTAGTTGTTCGTCCAGCGAAACTGTGGATCTTCCTGCGAAACTATAGTTTCGCAGGTAGTTTCGCATACATGGTTTTCCAACGAATTTGGGCGAAACTGGCAGCGAAGATGCCAGCGAAACTGCTAGCAAAACTGCTGGCGAAACTGCTAGCGAAACTAGCAGCGAAACTGCTGATCTTGCAGCGAAATTAGGCAGAAATTAACTCCCTTGAGTGTTAACTTATCTGCAGGCTGTGTAGTGCAACCCTTGCTTTGAAAGCTTGATTGAGAAGCTACTCACTGAGTCCAGGTGAGTTCTAGATCCCTTATTTTAAAGGTTTTGAACTAGTTTAGGGCTGGAAATGCATACTAAATATACGTTTTGAACGACTAAGATTTTAAGCGGTTTTAACAGGAAGCGCGACCCCAGCCAGGGGCGATGTCCCTTGGACCCCACTAGGGGCTGCTGCCCCTAGGACCCCGCTATCAGGGGCTGCCGCCCCCGAACCCCCGCTGTCCTGCGGTGGGTCAGTTATGTTTTATGATGACTTATGCTTGTTGTGTATATGTTTATGTATGTGAGTGTATGATGCATGATGATGATGTGTGATGGTATATATGATGCATGATTGATAATGATGGGTTGGGCATGATGGGCACGTTTGATATTATGTATGCATGCTGGTACGTATGATGATTGGTATGATCTTATTGGTGTTCCTATTCATGTATGTATTTTTTCATGGCTTTGCGTTGATGGTTAATGAATGAAATGAAAAGTATTATATAACGTAAAGTGGATAGTAATAAAATGAGGAACACAACGATGGAATGCATGCATTAATGAACGATGGGAGTAATGAAAGTCTTGCAAGCCTTGTATGTCGGGACACACCCCATTATAGGATGTTAGCCCAACGGTGTGTGGGTTCGCTACCCCAGAAGGATGCACATCGGGGTCTTTCTTGTGATTGACCATTTGTATGGAATCATTGTTGCTTACCTTTGATACTATGGCCAGGGTGTTGTTCACCGTTATGGAAGGTCTATGATAGGCTTCGGCCCAGTACCAGCTTTATGCATGACGGAGGGTATATCACATGAAAATGGTACACCTGAATTTTACCTTCGGTATTATGGCCAGGGTGTTGTTCACCATGATGGAAGGTCTATGATAGGCTTCGGCCCAGTACCAGCTTTATGCATCACGAAAGGGAAAGTTCATGGTTTGATGGAAAGAAAAGATGAAAGTATGAACGAATGAAGAAGATAATAATTATTATCCATGTGTACGTATGATGTATGATCGCATGAAAGAAAAGAACGGTTTTAACGAAAGAAAAGTATGTTTTATTATAAAACTAGAACACACTTAGCAACGCTGACTTTTATGTGTTTCCAGTTGGCAGGTAATGATTGCTGAGGATGGCACGGGGTGGCTACTCGGCATTTGGATGACATTCTTTTGTTAATGTTTTTGCATTGTAATGCGAAAGAATGATGTTTTGAAATGAACGTCCCGGGAACGGGGCGGCTACTCGGCATTTAAATGTAAGTTATATGTTTTATGTGCAATGATTTACCAGCTGTAAGCGTCCCGAGAATGGGGCCTTACATGAGTTGAACATAAACAATGATGTAATCAACCCTAATCTTCATAAGAGTACATTTAAGTATGTAATCAACCCTAATCGTCATAAGAGCACGTATGTAATCAACCCAAATCGTCATGAGAGCAAATTTGAGTTGAACATAAACAATGATGTAATCAACCCTAATCGTCATAAGAGCACCTTTGAGCATCATGTACTCAACCCTGATCGTCATAAGATCACATTTGAGTTGAACATAAACAATGATGTAATCAACTCTAATCATCATAAAGCACCTTTAAGTATGTAATCAACCTTGATCGTTATAAGACCACATTTGAGTTGAACATAAACAATGATGTAATCAACCCTAATCATCATAAGAGCATCTTTAAGTATGTAACAACCTTGATCCTCTTAAAAAACTTAATTTACATTAACATGCATAATTCAACAATGATCTTTATAACTAGAGCATATGTTTAACCTAGATAATTTACATTAATGTGCAAAATTCAATAATGTTTGAAAATTCATTGCTGATAATTAAGCAGAACAAAACTTAATCTACAATTAATAAATTATTATTCCCACAAAGTACTATCAACGTATATAATTTAACATCGATAATTATAATTGGATTTAACTGATATAAGTTATCTATAATTATAATTAGTAAATATAAGATTGTTAATATTATTATTATGACTTACAATTATAATAAATGTAATATTATTTTTATAAAAAATCCACAAAGTATTATTTTTATACATATAAGATTTGTTAATATATTATTTTTATAAAAAATCCACCCTATGGCGACGAACAAAAGGCGGGGTTATTTTCCTCCAATTTATTTAGAGGGAAAAAAGAAAAAAAATGGTATTTACCTGTCGTCGCCATAGATATTTCATAAAATGCGGGCATTTTTGCCGCCGATTTATTTAAAGGAAAAAAAAGAAAAAATGGTTTTTACCTATGGTGACGACATGTCGTCGCCATAGGTAAAACAAATATTTTGTGTCATCTTAAATAAATAAAAACTATGATAAAATTACCTATGACGACTAAATGCAGCGACGACTTTCGTGTCGTCGCGATAGGTGACACCTAAGGCGACGACATGTCGTCGCGATAGAACTTTAATAGTCAAAAACCAAATCCACACTATAACGACGACATGTCGTCGCGATAGGGTGACCTATAACGATGAAACCATGTCGTCGCCATAAGTCCAGTCGGGATAGGATCAAATTCTTGTAATGAACACAATGATTGAGATGAGCATGTTCAATTATATGAGTAAATGAGGACTACAAAATCCCCACACAATCACCAACAAGAAAACCCTACTGAGAATTTTATAATTAGCAGAGGATAGGCTAAGGTAAACTATTCTCTCTATATGCCTCATTTATTATCACACACATGCACTTCCTCTTCTACAGTAAATTTCTTATATGTAAACGAGTACTTAGTCTCACAATCGAGTGTTATCACAAGAAACAACACCTTCATGTTTCTTGTGGTGTCTTAACGTTAACGTGTTTGTTGTCTTGCAGATTGATTGGGTTTGAAAGAGCTATGGTATTTTGAGCTCTGATTACTTGGTTAGTGAACCAAACGAGGATTAGTACAAACGTAGCTTCCTCGATCAGTCAGAGTAAACGAAACGAACGTGCATCAACATGTACCTTTGAAAATGATCAATAAGAAAGGACAACAACACAATATATACATCAACGAGATGATACGAAAGAAAATGGGTTGAATTTTATTCGAATTTAAGGACTATATGCAACAGGTGAAATACGATGAATATGATATGTTTATTTTTAAAAACATATTTCTATGTATAGTTATTTTTTTCATGATTTATCATATTTCTTTTCGAATACCTAATACTATTAATTTTATTTTTTATATTTTTATTCTTTTCATTTGTGTAAATTCTCTTAGATTATGGGATTCTTCTAGACGTATAGAGTAGATTAGGTTTGAAATTAAGAAGATACTGTTGATGATCCCTGAATTTTTTCAGAATTTTCACTACCATTGATGTAAGAATTTGACTTATATACATACTTAACACATAACGATTCACAAAAAAGTAGATATATCTATTATTTAAGAATGGTTCAAATAAATTAATTTTAAATTTAAAAGTGCAAAAACTAATCACAATCATTATTTTTTAATAAATGGTTGAGACCAAATTATATCAGAAAAGTTTATTAAAAAACTATTTTAAGCATAAGTACTTTTGTTGATTTTTTTGTAATTACTTCCATCTTTTAAATATTCATAACTTTTATATACAAGATTATTTCCTTATAAAGATTACACCATAAAATACGAGTACAATATCTTATATAAAAAGATAATTAATTCCTTTTACATTTTATAGCTCATATGATTTTGCTCGTCATCGTGTCTTTATTGTAGTTCATTATGTATTTTTCTTGGTTATTATGTTTTTCTAAAATTATGAATTCTAAAAGTTATAAAGATGAAATACACTATAGTGTATTTCTATTATGTAAAAGACGATAATAATTTAATAACTGAATTAATCTAATATATTAAAAACAATGACAAAAATAACACAAAATAATAAAAACATAAAAGACAATGATAAAATATCTTATTGTGTTTTTATATTGTTATTGTGTTATCTTGAACACTATAAGTTTATAAAAATACATTGGTGAAATAATGTGATTGTGTACTTGTAATATTATTGTAAATACAATGAAAGATAAAAAAATATATAATCTACAAAAAACTATGACAAAAATAACACATTGTGTTATCTTAAACACTATTAGTATTGAGAAAACACTAGTGAAATAACATTATTGTGTACTTATAATTGTATAACCCAATAATAGATAACAATAAATTCATATAGTCTATAAAAAACAATGCAAAATATAGCACATTTTGTTAGCTTGAACATTATTGGTTTTAAAAACACATCAATCTTTTCTTTTACATATTTCCCCTTTGATATTTCTCAAAGCTAAAAAAACCAACTACGTATTTTCTTTTTCTAAAATATATATTACATATTTATCCATTTTATTAATATCAACCCATCAAATTACTATTTTACATTGTTTTTACTAAAAAATATTTACATATTTATGTTTTGTTATTATAATTGTTTCAAACCTTGACAATGTGTGTTGTATTTGAAGATATAACTTGGATTATCGTTGATTGTTGTTTTAAAACGAAGTTTTAAACTTTTGTATTTGAAGATATGATTTTATTGTTTGTATATATATAAAACACTTGAAATTAAGGAAATATGTAAATGATGATCTTTGGAAGAGATATGTGTAAAAAACATCAATATAAATATAGGTAAAATTATCATTCAATATTTAATATGTATGTTTTAGAAAGTGCAAATATGTAGTTGATTTTTTTAGCTTGCATAAATATGGAATTAATGATTTTAAGGGTGAAATAGGTAAACGCTCCAATAAAATATTATATACTTATAATTATAAACACAATAATACATAACAAGTTTATATAATCTATAAAAATAATAACAAAAATAACACAAATGATCTAAAACATAAAATACAATTATAAATAGTTATAAAACATAATTATATATACTTCTAACAAATGATGAAAAATATATAACATAATGAACTGGTATTTGACAAAATGAACGTATTAAACACAATGAGGTTACGTATTTGACATAATCGCCAAAATGCCCTCTACTTTCAAAACAATAGAACACATGTCAAGCAAACAATTGTTCTAGACTTTATAATTAAATATTCTTTTTATTATAATCTTAACCTTATTCTTAACTTTGTTCATCTTTTAAAAACCTATTTTAATCAAATTTTACTAATCTTTATCTCTATTCAATTAAATAATTATTTTCTAATCTAATTTTATAAATGTTACTTTCATTAAAAAAATTCGAAGAGATGAATAGCGAGTTGGTAAATATAAAAATTCACTATTCAACCCGTGTATAATCTATATAACTTACGGATAAGGAAAATTATAAAATATAAGGTTGAGTGAATTTTTTTTAATTTTTTATATTTTAAAGATAAAAATAATTTTAAAGACTCTAATATGAATACTCTTACTACCATAATTACTAAATTCTAATTAATTTAAGTCTTCTAGTTCTCAACCCCAGCCAAGGGTAGAATATACTCAACTTTAAATACAACTTTGTTTTTAACAAAATTTATATTAGAGAGTCAAGGAAAAAAATCTAAACACAACCACAAAGTTGAATTTTTGGATAAAAGTTTACGTACTAAAGTTAAGGGTTTAAGTGAAAGCTTTGTTGTTAAACACATATTATATATTATACTAGGTCAAATTGAAACATTAGAAAGTTGAGGGCTTAAGTTAAATATTGTTGGTTAAACTTGAAAGTATACAAAGTTAAGGGGTTAAATTTAAAAATTTATAAAATCTAGAGGTGAAGTTGAAAAAAGTACATAAAACGATCGGTTCAAGTTTAAAAAGTTAACAAAATTAAAGAGTGAAGTTGAAATAGTAAGGTTGGTCAAAGGCATATGCCACCAACTTTGCAAATTGTGAGTTCTATAACATTGTAAATACTAGCCTATAAATATATTTTTAGGGTAACTAAAGATGTGACATAACATAAAATAATAACTAGATATTTTATATGATAATATCACATTTATTATAAACAAAAAGTTTTCATTTTTTTCTCCTATTAAATAACTTAATTAATTAATAATTATATTATTTAATTCTATTTTTTTATTATAAGCTATTTTTAAAAACATTAAAAATAGATCTTTTTTTTAATGTTTATTTCTAGAGAAACAAACTTTTATAAAAAACTTTTTTCTAGAACATACATCATACCTTTTTGTTAAAATATAAAATATTTTAAAAATGACATTTTTTAAATATGTTTTGTTTTGAAACGAAATGTTTGATTTATTTTTTAGAAAAAACAAAGAAAGTATATTTTTTTAAAGTTGATAACATTTTTATTACTTATAGTACTTACTCATACATAGAAAAAAAACAAGAGTTAAGAATTTCACTTACAAAACACAAGTTGATTTGAAGCTATAAAAAGAACATGAGAAAAATATTTGTTATTAAAGTAACATAAGGAAACAAATTCTAATATAATGCTACATAAACAAAGAAGCTACAAAAAAAATACAAATTGGTAAAGATCTTTGTATGTATGTCGTTCTTTGTTGTGCTTGTAAGGTTACCCTCTTTGTTTAGAATTAATAGTATTAATCCTTCTCGCTTTAAATTTAGGATAAAGTGACATTGATCATGAGCGGAGACTGAACTTTGAAAAGTGATTGTCCCTAGTTTTTATTAATTGTCTTATCAAAACACAAAGCTAATGGGATTTGTTTTTTTTTACTTTAAGGGGATTTTTTTGACGATGAATGAAGACTGAACTTTGAAAAGTGATTGTCCCTAGCTTTTGTTAATTGTTTTATCAAAACACAAAGCTAATAGGATTTGTGTTTTTTTTACTTTAAGGGGATTTTTTTTGTCTAAATGAGTTAAACTAAATGTTAGGATAAAATTATGAGTGCCAATGTTGTTGCTTCAGATGATTTCAACTTCTCATGATTGTCTAAAGAGATAATTTGTACTATTTTTTCATTACATAAACCGTTTTTTTTTCAATATTCCTTAAAAACATTACAAAACAAGCAAACGATCACTAACACCTTGACATGTTCATTCGTAGGTGCTAGTAATGCTCTCTCTTGAAAAAATGTTTTGTTCTATGAGTTTTGAATGATTTCAAGGTATACAAAATCAACCAAAGTAGAATTTGGATCTTGTGAGTCAGATTTTAGAAAATCTTAAGGTATGTTGATAACCGATTCAAAGTCATTACAATCACCAATCTTTCCTTCAGCTCATTCTTAAAGCCAATTTGAAAACTCTCTTATTTGTTCATATATAACTCCCCAAGGAAGCTGTAGATGTGAAAATAACATAAGCAAAAAAACTTGATGGAAGTTCAATCGAAGGGAAAGAGACATGGTTAGTGATAATGGCTATTAAAGTTAGTAAATAATATCACAGTTGCAATTGTTGATAAATCTATCAATACTCATAAAGAAAGGTTTTAGTATGTCTCTTGCTATAACTCTGGAGCTACCGAGTTTTATTTTCCCCGCTTCTCTCTCATAATAAATATTACATTGTCAACAAATGATATTATTTGATTCTTTTCATATTACAAATATAAATTATTTTAAAAAATATATCTTTCTACAAATGCAACTCGTAAAGAAATAATTTTTTTTATAAAATAAGAAATTATTAAAAAAAAGATCAAACTTTTAAAAAACACAATATATTTTAAAACCTATGATTTTTAAAAATAAAATTCGTATAAAACAAAAGTAATTAAATTTCATAGTTATAGTAAACAAGATTTTTAAAAATGGCACTTTTTTAAAAATGATTTTTTAAACAATTTGTTTGAAAACCAACTTTTTTAAAAAACAAAAAAATTTAAAAAACGTTTTATAATGATATCGTTCGTTTATCATTCGTACGTAATGTCAATCATATCTTATATTAAACAACCGTTTTATAATTCATTAATTTATATTAATAATATTTAATATTTTATTTATTCAACATGTATAATATACAAGGTATTAACCTAGTAAACAATAAGCAGATGAAATAAAAAATACACAAATAATAAATATTCCAATTTATGAGAGGATACCATTTCACAGCATTTGACCAAATTGGGGTTTTTGTTATTTTATTGCCTTAGAGTATTCACAATCCATTCCTCGTATTTTTTCATATAATTATAATAAAATTCATTATTTTTTATCTCTCATTTTCAACTTTATTATTATTTTTTTTTTCTTCTTTACTCACAACCACTTAAAATATATTAAAAATATTATAGGGTTTTAAACAGTGTTTTCCCAAAATAAATATTGAACAATAAGTTTCTCATATATTTCACTCATAACCACTTATAACCATACCATATAATATAAAAAACACACTCACAGAAATATAGAAAATGGGTTGTGAATGCTCTTAACAATACAATTAAAATGGTCGCTAAATGAATAGGAACATAATAATCAAATATGAAGTTGTTGCAAAGAACCGGCCCTAATTTCATATATTTACGGTGAAGATAACATATGTTTAGGTATGGTGGTTTGTGTGTGATAGTTATATGTTTTAGGTATCAAGAAGAAAAAATAATAAATCCAAGACTCCTAATTTAGTTGTTAAAAAAAGTAAAAAAATACATAGTTCACTTTTGTACTAAACAGGTCTTATCACGTCTAAACATATACCCATTTTGCCAACCTATCTATTTTTTCACTATTGCGTTAAATCTCCATTTTTTTCTTTAAATCATATAGATTAGCATGTACATTAAATCAATATCATTATAATTACACTAAAAACCTCTATTTTTTATTTTTACTTTTCAATTATATAATATTTTTCATACTTTTATCATTAGTTTTTCTTTCTCATCCACTCAAAATCACTTTAAAAAACATTAAAATATTTATGAGAGTTGTACTGTGATTCCTTAAATATGTGAAATCAAATCACGATACAACACTCATAAATTTTATTTCTACTTCACTCACAACCATCCCTTATAACATATGATACCCATTCACATAAAAATGAAGAACATACTTTGAATGCTAGGTAATGAACTGATAGATAATTTGATAATATCTCATGTGTATGAGATTTTGTAAGTATCTTGAAAATGATAGGTAAAAAAGTAAGAAAGTACAACAATATGCGAATAGTTTTAGCTAAATAATAAAGCAACTGGTTCGAATTGCAATTCGACTAAAGGGACCACAAGGTGAGAGACGATGAATTTGATATTTTTATTCATAAGTGAGTAGACTAAAACTTATCTACTACACGATTAAATAATAAAATATTAAATGGTTGGTATAATAGAGTTTAAAAAGAAAACTTTATTTTTGTTTTATTTGGTTTGTTTGTATAAATAGCCTCATTCAAAGGTTTTATAATTATGAGTTTTACTTTCTGTGACAATTCGTTTAGTTAACTACAACTCATTAACAATGTTAATTAATTATGTTATATGTAACAAATGACGCTCTCTTTCACTTATAATTTTTTTTCTCTCAATCAGTTAACTAAAGTTTTAAAATTATTTTAATTAAATCATTTATAAATTATAAAATATCTTTTTTCTAAATGAAATATTTAAAACGATTAACAATATTCATCCAAACCAAATTATTTTAAAGCATTTGTGAATTATTTTATAAAAGTTAAAAAAATTATGAGTTAACAATTGTAACACTCCTAACACTTTAGTGGTTTAATTAGAACAGATAAAAATATTAGTGAACTGACTTAAACAAATGAAAATATGAGTTACATACTTGGAACACTCTTAAAAATGGCTTACTATTGTGTGAAGTTTTGTCATATTCTAATTAAAGAAAAAATAAAAACAAAAGATGATACAACCGATCAAAAACATGGTACAACTTATAATGCATGAACAAGTTGGTAAATAGTATATTATAAATAAAGCAAAATTTTATATACATGAACTTTACCAAGTTAATTGTGTCTTTATCATTGCAAATTAGTAACGATAATGTTGATAATCGCCCAAGATGATAGATTTGAAGCAATCTTTCATCAACTTTTCATCAACCATGTATATCCGAAACAAATTCCAGTATCTTTCAACTAAGGTAACTGAATTATCACTCCCGGGCTTTGCGCGTTGATTGGGCACCGAGACCCCCACCACGAGGGGCGTACCTACATTAGTGGTATATATACGTAAAAATCCTGACAACTCCCTCTAAAATTTTTCAATTCCCCCCACCCTTTAAACTTTTAAAACTAAAGAATAACAAAGATCGTCTCAAACACATTGTTAAGTAGAACTACAATAGGACCCAGTGATCCTCAGACTAGTCCAATATATTATATTTCTCACTAGCATGTAAAAACGAGTAGATTTTTAATATTTTAACACTCAATAATCAAACAGTTAGTAGGATGAAAAAGAAAAAAATATAACAAGATAGATATTTTTGACAATAACATAAGAAATGTTATATTTACTTTAACCAATATTATTTTTAAACATGTTTGAATATCATCAGTGTTAAAGACAGATTGGCGTTCTTAACAATTGTGCAAAAGTTTGAAAATCATTTAAACATTATTCTCAAAATAATTGTTTCAATATAGTTCTTGATGTATATGCAAATACAATGGTGTATACACCGTTTTTATTAATGTTTTTTGGCTATGAACCGGATCCGACACGAACCAGACTCAAATAATTATTATATTATGATAGCTAAATTACCTTAAGTAATCCTCTCACCCCCATAAAAAATGTATAGATCCACCACTGGTTCTTACCCAGGCACCCTATTTAGGTGTTGCCTATTGACCACCGGTAAGTGGGCGCCCCTTGAATCCCCACGTTCGTTTGTGCTTAACATAAGAATGATCTTGAACAAGCGTGTTACTCCTCTCCTTCAGACTCTTATCTATGTTTTTATTTCCTTTTGTATAAAGCGAATCTCAATTTACTAAAATGACATAATGACACTAAAACCGAATCTCAATTTACTAAAATGACATAATGACACTAAAACCACCGACAAATTTTCAACATGAAGATCACCAAGTTGAGAGAGTTTCATAACAAGGTGGGACTTGATTCAAAGAGAAGGTTATTGACGATTAAGTTGCAGTGGTGGACCGTCACGAAAAACTACCATTTAAATAAGGGTATTCACGGTCCGATTCAGCTGGAAATACTGGGAAACTAATGGTTTGGTGGTTTGTTATATTAAACCAAACCGGCCAACAGTTTGAAAGTTCGTTATAACATTTTGTTGGTTCAAACTGATTTTTTATTTACCGTGATATAATTTTTGTGATGAAGATGATACCAACCAAAGGGGTACGTCACATAGGAAGCGTACTACTAAACAAAGGCTTAAATAAATACCATACAGAGGATTGAAAAACGAATTTTAAGCGTAGATTAATATCTAATTTATTATGTAATCTCATGTTAAGCTATTATATCTATAAACACAAAAACAATGAAAGAAAATAAACAAATGCATACAAACGCACATAAAAAAACATAATGCACAAACAATAAAGGACCAATATACTCGACATGAATTTAGCTCGTAATCCAATTTCACTACATCTATAAAAATCTAATTGATATTAGCAACAAGACCGATACAAAAATTGATTTGAAATTGAAATTTAATCATCATAACATATATAACGAAACATATAAATCGTATGATCAAATCATTAGTCTAATAATCAATAGAGAACATATAAAGCCGATGATAAATGTTGAAGTACATACTATTCTTGATCAATACACACACATAAATACGTGTACTGATGTACATATACACATATAAACTTGTACACAATAGATTTACACGGTTTGTTTCATGTTACAACCTATTGAACACATATAATCAAACTCGCCAACAAGTTTTTGGTTCGGCCGGTTTGAACAGTTTGTATGAGTAATCTAATTTGGGGATTACTGCTGGTTTTGTTTATTTTTTATATAAAACGTAAGACCCCATTTTATAATGTAAAAATGGTTCGGGTAATCTGCGGCAGGGTTTTCTAAACCAAATTGCTAGAACCTTCAAGTTAATTTATTTAAACTCAAATTAAATAAAATGAAGTTCAATCTGTTGATTTATAGAAATTTTTATAATCAAATATTTAGAAAAATTATAAATACATAATAACACGTAAATGCTTGAGATTCACAATTTGAATATTAAAGCTAACCATCAAAGCATGGAATTACATAACATTTACCTTCACATAAATTATATTTTTCTGGATTATTATTTTGATGAATCAGTGAATCACTAACGTTTGGGGACAAACCTCGTGTGTAATCTGGTAATTCTACGGATTACGATTACATAAATGTTCATGCAATAACCACGCATTTAATTAAACCTAATTAAATACATGCATGAGTGATCAGACAGTGATGTTCGTGTTAGTAGAAAAATAATCTAAAAATATCGGGTCACACTTTATGTTTCATTATTCAAAACTGAGTAACACAATTTCATCCTTTTTCTTTATATAATTAACCATATCAATTTTACTGCCCAAAAGCACGACAACAACGATTACTTTTCAACAAAACCACACAATGTAGAAACAAAATATTAATTTGCGATTGAAATTTCATTCTCGTAGCTTATATAACCAAAGATATAAATCATATGATCAATCATTAGCCATAAATAACCAAAGAAAAAAATAAAATGATAATAGATGGTGAATCACATATGCTCGATCAATACATTCACACATATATGATATATATAAATTTGTACTGGGTCATCCAATTTAAACTGTTTGTTCCATGAGTCAACCCATAAACCATTTAATGTATATAGCTTGAACGAGCATAATCAAACTTGCCAATTAGTCTTCAATTCGGCTAGTTTGAATGATTTAGACTATTTATGGACATCTTAAGTTTAAGTTCAATACCTTGTCAGCACGGATAGTTGATTAGGTTTATTATCAATTTTCAAAATGAAGTAAATATTTGTTTTAGTCTCTGACCGGTTTAATCATTTCATTCAAAAAAAACTTTTTATACAGATCATACACTAAGGTTTGCATTTATGTAATTATTTCAATACGAATGCTCACTCCATTGTATTCCTATTAAGTTTACAGGTTTTTTTGTCATTTCATAAGTTTGGAGTACAAAGTGATGTTTTAATGAGAAGTGTACAAAGTGAGGGTGAAATTATCATGCAAGAAGGATTTACACTTGCGTGATAATTATCGCTTAATGATAAAATTATCACGCTATGAGATGAAATTATCACGTAAGAATAATGAAATCAGGAGTAGAATTATCTCCCAAGAAGGATGAATAATTACGCAAGAAATTCGTAAACTTCACATGAAAATGCACCTTGTACAGAACCTTCCCATACACACATACAAAAACAATGTGGGCCCGCTTGACATTATTTTTCCTTCTTCCCTCTTAAAGGTCATAGAGTGTGCACCTGGAGAGGATGGAGAAACCCCAACCCTAGGGTCCAAAAAGTCCCGACCCGATGAAAAATACCATAGGCACCATCGACTTCACATCTCCACTTTCTCTTCTTTTTTTGGGTCAAACGGGGGAAAAGAGGGAAAGGTGGGGGGAAATAAAAAAAATTTGGTATGACGTTAAATGTCACCCAAGGAAAAACAGAAAAAACAAGACAACTCTCAGTAGGCTTAAAAGTTAAATCCTTAAAATTATAAAATCCAACCTTGTAACTCTCTCTCTCTCTCTCTGACTTCTACCCACATAATTTCCCCTCTAACGAATCTGATGCCTATGTGGTCTACAATGCAAAAAAAAGAGGCATGCATCTTACAATGAAGGTGTTGCTAATTTCTCGACTACGAAAGTGACATGAACGATTGCTACTGGATTTGTTTAAACAGGTTGGAATTTTTTAAATTTTTTTGTTAATGATGTATTTGGGGTTTCTTTTAAGCAAGATATTCCTTAAAGCTTTAAGTCTTGAAAAGCTTAATCTTCGTTCACTACCAAACTAGAACCACATGGAGTTGATGACCTGGATGATTACTCTTATCAATTGCAATGATTTATGATAAATCAAGAACATGTTTTTATTTAATTCCAATAGTGTTAATGGTGATTGCGACTAAAACTACAATTGCAAAATGAATCAAAACAAAAGGGTGGGTTGTGGAATCAAGAAGGGTCATTTCCGTTTAGTGATTGATGCCACAATGGTAGTTAGGGGAAACTTGTTTTCATTTGGGATAAGAGGGGTGTGAATCCAAGGATCGCAATCAGGAATTATTAGCATTGGTTGAAATCAAGTCAACGTTTGCGGAATTAACGTTAGCTTGGTTTAATTGTTTGTATTAAATTTCAATATCAATAAAGATTCAGAACACGATAAAAGAAACACAATTAATGAATGAACAAATATTAAATTCAAATGTATTTCATTAAAACATGTTAAGATTACAAACAATAAATGAATGATATTGAATTTTGTGTTTAATGATGTGACAGCTGCTAGGGTTTGGTTGTGCGATTTGATGTGATGTTTTTCTGTTATGAAACCATCGAATTGCCGTTGCCGTCGTGCTTGATTCGAAACCTAGGATCCATATATATAGACAATGATGTTTCTGTTAAGGAAACACCGGATCTCTTGGGATTTGAAATTGATTTAGTTAAGGAATCACTAGATCTCTTGGGATTCGCAAAACTGCCATGTTGACTTGTAACACTTGTATTATTTGAATACAAGTGTTTGGACTTTACAGGAATATTATCTTCCATAGCTGATTGTTCTTCCGTAGGAATCTTATTCTTCCGCAGGAGACTTGTTGTTTAGCAGGAAACTTGTTCATTCCAGTTGATAGTTCATCCGCAGATGATCTTTGGATGTTTGTTACTTCTAAGAAACATTTCTTACACTTAGTCAATTTCTGAAATTGACTAAGTATAATGTTTGTACTTGCAAACATACATAAATCAACACATATATATATGGTTAACCTATACATTTAATGCATACACAATAATGAATTACAACCATTCATTACAGATATCAGTTCAAGTACTAAGTCTATACAAAATGGACTAGATGTACTAATCCTAGACCTAACAATACTCCCCCTTAGGATTAGATACTTGTAATCATTTCTTCAAAACTAAAACTTCTTTAAATCTTGTCACCATCCTCTTGTTAAAGTAAGATACTACATCCTTTTGATCATCATACTTGTATTTGATCTCCATTCTACATATCTTGTTAAGAGTATCAAAGCTCAATCCCAGAATGTCTTCTTCTTTAGTCAGAGTTTCCACCACACATTGATTATGGACAATTTCCAGCTCATCTTCTTCTGAAATTCTCAGTTCTGATGTATCTTCAATGTTGGCTCCCTTCAGCATCCCAACACTATACCTTCTTCTCTTGTATGCTTTGGCATGTAGCTTATCCACAACTTGAATAATGTGCACATATAGACATAAGTCATTCTGAGCCCTTTCATCAGATAGCTTTGGAAAGAATTTGTCATGAAGGTATGATGTATACTAGGGTGGAGCAGTTTGATCTCTACTGAGTCAAAAATTCTGATTCTTTCAGCTTTCTTTCCTTCTGCATTCCTTAGCAGCACTAATTCTTTGGTCTTCTTACATATCCCCATTCCGTTATGGGATATGTATATTGATTCCCATCTATGCTTTTAACATTAGCTAACTTACTGCTTTGACATCCAACCCTCTTCAAGAACTCATCATCCACCATTGTAGAGGAGTTAGATTTTGGTCTTTTCATTCTTTGTAACCTTCTTTTGTGCTCATCATCCTCTCTCTTGGCTTCCTTAAGCACATCATCTCTGAATTTTATTTTTAGCTTTCCCACTAACACAGAGAAGTCTCTTCCTCTTGGGTGAACAAGATAGTTAGAGATAATCAAGCTTTGCAAATCTTTGAGATCGTATTCAGGTAGACACAGTACTAATGCTATATCTTGGACGTTTTCAGATGTTCGCTTAATGATAGCACAGTCCCATTAATGATCATACTTCCATGCCATGATTCTATTGTCTTCCATAGAGGTTGGACTAGTGATGTGGTCAAACAATTCTATCAATGTAGTCTTCTTCTCTGTGATTTCCCTGACTATTGTCCCCAATGGCCACACTTTTCCAGGAATGACTGCTCTGGTTCTTTGATAAGTTGGTCTTTTTCTTTATGTTGAGTTGTGCTTTCAACTGTTACTAGTTCAGCTGGAGATTTGTTGTAATGACAAGGCTTTGGAGCTTCAGTTTTGAATCTGACTCCAGTATCAAGTTCAACAGACATTACATGTTCTATCATTCTTCTCAGCTCAGCAACACTTCTTCCTATAAGCACATGAGCCTTATAGTTGTGACCCTGTAGCCAACATACCATATTGTATTTGCTAAGCTTTGTTGTATCACAGTGACCTAGATCTTTCTTGATTTTCCGAATGGCTTGAAAAGTGGTAAATGCTTCATAGTCACAATTTGGAATTATGAATCTGGCAAACTCAAACTCTTTCAACATATCTTTCATCTTAGTCAAGTTCATCCTTTTAACCATGTCAAATAGGAACCCATGATTGATCATGGTCAAAAAACACATATGACTCGGGTCTCTCTTCCATAATGTCTTTTGTTATTAGAAGAACATCAGCAGTTGATTCTTTTGTATCTTTGTTGGTTTCTTCTTCAGTCAACTCTTTCCACTCAGCATCACTCTCAGCTTTATCGTGAATAACTTGCTTTGATGTTGAATCATTCATTGAAGGAGTGTGCTCTGAAGATGTATGCCTTGACCTTTTGGATGACTCTTCAATATTGATTGTTTGTTTCTTTGTTGAACCCAAATACTTCCTTTTCCTTGAGTATGGAATAAGTTGCTTAGAATATTCAACATGTTTCTTTAGTTGATTTGATTCAAGAGCACATATTTTTATCTTCAGCTGATCAATCTTTTCTTCTTTTCTTCTCAATAGAGCTGATTGATCATAGAGAGAGTCATTTATTTGATCAACCTTCAGCCTTAGCTTCTCATTTTGACAGGATCAGTGATCACAAGTTTGATGTTTCAAAATATAACGCAGCGGAATACAACCACGAATTAGACCAATTGTAGCAAGCTAACGATATATGTGAGCATTAAGATCGCATACAGTTATAGGGAGAGAATATGTATTTCTGATTTCTAGGAATGTTTATAGATGAGGAATATTTCTAATCGAATCAATCATTCATTCCATTCAATTCCTCATTTCATTCAATGATTACAATAGGTTGTCACTCCTTATATAGAGTGCAACAGTCACTGCTGTTATCACGGAAAGTGACAACTGGCAGATCCAATCAGAAATAACTAATTCTTAACAAACTACTGAAATGTTCACAACTACTGAGAACATATCAGCAAGTAAGTACAAAATATGAAACTACTGAAACTACAACGACTGAAGAACAAGCTCTTCAGTCGTTTTACAAAACTACTGAAACATAGAAAATAAAACTACTGATATCACAACTACTGAAGAAGTACTCTTCAGCAGTTGTGACAAACTACTGAGGCTTCAGTACTTGATCTTCAGACTTTGACCTTCAGGCGTTTCATCAGCTGATGACTTCAGTAGATATCATCAGCTGATGTCTTCAGTCTTTGTCTTCAGACTTTGTACATCAGTTGTTGATCTTCAGCACTTGTGAACTCTTCAGCTGTTGTACTTCAGTACTTTGGTCTTTCAGCTTCAGCACTTGTGTTCTTCAGCTGTACTTCAGCACTTTAGTTCTTCAGCTGTTAGGTCTTCAGCACTTGATCTTCAGCTGTCGAAGTCTTCAGCACTTGTCAAACTACTGATGAGGCTTTCAGCAGTTGTTGTGATACCGTGTGGGACTTAGAGGTTTTCTGATCTTGGCTCATTGGTTCTTTTGGTCCAACAAACTCCCCCTGAACCAATGCAGCCAAAACCTCTAACTTATTTATACTCCCACTTATTGATGGCAAAAATGTTGGTCTTTTTCCTTCTTGATCAGTAGAGAAGATGACCCATGTACGCTCCGGCTGGGAAGAAATCTCAAATATTGATTGGCAGAGTATGAATGGGAACTCTGTTTTGGGGAACTGGACACAGAGTTGTTATCCCATTCATAAGATTCACTTCCCCATAATGAGTCTGTACGACTCTCTTGTGTAGGCCTCAAGGAAGGTGATTTGTTCCTCCATGGTTAGCTCTTCAGCACCTCCTTCAAACAATGATTCCGGCCCATAATACCAGACAGGTATTTGGCCTGTTTCCCATTCTTTAGCTCCACAGTTGTTATTCTGTAAGCAAACTCATCCGGGTGATTACCCTCTAGGAACAACTGGAGCTCATTTTTCCTGACTTCTTCAAGCCTCTTGTAACTAACCCCTTTTTCACTATTTTGTTTTCCAACATCTTCTGAGGGGTTAGATTAGCTTTGTAGGCCTTCTTGAAGTCTTCTAGGATTTCCCAGGGTGAAACTACAAAGACCAGAGAGATCACTTCATCTACGATCTTTTTCACCTGGCCATGTATCTCCGAGGTATATTGTTCTTATGAATTCTTTGAGAGACCCTGGGATCAGGCCAAATCCTCACTCTTTCCTTTTGATATTGAAAGGTATGCCTGAGAGTGTAAAGTCTGAGGGCTTGCTCCTTCATATTGATGATGGAAGATGTGGCTGCATAAGCTTTGTCAACTCTCTTCAGCAATTCCTCATCATGCTGTTTATGAAGCTCTTCTTCTTCTAGCTTCACTTTAACCATTTGTCTCTGGACTTCAGGAGTAATTGCTGAGGAGTGACTTGTGGCCTTAGGCAACTGAATCACAGCTGAGAGCGGCAGCCTGTCTTCTTCATCTTCGTCAACGTCTTCTAGCCTCAATATCCTTCTCTTCTTCTTCAAGGGTATATCATCGGCTATGGTTTTGAGGGTAAGGGAGTTGGTTTGGTGGGTTGTGTTTTGGGGGTTTTGGGTGGGAATGTTGACAGGCTGTTCTAGCATCCTTGAGGTGAGTGTGGCTTTTGATTGCTTGGCTAGCTCAGTCCTGCTCCCAGCACCCGCTTCATTCAAAGCTTCAATGACAAGCCCCTTAGTATATACTTCAGATGAACAGATCTTGGTGGTGATTGCCAAGATACTGTCCCTGGACCAGCTTTGATTTCAATCATTGATCTTCCAAGATATTTTGCAATAAATCTTATCATGATTTCAAGCCTTTCTCTTTCTAACACTTCATAACTTGCCCATCTGTTCTGGATTCTTCAATCTCTAGTCGTCGAATCTCAGAGTCAAGTTATTGGTGTCATGGCCTTGCCTAAACAGCTGATCAATGATGTTGTCCATTGATCTACTGTGTTCGGCATCAGCCTTTTTTATCAGTAGCTCCAAGGCTTTATCTTCAGCAATGTGCTCATCAGCACCTTTCTTTCGCTTGTAGGTGAGCATTGGTTGCTGTTCTTTCTCCTCCTTTTGGGCTTGCTTCGCTTCCTTCTTTTCCTCGGATCTTTTCCTCTTCTGTTCTTTCACTGCAGTACTCTCCCCTTTTTGGTTGCATTGGAGGAAGGGGTTGTACCGCAGAAAGAGTCTTTTGGACAGCAGCATCAACCAAGGGCTGTAATGTTGAGGAAAGCCTCTCATCAAGGGCTTTGATCACTATATCAGTGATTATGGGGATGATGAGAGGGAGGGAATTTTGGAGTACAGCACCTATTTGCTCAGGAGGGTTCTGTGCCTGAGAAGTAGGGCCTGAAGCAGAGGTAGGTGGTTGATGTTGGGGTGGCTCTGTGTTTGGGAAACCTTCAAGGGAAGGTGCCATCTGTGGGTGTATGAGGGTGGCAGATGGACTTGCATCCTGAGACATCTTGGCCAGCAGCTCCTTGAGTCTGCTAACCTCATCCTCTAGAATGGTGTTTTGAGCAACTACATCATAGAAGAAGCTCAGGTCATCATCAGTTAATACTGAATCACCTGACCTCCTGCTTAGAGCAGGATTTACATGCACTGGGTGTAGACCAGTTGGTGCATGTGCCCCTTGTGCTTGGTACTGGGGACTTCCAGCCTCAGGACAATGTCCATCATCAGCTGTGCCTCTAGGGAGGTCTTAGCCATGTTACCAGCCTCACTCTGGTCATGTGCTGAGTCAGAGGAGGTGGGCCTCACTAGATATTCTAAGCTCCTTGTCTACACCAGGAGATAGAATGGGAAACCCCTGTGCTGTGGTTCTCAGTGCACTGTGTTCCTCCCCCTCAATGTAGAGGTATTCCCAGTAGGAAGTGGTTTCTGGGGAGGGGGTGAGGAGTGCAATTGAGTCAGCACTTGTGCAACTATTAAAGTCGGGCTGTGAGGGGCGGTTGTTTGGGGTAAGGGGTAGAAGCAGTGTGCACCTGGGGTGGATGGTGCTCTTCAATGGCAATCTCCTCAAGTGAGAAGATCCCAGATAAGTAGGTGCCCCTTGGGTTGCTGCAGGCTCCTGTTGAGAGGAAGCCTGAGCGGCTGTGGCTGGAGGAGTCATTGTATCCACTAGGGGGTTTGGACTAGTGGATATATCCTGCGTTTGTTGTGCAGGAGCATCCTCAGGGGACTCAATTCCCTGAGTAGCTATTTTGGGTTTCTTTTTGGTGGTTTGGTGGGGACATGGATTTGGAGGTGGTGGCTGTGGGTTCCAGCTGCGTGGGTTTTCGCAGCTTGGCAGCCAGTTTGAGTGTCCGGTCAGAGTTGTGCCGGGAGTATACTTCAGCAGAACAGCCGTAGCAGGGACTCCCAAGCCAACAAGTCCCTCAGCATTAAGCTGGTCTATATAATGGCCATTATGAACCGTGGATAGAGTATCCAACGGTTGGCAGTTAGTTTTTGAGCCATATCTTTGAGCTCTGAAAATATTAATTCTGAAAAGTTCAGTGGTTGTTGCTCAAGGATAGAATACATTACCTGCTGCCATTTGGTGGACATTTGATCCCAAGACGATGTCTTAGGGCCAAACATACATTGACCCTATGAAAAATCAGGCGCTCAGCGTCATTAAAGTGTTTCTTCATGATGGTGGTGGCACTGAGAGCACCTTGATATCCATGCTGAGCAAATGATAGATCTATGGTGCCCTTCGGATATCCAGCAGGAGAGGTAGCATCACTCAGTTGAAGAATTTTACGGATTGTTGCAGGAGTAATCACTACTTCTTTGTTGTTGACGACTGACCGGAGGGATCGTGTGTTGCTCTCCTCAGTGTAACAGTAACGTTCATCCAAAATTGGTTCAAGGATTCGGCATGTAAAACGGGGTTCAGAAGGAATGCCTTGGTGTATTGGGACTGAACCATAAGATCGATAGCAGTATCGAACTTAGTCCAGAGCGGCGATTTTGTGAGGTAGGCAACACAGTTGTGTCGCGGTTTAATTTGCATAGACGCCATGGAAGTTTTGGAGAGGAACGTTAGGTTGAAGAAGATGAAGCATGGAGAGCTCAGGTTAAGGGTATTTATAGGGTACGGGTGAGGAAACGACTGAAGGATGTGGTGTTAGTCATCAGTTGTTTTAAACGACCGTTGACATGGTATTATCCTTTCAGACGTTGAAACAGCTGAAGTCGTGGTGTTAGGCATCAGTAGTTTAGAAAACTACTGAAGACCGTGGTTTTGACTTCAGATGATTGAAACAACTGAGGACATGGTGTTTGTCATCAGTAGTTATGAAACTACTGAAGACAGTGGTTTTGTCATCAGCTGTTGTAAACAGCTGAAGACTTGGTATTAGTCATCAGTAGTTATAAAAACTACTGAAGACGTGGTTTTGCTTCAGTTGTTTAAAATGAAACAGCAGTTGTACAAACGACTGAAGAGAAAGTTCTCTTCAGCTGTTTTCGTCAATTCTTAGCTTTTCAGCTGTTTCAAACTGTCCTCAACACAATCAGTCTTTATGGCTGATTTCAGTTGTTTCATAGGACATCAGTACTTATCTGTTTTTACTGATTGCAGTAGTTATGACTGCATCAGTAGCTGTAACTACGTCAGTAGTTTAGAGCAGATGAAGTACTTCAGTACTTGTGAGACATTTAGCCTTCAGTAGTTATAAAACTACTAAGGTTAAAAGAGCTCATCAGTACTTATATGTGACAGGCACTCATGATCATCAGTATGAATTACTGAGATCATCAGTAGTTGTCACTCATTCTAGCTGCAGCATACCAAGCCTTAACACCAGGTTTTGGAAAGTTGAACTATCCAAAGGCTTAGTAAAAATGTCTGCAAGCTCATCAGCACTAGGCACAAACTTAGGATCAATCAGACCTTTTTCAAACAGTCCCTTATAAAATGATGTCTGATCTCTATATGTTTGGTCCTAGAGTGCTGGACTGGATTTTTGACAATGCAAAGAGCTGAAGCACTATCCATTAACAATGGAGTCTTAGTCTCTGTAATGCCATAATCCAAAAGTTGGTTTTGAAGCCAGAGTACCTGAGATGTACAGCTTGCAGCAGCAATGTACTCTGCTTCGCAGTGGATGTAGCAACTGAGGTCTGTTTCTTGCTCTGCCAAGAAATCAAGCAGTTGCCTAGGAATTGACATCCACCAGAAGTTGATTTCCTGGTCAACTTACACCCTGCATAGTCACTGTCAGAAAAAGCAACTAATTTACCAGAATGTCTGGTAGAATACCATAAACCTAGAGATGGAGTGCCTTGCAGATATCTAAAGATCCTCTTGACTGCAATCAGATGAGACTCTTTAGGTGCAGCCTGAAATCTAGCACAAACACATGTAGCAAACATAATATCTGGTCTAGAAGCTGTTAAATACATCAAGGACCCAATCATACATCTGTAAAGTGTTTCATCAACCACTTTACCTTTCTGATCTGAGTCCAGTTGTGTGGTGCTGCTCATGGGAGTAGAACAGGGCTTACAGTTTTGTAAATCAAACTTTTGCAAAAGATCTTTTGTATATTTGGATGATGAATAAAAATTCCATCAGCCTTTTGTTTGATTTGCAACCCCAGAAAGAACTGTAATTCTCCCATGGCACTCATTTCAAACTTCTGTTGCATCAACTTTGTAAAGGCATCACACAACTTTGGATCAGAGGATGCAAAAATGATATCATCTACATAAATTTGAACAAGTAGATTATGCTGCCCAGCTTTCTTAATAAATAAAGTCTTGTCTATGGAGCCTCTAGTGAAATTGTTTTCCAGAAGAAAGTTTGATAATGTCTCATACCAGGCTCTGGAGCTTGTTTTAACCCATAAAGAGCTTTATCAAGCTTATACACCCAATTAGGATGTTTATTGTCCTCAAAGCCTGGAGGTTGACATACATAAACCTCTTCTTTAACTTTTCCATACAAAAATGCACTTTTGACATCCATTTGAAAGACTTTAAGTTTTTGATAAGCAGCATAAGCTAAAAACAATCGAATTGCTTCCGGTCTGGCTACAGGGGCAAAGGTTTCATCATAATCAATACCTTCTTCTTGTGCAAACCCCTGAACAACCAGTCTGGCCTTGTTCTTAACAATAAGCCCATTTTCATCAGTTTTGTTCCTAAACACCCATTTAGTGCCTATTGCACACTTCCTGGAGGTAGAGGAACCAGTTCCCACACTTGCTGTTTCTTGAACTGAAGAAGCTCAAGCTGCATGGCATCAACCCATCCATTGTCCTTTAAAGCAATGTGATAATTCTTTGGCTCTTGCTGACTGATGAAGAGAGCATAGAAGCAGAAATTGACAATTGACTTCTTGTTGATACTCCAGCAGTGATATCACCAATGATTTGAGACATGGGGTGATTCTTCAGATCTTGATACACAATGAGATCTGTGCAAGTGTTTGTAGCTGGTTCAGCAGCAACAGATGGTGATGGTGAATCATTTCCTTGAAACCAATCAGTGGATGGTAATTCAAAGGAAGTTGAATTCGAAGAAATCTCATCAGCATTGTTGTGGATGGTGCTACTGGCGCTACAGGAACATCAGGTCTAGTTGAGTCAGGCAGCTGATCACTAACCTGAAGAGGTGAGTACTGCAATCATCATCATCATCAGCAGTACCACCAGGTGGTGAACTGTTGACAGGAGCAACAGCAGGAGTTTGATAAGGAACATATTGCAGTATGTCCAGATCAAATAACTCCACAGGACTTTGTGGAATCTTGTCCTTTGGAGATTCATTAAACTTAACATGTAGAGTTTCTTCAACCATCTTTGTTCTGCAGTTGAAGACTCTGTATGCCTTGCAAGTAGATGAATAACCAACAAAGTATCCTGCATCCACCTTAGGATCGAATTTGTGGAGTTGATCCTTTGTGTTGAGAATAAACAGGGACACCCAAATGCTTTGAAAAATGAAATCAGAGGAGCCAAATGATGGAGAACTTCATATGGAGTCTTCATCAACCTCTGATTTACTAAAACTCTATTTTGCACATAACAAGCTGTGTTGACAGCTTCGGCCCAAAAGGTCAATGGCAAACCTGAGTCAGCCAGCATGGACCTTGCAGCTTCAATGAGGTCCTGTTCTTTCTCTCCACTACTCCATTTTGTTCTGGAGTCCTTGGAATGCTGAACTGCCTTTTGATTCCCTTTGAGAGATAGAAGTCATCAAGTGTATGATTTCTGAACTCAGTTCCATTATCACTCCTAATACACTTGACTGGAAGGGAATACTGCTTCTCAATGTACAGCACAAAGTGGATAATCTTCTGAGCAGCCTCATCCTTTGAATGTAGAAAGAAAGTCCATACAAATCTGGAGTAATCATCCACAATTACCAGACAGTATTTCTTCTTTGCCATGCTCATTACTCTCACAGGACCAAATAGATCCATATGCAGTAATTGCAAGCAGGCAGTGGACTTGGACACTTCAATAGGAGGAAATGAGACCTTGTGCTGTTTTCCTTTTAAACAAGCAGTGCAGTTTCATCACAGTGGAACTCCTTTATTGGTAAGCCTCTGACTAAACTATTGTGGCTAAGCTGATTCATGTTTTTGAGATTAACATGACCAAGCCTCCTGTGCCACAGTTTAGATTCTTGAAAAGAGGCTTTGGAAAATAGGCAAGGATTGCCTTTGAGATCTATCTTCTTAGAGAGATCTAAGGCATACACTCTTCCTGTCCTGTGGCTTTCAGGAGAGTGTGATCATCCAACACCTTGTCAATCAAGGGCAAAACTTTGGATGACAGAATCCTACAGTTTTGACTTATGAAAAGGGCAACATGGCCTTTATCACACATTTGACTGACACTCAAGAGGTTGTACTTGAGATTTTCCACATGATTAACATCATCAAATTTGATTTCTCCATTGGAGACAAAGCCCTTACCGATGATGTAACCCCTAGCATCATTGCCAAAAGAGACAAATCCCTTCTTTCCTTGAGAGTAGTCATGAAGAAGAGAGATGTTCCCAGTCATGTGCATAGATCCCCCACTGTCTACATACCAGATGCTACTTTGGCATGTTGAAGAAACCTGCAATAATAAACAATCAGTTAGTTTTAGAGACCCAAACCTTTTTGGTTTTGGGCCTGGTCTCATCAATAGATGGTAAACTAGCATGTTTATTTGTAACAACAGCCTGAGAAGAAGAAGATGGTGCAGAAGAGGAGTCCTTTGGCTTAGACCTCCTTTTCTGTGGTTTCAACATAGGAGAATCTAGTTGGTTAACTCTACCCAACAGATGTTGTACCATCATCACCAGCTGTGTCTGATTTTGTGATAAAGCTTTCAGCTCATCAGACACATTGCTAGTGGAGTTAGATAAGGTCCTATGTTGCACCTTCTTCTTTTGAGCACCCTCAGCTGTCACCTGTTTAACTCCTTCCTTTTTGGATTGCTTTAAGGACTTAAGGGTTACAGGATTTGATGTTGTTGATACAAATGTGGTCTCAAACTCAGTTTTCATTTTTACCATTTTCTCATTAATTTCTTCTTTTTGTTTGAGTTTGGAACCTCTTTTGTACCAACAATCATCTGTAAGATGATTGAACAAACCACATACTTCACATGGTTTCTTCTTCATCTTAGGTTGATCATCAACTAAAGATGGTGAAGCAACAGAAGACTTGTTCTTCAATGCTTTGGAAGCATTGGTTGCTTTCTTGACAGCCTTTAGTAGTCTTCAAACTCTTTCTACTGCCAGTTTTCTTCTCTTCAGTGCTGACAGCAGTTGAAGTTTGAACTTCAGGAGTTGAATCCTGCTCTCCAGTCCTTTCAGGACCTTCAGGATTGACTCCTGAGTTGATCAACTTATTGATCATGTGAATGTCAGCATTTGGACCATCAACATCAGCTGATAGGTTCAAAGAGGACTTGATGCTGACTGCTACTTCTGATTGTGCTGTATCAGAAGGTAGATCACATGATTTGATGGATTGGTTATCACTCTCACCATCAGATTCTACCTCTGCTCTTGGGGTAAAATCTGTAGGTGGAGCAGTGTGATTGTAACCAATTCCAAACTTCACATTTGAAGCAGATTGCTTACTGAGAAGCATTTCAAAACCTTTGCATGATTGTACCCATCTATCACACTCGACCTGGGTAACTGCAAGGGTTTCTTTGAGATCTTTGTACTTCTCTAGAAGTACATCTTCTCTAGCCTTATCATCAATTATTTTGCAATTCAGTTTATAAACCTCATCATTTTTTTATTTGAGCACAAACTCAAACTCAGCTTTGTTTTTGGAAATTTTGTTCTAGCTCAATGTCTTATTAATTAAAGCTACATTTGCTTCTCTAATGGAAGCAAATGCTGATATGCATTGTTCAGAACATAATTGGCTTTTGCCTCAGAGGATACCTGTGATACCTGAGGTGTAGAGGCATTGGAAGATGAAGTATCAGCAGACTCCAAAGCCATAAGAGCTAGATTCCCAAAGGGACTGTCACCACCATGTTGACCAGCACCTGAGAACAGTTGATCATGACCAGACAAGTCATCTGGTAAACTGCTCCAGTCAACAACTCCTGGGGTGAAGAAGCTGTGTTGTTGAGATGAAGGTTGTTGATGAGATAGGGAAGGCTGAGGTTCTGGTAATGCATGAGGTTGTGGTGTCATAGGAACTTGAACTTGATTTGACTGTGGCATGTAATAACAAGGGTACTGATATGGCATTTGACCCTGAGGAACAAATATGCCGGAGATTGTTGTTGAGGATGATGACTAGATGTGACAGGATGTTGCCCTCTGTTTTGTTGACTATTGCCAGGAAAAGTCACAAAGGGTGCAGTAGAGAATTTGATCCAGTTGATCTACACTCTCTTGCAAAGTGTCCAAGCCGTTGGCATTTGTGACACCTCAACTTGCTCTTGTCAAAACCAACTTTGGTTTTGCCAGAGAGTCCTTGGAATTTTCTTCCAGTTCTTTTGTAGAACTTCTGAGATCTGATATTTATCAAGGCCATTTGGCTCAAAATATCCATCTCTTCTAAGTCATCATCAGCAATCCCCTTGAGATCATCCATAATGAAACATAAATTGTCATTATTACATCCAGTGAACTGACCATCAACACTTACAAATGCAGAATTAGAAGTGCTCGAAGAGAAATAATATGCTCATCATACTGGCATTCAGATGAAGCATATTCTGACTCATGACCCACCAAGGCAGTGTTGCCTTGTATAAAGTCTTCAGTGAGCTTTCCAGATGAAGACAGCTTTCTCTTCTGTTCTATCTCTCTCTCAAAAGTGAGCAATTTCCCATGGAGTTGGGTGAGAGATAGTTGTCCAAACTTGCACTGGAGCGTAGGACAATAGTATATGGTCCCATCTCTCAGGCAGTGATCTCAGAAATCTGTTATTCATCTGAATATTGGTGTATTCAAGTTTGACCATTTTTAGTTCAGAGATCAAACAAGAAAACCGCTCATATTGTTGAGTCAGTGTCTCACCCTTTATATGAGAGAATGTCTCATATTGTTGGGCAAGAATTTCTCTATTATTTGCCAAGACCTCATCTGTTCCTCCAAATTGTTCTTTCAAAGCAATCCAGAGGTCATGGGCAGTTTCATGATGCATTAGCCCAGAATAGATTTCATGGGCAAAGCCATGGCCAGAATTCCATGGGCTTTTGCATCAATCTCAAGCAACTTTTTATCCTCATCTGAGTATTGCTCCCTCCTCTTCGGAACCATTTGATTGGTTTCCGGGTTATTCACCATAGGCTTGTGTGGACCATGTACCACTGATGTCCAACACCCTGCGCTGTTAACAGACAGGTGATGAAGCATACGTCTTTGCCATATGTTATACTCATTCCTAACCAGCATAGGAGGCTTGGTTGAGGAACCAGTATTGTGAGGATCATTGGAGGGAGTGGTCATTTTCAGTTCAAAAACGTTTAGTTCAAGTTTTTAAAAAAGTTTTAGACAAACCACAACAAACTCAATAAGAACCAAGAAAAGATCTCAGGATGAATGAGCAGAAATACAGAAAATTCAATCTCTATAACCGTTTCTTGCAAAAACAAAAGCTAATTCAATCAAACTTGGATCTTGAATAGCAGTTTCAATGATCAATTATTAGATCGATCAATGATTAACCGGCTCTGATACCATTTGACAGGATCAGTGATCACAAGTTTGATGTTTCAAAATATAACGCAGCGGAATACAACCACGAATTAGACGAATTGTAGCAAGCTAACGATATATGTGAGCATTAAGATCGCATACAGTTATAGGGAGAGAATATGTATTTCTGATTTCTAGGAATGTTTATAGATGAGGAATATTTCTAATCGAATCAATCATTCATTCCATTCAATTCTCATTTCATTCAATGATTACAATAGGTTGTCACTCCTTATATAGAGTGCAACAGTCACTGCTGTTATCACGGAAAGTGACAACTGGCAGATCCAATACAGAAATAACTAATTCTTAACAAACTACTGAAATGTTCACAACTACTGAGAACATATCAGCAAGTTAAGTACAAAATATGAAACTACTGAAACTACAACGACTGAAGAACAAGCTCTTCAGTCGTTTTACAAAACTACTGAAACATAGAAAATAAAACTACTGATATCACAACTACTGAAGAAGTACTCTTCAGCAGTTGTGACAAACTACTGAGGCTTCAGTACTTGATCTTCAGACTTTGACCTTCAGGTGTTTCATCAGCTGATGACTTCAGTAGATATCATCAGCTGATGTCTTCAGTCTTTGTCTTCAGACTTTGTACATCAGTTGTTGATCTTCAGCACTTGTGAACTCTTCAGCTGTTGTACTTCAGTACTTTGGTCTTTCAGCTTCAGCACTTGTGTTCTTCAGCTGTTGTACTTCAGCACTTTAGTTCTTCAGCTGTTAAGGTCTTCAGCACTTGATCTTCAGCTGTCGAAGTCTTCAGCACTTGTCAAACTACTGATGAGGCTTTCAGCAGTTGTTGTGATACCGTGTGGGACTTAGAGGTTTTCTGATCTTGGCTCATTGGTTCTTTTGGTCCAACACATTTTCACTCTTCTCAGCCTCTACTGATTCGTTGAGCTCGGACTCTTATTGAAGTAAGGCATCAATCACTTTATTATTGCACTTAGCATCTTCTCTTAAGCTTTTGATCCTTGCTTTCAGCTGCATTAGTAGATCATCCTTTTCTGTTATTATCCCTTTCAGCTCTTTAATCCTTTGCTTTCTGAAGTTAGACTTCATTACAAGCTTGTTGTACTCAGCCACTAGGTAGCTTTTGCTTAATGAGATGTCATTATCACTTAGATCATGTTCATTGTAAGCAATAACTTCCTTATATTTTTCTTCTTCTCTCCTTTCTTCTTATTTGCCAACAATCTTAACTTTATGATCTTCAGAATGAGCAGCCACACTTGCTGAGCTTGAGCATTCATCTTTTGATTCATCATGCTCATCATGATGTGGTTGTTGTTGCTGCTGATTGACAATGACTGGAGAAACTGGTTCCGTATCATTTGAATGGACAAGAGATTCAGTCTTGGATAATGATAATTGAACAGTACTGGCTTGAGAGACTAAGAATGTTTCCCCTGTGTGAAAGCTCTCAATGGTTTGCTTTTCTGTAATTGGAGAGATAGGTTCTGTGTTGGCTAGCTGGTGATTGTAGAGTAAGAGGAGATATTGGCTGAGTGTTTTGCCTGGCTGAGGGAGATTGTTGAGAGTGAATATATAGAATGGGTGAAATGGGCTGAGTGTTTGACTGGTAGGTGAAGGGTGTTATGGAGACTGATATTGTTGGAGAACATGTGATAGATCTGGTGAGTGAGTGGCTTGTACAGAGTTGGTTGGTGAATCCTCCTGTTGAACTTCCCACACAAGCTCTTGAGGAATGTTTGCATGAGCATTGTAGGACTATTGAAGGGGGTCAATTACAACACCACAACACAAAGAGGAGATTAACTAATCTTAATCAAACAGTAAACTGAATTAACCAAGGTAAGATACTAAGAACACAAGTAATATAAGAGACAGAACACAAAGAACACAAGTATATGGTTTTCAAGAATGTAGTATATTGCTTTCTTTATGTTCTATTACAAGTGTTACAAAGCATGATAGAAAGATACAAGAACATGAGATACTTATACTACATCCTACAGTCGGCTATACTTTGAAAGCCAGCTGGATACGATTGACTAGACACAAACAAAATCAATTGTAGAGTTAAAAGGTAGATTGCCTTTTGACTTGTGACTATGACATGTCATATCTTACATCCTTATCTATTACAAAAAGGATAAAGTACATGAAGTAGAAATTTTACAGACTCAATACCTCAATGTACAGTTACCAAAAGCATGGACCTTTTCACCAACTCATATAAGTTGGTGACCTTACAGAGATGCAGCGGAAAGGTGTCCAGCTTTATGGAAAAGACAATCAGATAAAGCATGTGTCAAAAGTCTTCGAAAGAAATCTGTCTTCATGAGTTGAAGCTTCGGAAGACTTTGTCTCTGAGGCTAGGGAAGACTTCATATTTGGCTTCGGAAGATATTGGTCTTAGCTTCGGAAGATTTCACACTTAGAATATTTCTGTTGCATGTGTGAAACTTCCTAAGCATTCTTCTTCATAGTACTTGTGCAGCATGCAGGAGAGACTTTGGATGTTTAGGCTGCATCAGCCTCTTCATTAATCTCTACAAACTCCCCCTAGGCTGATACTACCAAAACACTTAGTAGACTTCAGATATCAACAGTCCTCATTAGGATGATCACCATTCCTTTCTTCAAAAGGTGATCAGGATCCTTTAGACTGTCAAAATGTCTTCTCATATCAAAGAGGTCATGCAGAGGCAACTGAAACATATCTTGCCATGTGTAAATGTCTTTAGTGCCTTGATCTCTAATGACATGCCATCTTTCTGGATTTGTGGTGTATGTCCAAGACAAGATGGGTCTTCCTGATGCTAGAGGAGCTGTTTGAATTGGAGTTGATGTAGCATCCTCTGGCTACACATCCTCAGGATGTTCTGGCTCATCCTGGGGTTTAGAAGAGGGTGCAGTCTTCTTCTTCTTTGGCTTTGGTTTAGAAGCCATCTTCTTCTTTCTCTTTGCAGGTTTTAACTGAGAAGACTGGTCTGCAGTACTAGATTGAACTCTATTGTGTTTCTCAGTTGGGACTTCCTCTCTCTCAGGCTCAGAATGAGAGGGAGGTTGACCCTGCTGTGGATCAGAAGATGAAGCTTGCTGAGTTTCAGCAGAAGATCCAAGTTGTGTTGTCTCTAGTTGTTCAACCTTAACCTCCACTTTAGGTGGAGCCTGACTTGGAGTGGAGTGTAAGTCAATGAGCTCTCCACTTTTGATCTTCTACTTGATCACCCTAATATGCTCATCCATAGTGGATAGAGACATGGGGCCAAGTCTCCTTTCGGAGAATCCATATAGCTTCAAGAAGCTCATCATCCTCTGCCTGTTAGCAGACTTCTTCATGCTCTTTTGGATGATAGCTCTTGATTTTGCAGCTTCTTCCCTTAGCTTCTTCTTAGTTGTCTTTCTGTCCTTGACTATCTCAAGTTCAAGTTGTTTTAAGTACTCAAACTCAACATAGTCATAGGACAAGGGAAGAAGTGCCTCTGCCTGATAGAAGCCTATGGCACTCAGGTAGTTGATCATCTTGATCCTATCTTCTTCTTTGTCTACCTGAGGTTCTTGTTGAACCGCATCCTCTTGTGCAGAACTTTCTTGAACTGGGGAGAGGGTAGGCATATCTTTGTACAGTCTTTTCCTTCTTCTCTCTTATTTGACTTGTACTAGAAGCTCTGCATCTTCTGCCTCCTTCTTCTCCCTAGACCTTTCCAGGTCAACCAGTTCATTCAGCTCATCGAAGGGGAGAGAAATGACATTGTGTATGTCATAGTTCCTAGTCTACAGATAATTTATCCTGACTGCCTTTAACTCATCATTCTGAGTATCTGGTCTGGGGACAACCCTGATTGTAGACTCCATGAGTCTTGAAGACTCAGTAGAGGAACCTTCTCCCCTCAGCCTCCTTTTCCTCTCTCTCTCCTCCCCCTCAATTTACTCAGATGTCATCTTTCTTTTCCCTTTATCACTCACAGACCTTTGTGACTCAGGGTGGAGAGAGCTTTGGCCTTTATTGCTTGTTGCAACATCTGAGCTCTGGCCAGAGAGAGGTTAAGAATCACCTTCACCAGAAGGTGTCTCAGAAGGAATGTGGATCTCTGCAGCAGTTGATGATGATGAGACAGGGGTCTCAGGTTCTGCCACTAGGCCATCAGTCAAGGTTTCCCCTATGAAACTAATCTTAGGGTCTGCCTCAACATCCAGTTGACCGATGGCATTGCCTGATTGCCTAAGTCTCCTTCTTAAGCTAAACTCTGCAGTGATCCTGTCTTGGATTCTTTGAGCCAGTCTGTCAGCTTGTCTTGATTTGCTTGGGTTGACAAGTGGCATGTTGACTAAATCCAGACCTTCATAGTAGTTCAAAGTCTGAAAATTGAAGACTTCTTGTTGTCCTTGAACTCTTATGATGATTAGGGTTTTCCTGATATTGTCATACCTCCACCCAATGATGTGATTGGAAGATGGTGAAGATGGATGGTGAGTCCTCAATGTCCACTCTCTCTGAAGGACTCCCAGGTTCTGCAGTTGTGATGACTTTCTCCCCTTTTTTGGTAGCATCACCCACTTGCATAGGTGAGCTGGAAGATAGGTCAGTCGCATCCATAGGTTCTTGTGTTCCTGATTGAGCTCTTCTTAAGGGTCTCCCAGCTAGTTTTTCCTTAAGATATGAAATCTCAAGTTGCTGATCCTTGATCCTGTTGTGTAAGGTAGTCACCTGAGATTCTTTGAGACTAAGTAAGTGCATGTTTTAGACAGTTTGTGCACCATTAGTCTCAGATTCCCCTCATCTTCATCAGAAGACTCATTGGGGGATGAGATGATTGGACCAAAGTCCTCTCTCTCACCACCAGCTTGAGGTTCTTGGCTACTGGTTTTCCTTTGATCACTAGCAATCTCAATTGAGATGTCAGTGGGCTGAGTTGCCATGGTTGAGGTCTTAATGATGTAATCACTTTCAGAAGTGAGAGCCTCTTCTATATGGACATCTTGAATAGGTTCAGAGGTGTCCACCTTAGTTGTAGGTGACTGATATGGGATAGATGTAGGAGAATCAGGAGCATTCGTCTCTCTTTGAGTAGGGGTGAAGAAGAGAGTCTCATTATACTCAATGAAACCTAGATCTTCATCAGTATAGAAGTCAAGGTTGGGAATTGGTTGGTTGAGATCTATAGGCTGGGGATGGTAACTATCCCCTGAAGGTTGATCACTTGAGTGTTGAGAATCAGAGTGATAGCTTAAGGCAGTGTGGCTAATGAGCTCATCAGGCTGAGCATGAGGAACCTCAGCACTGATTCTTGAAGAGATGGGAGTTGTCTGCTCCTCAGGAGAAATGGGAGCTCCAGTGTCCATTTCCTCCTGTGTGAGTAAGTATATGGGGGCCTCCACAGATTGAATAGTCTGAGCAGGGGTTCGTTTGGATTTTCTTTTGTAAGTGAGGGTGATTTTAGGCTATGTGGGTGGTTGGAAAGTAGCAGGTGTGGGTTCAACACTAGCTTGTGCTGCTAGGTTGTCACCTTGAGCAATGAGCTCTAACATTTTTGGGACTAGGGCTGTTTCTACCCCAGAGAAGCCAACAATTGGCTTCCTTAGTATTTTAAAGATGCCGGGCTTCATCTGTCCCAATTTAAGAATATTATCTGTTTCCCTTAACTATCAGCCTAGTTCATAGTTAATAATGTACTGGACATATCTAGGAAACATATAATATTCTAAGGAGTCTAAGTTAGAAAGTAAATTTGTATAAACAAACTAAGAGTACCTGAACTTGACTCCGTGAACCATTTCATGGATTATAAAGGAGAGATCCTCATGAATCTGGTCCCATCCACCATGCTTGTTTGATAAGCTGTGGGTGACCACATGGAGCAGGAATCTCCATTGGGATGAGACCTTCCCTTTCCTAAAGGTCTTTACAGAGAAATCTCCCTCATATCCCATCTGCTCAAAGGAATGATTAATAGCTTCCTTTGGGAAGAACACCTCACCTTCTTCATCATCCAGCTGAAGATGCATGTTGATGATGGCCGGAGTGATGAAGACTGTTCTCCCCTGCACTGTGGCAGACAGTGCCTTCTCCCCATCCATAACAACCTCTTGGCAGGTTTTCCAAAATTCTAGCAGATGATCCTCATAGAGTGGAGGATCAATGGTTAGGGAGGTGAAGTAGTTAGACAAAGCTAAGAATCGACAAACCTCTAAGAAATGAGGATCTTTCTCAGAGCTTAACAGAGCAACCTGATTATGTTGTCTATGTAGCTGCATGGTAAAGTTGGGATTATTTCTGTGAGCAAGGTTGGCCATTTTGAGGTAGCTTAAAAATGAAGAAAGAAAGAAGAAAGAAATTTCAGAGAGAAATTTGGATTTTTAGGTTTGGAGGAAGAACAAATGATAGAAAGAGGGGGAAACCATGGGGTTTATATGTGAGAGGGATTTCAGATAAAGTTTAATGAAAGAGGATAAACATTGAAATCTGGATGTCGGTCCCACCTTTGAAAAAGTAGTTTACTTTTGCTCAAAAAGTAGTTTTCTTGGAAGTCAAAAAGCTTTCGAAGGTAAATTATCTTCAGGAGTTTTAATTAAAAAGCTTCCGAAGCTAAAATGACTTCGGAAGATTTTCCTGAGAGGTTTGAACATTTTGCTTCGGAAGAGAAATTAAAACTTGATTGCTTTGTATTTAGAACACAAAGCTTCCGAGAGTTAATTTTGCTTCGGAAGTAAATGGTTCTTAAAAATAAGTAAGTGTCTGAGACAAGTGTTTAAGCTTCGGAAGATAGATCTGAAAGCTCTTCCGAAGGTAAATTTCTTAGACAGTTATTTATTTTGAAGGCATGATTTGCTTCTGAAGTTAAAAGAATAACTTCCGAATTATCAGAAATTTTCAAGAATCTAAGGAAAGTCTTCAAAAAGAAATTTTTATCCAAAGAAAACCTGAGCTTATGAAAGTGATGAACTAGACAACTTAGGACACACATATTTTACGAAATAATAAGAATTAGCTTTAAGAAAAGCTTACTCAAAGTTGATCATCCCAATAGCTGATATTAGATATTTAATCTCTGTTCATCAAAAGCTTTTGTAAACAGATCAACATATTATTCATCTGTGTGAACTTTAACTAGTTTAATTAATCAATTTTCATAGTTATCTCTTATTAAATGATACCTGATATTGATGTGCTTTCTCTTTGAGTGCTGCACAGGATTTTCTGTGATTGAGATAGCACTATTGTTGTCTATGTGAATGGGAGTCTCCTTGAAGTTTAACCCATAGTCTAGCATCTAATTTTGAATCCAAAGTACTTGAGCACAGCAGCTTGCAGCAGCAATGTATTCAGCTTCAGCAGTTGATGCAGAGACACAAGATTGTTTCTTGCATTGCCATGAGACAACCCTTCCACCAAGGAACTGACATCTCCCAGATGTAGACTTTGCAGTCATATTGCAACCACCATAATCACTATCTGTATAAGCATACAGATTGAAGTCAGGATTCTTAGGGTACCATAAACCAAGTGTTGAAGCACCTTTGAGGTATCTTAGAATCTTCTTGACAGTGATAAGGTGAGACATCTTAGAGTTGGCTTGATATCTTGCACAGATGCATGTAGCAAACATAATATCAAGCCTGCTAGCAGTAAGATACATAAGAGACCCAATCATAGCCCTATATAAGTGCTCATCTACACACTCCCCCTCAAGATCAGGTCTAAGGGAGTGGTTTCTGGCTATGGGTGTCTTAGCAATCTTACAGTCAGTCATGTTGAACCTTTTGAGTATGTCCTAAACATACATTGACTGACTTATGAAGATGCCATCTTCAACTTGCTTCACTTGAATTCCCAGAAAGAAATTAAGTTCCCCCATGGCACTCATTTCAAATCTGTCTTTCATCAGCTTCTCAAAGTCTTTACAGAGATTTGAATTAGTTGAACCAAAGATGATGTCATCCAAATACACTTGAACTAGAAATATGTCCTTTGATGAAGAGAGTTCCATCTATAGTACCTCTCCTGTATTCATGTTTACAAAGATACTCAGAAAGTGTCTCATACCATTTCCTGGGTGCCTGATGTAGCCCATAGAGAGCTTTGTCAAGCTTGCAGACATAATCAGGATGATCAGGGTCTACAAAACCAGGTGGTTGTTTGACATAAACCTCTTCATCAATCACTCCATACAGAAAGGCACACTTCATATCAAGCTAAAAGACCTTGAAGTTCTTGGATGTAGCAAATGCCAGGAATATCCTAACAGCTTCTAATCTTGCCACTGGAGCAAAGACATCAGTGTAGTCAATCCCTTCTTCCTGTGTGTATCCTTGAACAACTAGTCTAGCTTTATTCTTGATGATGATGCCTCTATCATCTTTCTTGTTCCTAAATATCCATTTGGTTCCAATGGTAGTCTCCCATAAGGAAGAAGACATAGGTTCCAAAATTTCTGCCTTTTGAATTGAAGTAGCTCTTATTGCATAGCTTCAACCCAACTTCCATCCTTTAGAGCCTCATCAACTTTCTTTGGCTCTATCTGGGATAAGAAACAAGAGTGAAGACAAACATTTGCTTCATGGGTTTGTCCTCTTGTCCTTACCCCTATGACAACATCTCCAATGATGTTTGTGGTGGGGTGAGACTTGTGGATCCTAAGCTGAGGGATCATAGCAAGTTGCTGAGAGAGATCTAAATTAGAGAAATTTAGATCTAGCATAGATGTTTCTCCCAACACATCAGCATACTTTTCAAGAGAAACTTGATCCAAGCAGTGTGTGACATCATTGATGTTATCATCTATGGTGTGATTAGATGCATTAAGGAATTCTTGATCACTATCACCACCACCATTGTTGTCTTCCACAATTGAGATGTTCTTATCTGGTTATGGAGTCTCTGAGCTAGAATTTGAAGGCACCCCAGATATATCAGCTGAGTTTGTCATTGTAGTGCTGATAGAAACCTCATTAGCAGAAGTAGTTCCAACTGGAGCTGAAGATATATGACTTGAAGGTCTTCTTAGCTCAAATATTAGATCAGGATCACCTGCATTTAAATTTTCTGCAGATCCTGAAACATTCTCACAAGATTTGTTAAAACAGTTGGTAACTAAGTCAAGATCAAATAACCAATCAGGACCAGAACCAGCAACACAGGGTGTGTGTTCGTTGAAAGTCACATTGGCTGACTCCTCAACAATTCTAGTTCTGAGATTGTATACTCTATAAGCCTTAGCTTGAGAAGATTATCCAATAAAGTGTCCTTCATCTGATTTCTCAGCAAACTTGGCAATTTGATCTTTGGTATTCAAGATGGTGCAAGGATATCCAAATGACCTGAGAAAACCAATGAAAGGTTTCCTCTTGTGCCAAAGTTCATAAGGAGTCTTGCGATGAGTCTTAACTACTAAGACTGTGTTCTGCACATAGCAGGCAGTGTTGACTGCCTCTGCCCAGAAGGTGATAGGCAGCTTAGAGTCAAACAACATGGTTTTTGCAGCTTCAATTAGTGTCTTGTTTCTCCTCTTAGTAACACCATTCTACTGAGGAGTCCTGGAAGCACTGTATTGTCTTGTAATACCCTTTTCATCACAGAATGTATCAAGGATTTGGTTCTTAAATTCAGTTCCTTGATCACATCTTATGATCTTAACCTTGTGATCAGATTGATTCTCAATTTTTAAGATGAAATTCTTCAGAATCTCAAGAGTCTCATCCTTAGTTCTAAGGAAGAAGACCCAAGTGAATCTTGTAAAGTCATCTGTGATCACTAAAAAATAAGAGGTTCTTCCTAGACTCATTACACTGGTGGGGCCAAAGAGATCCATATGTAACAAGTGTAGGGGTGTAGTAATGGAGTTCCTTTCCTTAGGCCTGTGAGATACCTTATGTTGCTTTCCTTTCAGGCATGCAACACAATGATCATCACTTGTATAATCTTTCTTTGGTATTCCAGTTACCAAATCATTCTTAATTAATTTATTCATGTTTTTAAAGTTTACATGGCATATTCTTTTATGCCATAGGAAAGACTCATCACTATTGGCTTTAGACAGAAAGCATAAAACTTCTCCAGAGGGAGATGTTTCTTGCAAATCCATCTTATAAATGTTCCTTTCCTGGGGGCTCTAAGCAGAATATGCTCATGAGGAATGACCATACCAGGCTTGAGAACAATGCACTCATGCTCAGTAAAGAGCATGTTATGACTCTGATCACAAAATTAGGATACACTCAGACAATTGTACCCAAGCTCCTTGACAAAGTTTACCTTTTCAATGTTGAGCTTACCATTTGTGACCTTGCCCCTTCCATAAATGTAACCACCTTCATCTCCTCCAAAAGCAACTGGTCCTCCATCAATCCTTTCAGAGTTCTGGAGTAGTGACCTATTGCCTGTCATGTGCCTAGAACAGCCACTATCAATTATCCAGACATTCGTGTTTGTCTTGAGTTGTCCCTGCACAAAGAAAAGAATTAGTTACATTTGGAAACCCAAGCCTTGCTTGTCTTGGGCTCATTAACAGAAGGTAATGCAACAGTAATAGATCCTATGGTTGTACTAAGAGGATCTTGAGCTGTTGTTGATGGAGAATTTTCAGTCATTTGGTCTTTCTTAGACATCCACACTACCTTTGGAGTCCTGGACTTGACCTTAAAAACTTTGGAAGCTTTTGGGACTTCGGAATTTTTGATGACTGAACCTTCGGAAGATTCTGCAGACACTGCAGCAGACTTCAGTGCTTCGGAAGAACTCCTTTCTTCCGAGACCAACTTCTCTTCCGAGGGTAATTTTCCACTTCCCTTCTTGTTAGACTTGGAGCTTCCGAAGGAAATAGATTTTCGTTCTGAAGCTTGAATCTTCTTAAGACCCTTTGAAGTCTTTGTTTTGGTCATATGGACAGTACCTTTTGGATTGTAGGGACAATCCTTAGCAATGTGAGTGGTACTTTCACACATGACACAAATCATCTTCTTCTTCACAAGAGCCATTTCCTAGGAACAAGACTGTCTTTGGTCACATCCCTTCTCCACCTTCATCTTTGCAGATGCTGAGACAGTCCTCTTGGGCTGAGAACTGTGCTTGGAGTTTGATGGTCCAGACTGTGCAACAGTGTTACACAGTAGATCAGTCTCCTTCTTGTTACTGAGATGATTTGAACAAGAACCAGAACTCTTAGCAGAAGAGTTTTGGTTGATGTCTTCAGTCCCTACCACTTTAAACCCTACAGATATGAAAACTTGTTTCTGCTTAAAGTCAAAAGTAGCCATGATCTCTTGAGCCTTCCTTGCTTTTCTATTGCTCTTTTTGATCAAGTTCTTTCTCATGGACTTGGTTATCACAGTCTTCTTTTTCTCCTCAGAAGGATAGTGACCCTTCTTGGAATCCTCCTCTTCACTCTTCTCAGAGGAATTCTTCACTATCTCTTCTTCATCCTCTTCACTCAAACGATCTATGAGAGGAAGCTCATCTTCATAAGTTCCACACCTTGGAGATCTTACAGACAAGATTGTGTGTGGAGGAGCTATCTCATTGGATCCTAGTCCCTGCCTATTTTGATAGCACACCTTGTTGTGCAGGGATGAGGATATCATGTTCTTGAAGGTCTCTTCTTCAAGAACACTCTTTTTTGCCCTGGCTTTGCTGATCACAAGCTCAGCCTGGCACTCAGTCAGCTTGGTTATAAGATCTTTGATTTGAGTCCTAAAATCTGTGTGTTCATGCTTTAGAACTAAAATAGTTTTCTCTGGTTCCTCTATCTTCAGTTTATAATCATTTTCAGACTTTCTAAAACCAGATTTTAAAATGTTTAAGGACTCAAGGTCAGATCTCATTTCCAAGTTATAGGACCTATATCTGTTAACTTTAGCAATGCATTCAGGAGTACAGAGATGTTCTAATACCTTGGCTTCATCATGATCTACCATCAATGCTTGGTTAGGAGAAGCATCTTCCACCTAAAAGCTCCAGTCAAAGTCTCATTCTTCAACAGCAACAATAGCTTGCTGCTTTGACTTCTCATTCTGCAGAGCTTTGTCAGTGTAGTTTGGTCTGGACTGTGTTTGGCCACCATTTGTTCTGGGTGCCTTACACTCTCTGGCAAAGTGGGCCATCAAGTTGCAGTTGTAACACTTGACTGCCTTTGTCCAGGCCAAACTTTCCGCTGGTTGAAGGGGGTCAGTTATAACACCACAACACAAAGAGGAGATTAACTAATCTTAATCAAACAGTAAAATGGATTAACCAAGGTAAGATACTAAGAACACAAGTAATATAAGAGACAGAACACAAAGAACACAAGTATATGGTTTTCAAGAATGCAGTATATTGCTTTCTCTATGCTCTATTACAAGTGTTACAAAGCATGATAGAAAGATACAAGAACATGAGATACTTATACTACATCCTACAACCGGCTATACTTTGAAAGCCAGCTGGATACAATTGACTAGACACAAACAAAATCAATTGTAGAGTCAAAAAGTAGATTGCCTTTTGACTTGTGACTATGACATGCCATAGCTCACATCCTTATCTATTACAAAAAGGATAAAGTACATGAAGTAGAAAGTTTACAGACTCAAGACCTCAATGTACAGTTACCAAAAACATGGACCTCTTTACCAACTCATATAAGTTGGTGACCTTATAGAGATGCAGTGGAAAGGTGTCCAGCTTTATAGAAAAGGCAATTAGATAAAGCATGTGTCAAAAGTCTTCGAAAGAAATCTGTCTTCATGAGTTGAAGCTTCGGAAGACTTTGTCTCTAAGGCTTCGGAAGACTTCATATTTGGCTTTGGAAGATATTGGTCTTGGCTTCGGAAGATTTCACACTTAGAATATTTCTGTTGCATGTGTGAAACTTCCTAAGCATTCTTCTTCATAGTACTTGTGCAACATGCAGGAGAGACTTTGGATGTTTAGGTTGCATTAGCCTCTTCATTAATCTCTACAAGCATCTACCACATGATCAAACATGGGCATGTCTCCTCCTTCATACTTACTGGATATTTTATTTAGTACGGATCTACCTAGGTGAGCTTGAACAAATACATCACAATCTACAGTAGTCCCAGGCAGATCAACATTGATGGTTAGTTGCAAAAAACTTGGAAACATATACATCTTGTCAGCCTTCTGTACTTTGATGTGATCACATAAGCAGTTGAAGATGTACTTTGAGTAATTGTAGGTTCTTCCCTCAAAGACACCAATAATGCCTAAAGAGATATGCCTTGAAAATCTGTCAAGTCCAGATTTCCTATTTGAGATGAACTTAAGATAAGTATGGCAGAGAAATCTGGATGGCTTGCAGAGTCTTCCTTTCTTTATTTCTCCCTTCTCGAAGTCACCATCATACCCCATCAGAAGAAAAACTTTCTCTATGTATTCATTCTCGAACACATCAGACTAACCAGCTTCTACATCGCCCTACTCAAGAACCCTTCTTATTGTCTGATCATCCACTCTTAGTCTTTGATTCTTCACATCAGCCATAATAACTTGACCATCTTCTTCTATTTGGGCGGTGTTCTTGTAACACCCCGAAATTTCTATTTAAACGGAAGGAAAAGAAGAGTTAACGGAAAGAATAGAAATTTTGCATAAGTGGAAGGGGAAAAAGTGTACAAAGTACACTTTTATTATTTTAAGGATTTAAGGGCATGGGTGCCCATTATTTCTTCTTCATCTTCTCCTTCACGATTGAAAAGAAGAAGAGAGAGAGAGACTCTCGGTTCTAGGGAGAGAAAGAGGAAGAAGAAGCTAAAAAAGGTAAGTATTCTCTTGTTTGAGCTCTTTTCAGCTGGGTTTCGAGTTCTTGACCGAAGTTCTTGGTGTTTAGTGTTTGTTTTCGGGATTCAATAGCTGAATCGAAGGTGGCACTCGAACGGGAAGAGTGCTGCTCAAAAGCTACTTAAGGTGAGTTTCTAGAACCCCTCTTTTACTGATTTTCAACTGATTTAGGGCTATTATGCATACCAAGTGATGTTTTCAAGTAAAACCGTGGATTTACAGCTTTATGTCCGAATGTTGTATGTACGTATGTATATTTTAGAGTTGGCTTATGAGTTAGAGATGATGTTTAGCATGCTTAGATGGCCTTAGTATGTTAGATCTGTGTTTGGGTATGCTTAGAATGATTACCGGGTGAAATTGGTAGCATAGAAAAGATTTCAGAATGTTCTGGTGAACATGAACAGTAGACCATGTGCCTAGAGGTGGCTCATGCGCCCAAACAGTTGTCCATGCGTCTAGCATGAGTGACCAGACGCCTAAGTGTTGGCCATGCACCCAAGGGTGGGTCATGCGCCTAAATAGTGGCCCATGCGCCCAGCATGTTGGCCCATGTTGGCCTATGCGTCTAAGTGTTGGCCATGCGCCCAAGGGTGGGTCATGCACCTAAATAGTACGCGTGCACCCAAGTGAAGAAAAGGCTAAGTGTGGACCATGCGCCTAAATAGTGCCAATGCGTCCCAGAGTTTGAAACGGCTAAGTACTGGCCATGCGCCTAAGCAGTGCCCATGCGCCCAAGTGCTTGAAACGGATAAGTGATAGGTGATGCGCCTGAACAGGGCAAAAACGCCCAAATAGTGCCCATGCGCCCAGACTGTTTTATACTTAGAATTTTTATGCTCATGCGCCTGGAAGGATCCATGCGCCCACTTTGGACTTGAGGTTTTCTAAGTGGTTTTTAAGGGGTATTATGGAGAGATAAGCCTGGTTATGATGTGATGGCTTACGTTTAATATGTGTTATGTATGTATGATGTGCCTGTATTGGTGATGGTGTATGTTTATGTTTATGTGTGTTCCTTATTATGTACGTATGTCTTCCCTTGGCTTTGCGTTGAACGTTAATAAATGTAATGAAAGTATTATGTAACGTAAAGTGGAAGATAATGAAAAGAGAAACGTAATGAATGAATGCATGCATGAATTAATGAACTAAAGAGGGAAGTAAAGAAAGGCTTGAAAGCAGTATGTACAGAGGTGCACGGCTCTAAATGCCTTAAGCTCTACCGCGTGAGGTTCAGCAAATCCTAAAGTGTGCACACAAGGGTTCCAGTCTTTATGACTGACCTTCAGAGGTGTTACCCACGACAGTGGGGGTGTTGTTACCCATGAGGTGGGGGTGTTGTTACCCATTTCTATAGGGGTGTTACCCACGACGGTGGGGGTGTTGTTACCCATTTCTATGGGGGTGTTACCCATGATGGTGGGGGTGTTGTTACCCATTTCTATGGGGGTGTTACCCACGACGGTGGGGGTGTTGTTACCCATTTCTATGGGGGTGTTACCCACGATGGTGGGGGTGTTGTTACCCATTTCTATGGGGGTGTTACCCACGACGGTGGGGGTGTTGTTACCCATTTCTATGGGGGTGTTACCCACGACGGTGGGGGTGTGTTACCCGAGTTATGTATAACTTCGGGGGTGTGGCATAAGGCCAAGCATAGCTATGAGTGAGCTACTCTGTGTTGCAACAGACTCGACAGAGGTCTTTGTCCGTGAGACGAGACAATGAGATGAGCGACTATGTGTTGCAACAGACTCGGATGGAGTTCAATCCCTGTGATTGACTCGTATGGGATCTTTGTCGCGTATCCCGGTGCTGTGTCAGTCTTCGGTCATGAGTCGGGGGTTTGTGAGCAGGCCCAGGCACAACATTAGCTTTCGAGCATGAGTCGGGGATATTGCAAGAGACAAGATTCGAGTAATAAAGAGTAATGAACGAAAGATCATGTATGAAAGAACGAATGTATGAAAGAACGTAAATGAATTATCGTAATAAAGTACAGAACAGGATCCTTGTCATTCGACCTCAGTAATCGTGGCTGAATGCCACGAAAAGGGTAAAGGTATGACCGGATCTAGAAAGAGAAATGAACGATAATGTAATACATTGAATGAACAAGTTAATGAACGTAATGGAAGATAATATTGATATTATCTGTATGTACGTATGATGCATGATCACGAACGGTTGTATAGTATAGTATGTTTTGAAAGAACAGTTTTAACGAAAGTAAAGTATTTTATTATAAAACTAGAACTCACTCAGCGTCGCTGACTTTTGTATGCATGATAGTTGGCAGGTATATGTTGATGCTGAGGAGTTGCAGGCATGGATGCATAAGCTACTGGATCATTTTGAGGCTGGCATCCGTATTTTGACATGTCTTGTATTTTGAGACGAAAACAGATGTTGTAAATGACATGTTTTAGTTATTAATGAATGTTTTAAATTCCGCTGCAAAATAATGTACATTTTATAATGTTTTAAGTGCAATGAATGACCGGCTATAAGCGTCCCGGGAACAAGGCCTTATAGTTCTAGAAATCAGTGATGTGCGATTGATGAATCACAGGCTCTGCTGATAAGGCATAGAACAGCCTGGATCTTCTTAGATATCGGATAATGTCTTGACACCCTTCTGAAACAGGGTCGTCGGGGTTTAATAAAGCACACACATTGTGCTCTCTCGCAAATCGATTATCCATCTATTTATAAGAATAAAGAAGCTTTCGTTAGAAACACATTATTGATATGAGAATACGAACAGTTATGAGGTTAGACAAGAATCAAACGGTTCATTATTGAACATTATGACATGTTTTACCTTGAACACAGTGATCTGAGAGCAGATATATATGTTTGTTTGATGTTTTGATTCGGTAATATTTGAATGTTATAGAAGGGGGAAAAGTTTGTTGAGTGCGTGTTTTTCTAGGTCTGAAAAAGTGAACTGAAAAAGCGAATAATGAATTTTGATTCAAAGAACATCATTTATACTTTCTCAGACACATTAAATTTATTTATTTAATGAAGTGGGACCCTCAACAATTTTTTCTGTTCTAAGTTCCACAGATCATCTACGGATTCTATAAATCATCTGCGGATGTCTTCACAACTTCTGCTGATGAAGTATAACTTAAATTTGCATAGGTTACCAAACTATGAAATTAGATTATACTTTATGAACTTTGCTCATCCGTAGTTTACCTATCTACGGATAAACATTTAAATTTTCCTCACTATAGCTTCTGTTGAAGCTTAAGATGGCACTGTAGCTTCTGCTGATGCTTAAGATGGCACTGTAGCTTCTACTGATGCTTATGATGGCACTGTACATAAAAACTTATTTTGTTGTGGTCCAAGTCCACTGCTTAGAACCATTTATTACTTTTGGACCTTGTGGACTTTGTATTCATGACAATTGAGCACAAGAAAGTTTAAATGATTTTTAAAATTTCATGTATTCAGGAGCTAAGTTGGTGCTCGGATTCTAATTCCTTCAAATTGATAATGAAATAGACAAAGCTACTGATTGATAAACTTATCTTTACGAATTCTACTCCCCCAAAATTTGTGATTAATGGTGACATAATGCACTTATCATAAATTTCTAAGAAGAATATAATGACTATTATTTAACTGTATGATGATGCACAAACATATATACACATATGATGGGATCATACTATAATACTAAGCCTCTTCTTGATGAGTTATTTTGTTGAATTGATACCTAAACATAGTTCTCATTACAAGTATATTGTCCACTTAAATCCATACAAGAGCTAATGTATCAACTAGGCATGCTGTTTATCATGTTTTCATGTTGATTAGGAAATAACTGTTATGGACTTCACATTCAATTCACTAAGATTTTTCCTCCCTTTGCAACTCAATTCATCACTTTTTCACACTTAATAACTATGTACTTTAAGTTATAAGATCTATCTTGAGATGCATTGGACATCTCATTAATGCATTGATATAAAAGCTCTAGATTAATATACAATTGATCACATAGGATTCTTTTGAGAGCTTAGATATGATCATCATCAGGTCACCAAGTCTTTACTCACGTAAAACAGAGGTGCCTTTAACCCAGGTCTTTGTTTACACAAAACAGAGAGATGATAAGGATCATGATCTTTTCACCTTTTATAACTGATATATAGTATGGTGATCATACACCCAGGTCTTTGTTTACATAAAACAGAGGGAGTATGCTTTGCAAAGATAGATATTATAAAGTGTCAGCACATAGTGTGCTTAAATGAGTGATTTGATTACATCAGAATAAGATTCACTTTGTATCCTCAAAATGAAATTCCCACAAACAATCACTTTGCATTATGTTTGGCATGCACTAAGTGTAGTTTCCACTCAAGCTAAACCTACTCACATATCAAAGAACTTGCTCAGATTTAATGATATTTAAGAATTCAGGAATGAGCAAAGATATAGTGTACTATTATTTTCCAAGCATATGTCATGCTGAAGCAGCATTACACATAGTATTTTGTTTGTTCAAATTGTTTAATCTAAGTTAATCATGCCCAAAACTCAATTAGAAAATTAAATCTGACTAAATCAAAGGCTTTAGTGAATAAATCAGCAAGCTGATTTGTTGTATCCATTTTGACTAACTTAATCAAATCCTTTTCTGAGCAATCTCTCAGAAAATGATATCTTATCTCAATATTTTTTGTTTTACTATGTTGCACGGGATTAACAGTTATAAATATAGCAGTAGAATTATCTATGTAAATTGAAGTTTGAAGGAAGTTATAACCATAGTCAAGCAATTGATTTTGCAACCAAAGGACTTGAGAGCAACCTGCTGAAGCAGCTATGTACTCAGCCTCAGCTGTGGATACAGATACGTTGGTTTGCCATGATACTAGTCTTCGTCCGATGAATTGACATCCACCAGTTGTGGATTTTCAATTACTGTTACATCCACCATAGTCACTGTATGAGTATGAGTAGAGTGTAAAGTCACCATCCTTTGGATACCAAAGACCAAGTCTTGGTTTTCCTTTGAGATATCTGATAATCCTTTTCACAGCATTCAGATGAGACTCCTTTGGATCAACGGATGTACGATTTTTTTTAGAAAAGTATATCAATATGGTAGGCATTGGAAAGATAAAAAAATACTGAATTTTATGGTGAATTTTTTTGAAAAAATGATGTCGTGAAAAAAAGTTACGAACGTTTAAAAAAGGGAGAAATGTCATGTGATTTGCATGTGATAAAAATGTGGTTGAGATTGGTTCCTAGAGTTTTCACAAAAAAGGTGGTTCTCATTTAAACCCTTCCCTATACACATATATATATATATACATATATATTATACATATATATATATACATATATATATATACATATATATACATATATATACATATATATACATATATATATATACATATATACATACACATATATATATATATACATATATACATATATATATATATATATATATACATATATACATATACATAAATACATATTTATATATATATACATATATATATACATATATACATACACATATATATATATATATATATATAATATATATATATATATATACATATATATATATATCATATACAAATCCCTCACCTTTACTTTTGTAAAATCGTGGGAGAAATAACTATTTGCATGAAACATAATTTACTCTTTAGAAACTATTATGCCATGTCAGATTCATTTCTCCTACGTCAAATTTCAATTTCTTGCCTTTGGCTATTGCTTCTAATTATTTTTGTCCCGTGTCATGTTCTCTTTTCACATGTCTCTTAGCTTTCTAGAATAAGAAAATTTATAAGTATAAAAACTTGAATTGAAAAAATATAAATTGAATTTATTAAACTTAATTATAAATAAAAATAGAGTTAGTTGTTTTATAGAAAATAAGGCTAAATTGATTGTTTTTTTGTGATTATCTGAGCGAGGGGTGAGTAAACATATTTTTAAGGTCTTAGAAATATGTCACATATCCTCTAAGTTATTTTTCAGTATATAATACATATTAGTTTAGAATATACTTTATATTGAAACATGGATACAAAACTAAAACAACGCAATAGTAATTACATTGTTGATAGAAATTAAATTATAGGAACACCAAATTGAAATCAAAATAAGAATTTTAAAGTGCATATATTATATTTGATCTGACATGTAGTTTTAATAAAACTTATATCGATTGTAGATAAAAAATAAAAAGAAAATACCCTCTAAGAAACATCAAATTAAATTGAAAGAAGAAAGTAAAATGATAGCATATTTAATCCGGGTTATTTTTTAATAAAACTTATATCGAAGTGTAGAAGGCATGTCATGATGATGTGTGGTGGTATAATCATAAAAAAATATAAATAATTATAAAAATGAAATGTATAAATATAAAAAATAGTGGTGTGTGGTTGTGATAATATTAATCATCCATACCTATAATATATACTAATTAGCTCAGTTTCTTTTCCTCTTTATATATATATATATATATATATATATTCCTAAAGTTGGGTTTGAGTGTTTGACGATTGCAAGAAAAACAATAGATGTTTAGATTATCTTGTGATTAAGGTTAAGGTTGAGTTGGTTGTTCGTTAGTTGAGATGTGCCTAGGAAACCTGTTTCTAAGACCAAGATTTATAGATTATTATATGTAAAGTGCTCCATGCCTTCTAATATAATACTACAAGTAGAGTTAAAATAAAGTAAATTTTGTTAAATTATACTTTTATGTCATAAATGGCCATATTTATGTTGTTTTTATGTTTTTAGTTTGTGGAAGTTTTAAATTCCAGGAATAGATGACATGGTGTATATGGTTTAAAAACAGCATTAGAAATGTGGAAATGTTTAAAAGAAATGATAATAGAAAAATATATATTATTTAAGAAACAATTTTTACGCCTTATCACACATCTTATCAAGTAGAACTCTGTTTTGAACGAAACTAACGTAAAAATTAACATATCATAACAAAACTTTCAAATATTTACAAAAATCATATTTTAAAATTTAAAAAAAAAAACAAATCATATGAGTGCAACTGTGAGATAATTTGATTGGGTAGAAGAAGGAAAAAAAATATATAACATTGAAAGGTTTCATAAGAGTTAGGGCCGGCCAAAATTAGTAAATAATGATGTATTTGTTAGGGTCCCCAAAATTAAGAGCCCCTATTTCTATAGAAAATTTACTAGGCCTAGAGTCTAGACTTTTATAAGATCACAAATCCACGAAACACAAAACCCTAAATTCAGGAGTCTTGGCATCGTCGCTCATCTTTCGTCTGTAACTTGTTTGACTTTGAATTTCGGATGTTTCAAGAGTCCACTGTCCACACACACAATTGGGTGTCTCATCGTTTAGTCTCCACAACTCTACTCAATTAGAGATGGGGCAGTTAGCTAGTTACCGAAAAGTCTTTCTTGTCATAACTCTCACCGTTCACATATGTTCCACTCCTCCAAACATCACACATGGATTGCCATTTCGATGACCTGCATTGTTGTCGTTTGTCTGTTGCACTAATGTCACACCCCAACCTTGATGGCGGAAACGTTGAGATGTGAGAGTTAAGATCGTTCACAGTCGCATAACGCTATTATTACATCCAAATATAATAATCATAAGTTTCAATTATAACATTACAAGCATAAGTCTCAAATAAGAAGGCAACAAGCATAAAAGTAATATTTCAAGCCCATCCATTTATTTATCTAGGTCCATTCCTAGGTGTGAACAAGCTTCAAAGGTGGTAATTAAACTTGAGCATTTCCTGAAACATGTTTAAAATAAAAGGTCAACATAATGTTGGTGAGATTTCCATAGTTTTCAATACATAGAAGACAATCATGACATGAAATTAGCGAACAAAGTAACTAGGGATGTAAAACAGAATGCACAATCAAACCTTGACAGTTTTACAAGTCTCAAACGTTTACAAGTATATACGATTAGCTAAGTGTATTTGGATTAACCAAGCATGCTTGTCAGGCCCATAGATCTATGACGTCGCCAGACTAGCAATAGTTAATGATTGTACATATAATTGATATTACATGGTAGCTACAAAGATCAACTAACCACAACATACAAGTGAATTTCCATAAGTTTACAAGAATCAAACGTTTTACAAGTGCAACGATTATAAGGTAACATGTTACACCCCAAAGTGTGAAAATATAAAAAAAGAGTATAGAAATACTCACTTGATCAAATAAGTATGGAATAACGATTAATTAAAAAAAATATAATAAGCAACGTTCCAACGTAATTCTTCACAAGGTACCTAAGTATGCACATTTTTACAAGTTTTAAGTTTTAACGATAAGATTAACGTTTAAACACGATCTAGGGTTCCAAGGGGAATTTAGGCTTTGATATATAAAGTTCATAATTAAAATACTTTTGTTTCCATTTTAATGAAAAAGCTTTCATCAATATAATAATTTATCATAACGAAATAAATTTTGAATCATTTGATATAATTAACATAGATAATAAGTGTAAATACATTTTTATTTTTTTATTTACAAAACTTATAATTTTAAACAACAACATTTGAACCAATAATGATTTTTCATGATTTAAATCATTATTTAAAGTATTTTCTTTGTAATAATAAACTAACTATAATTCTTGTTAAAAACTATTGACATTTATTTAAACAAATAAATTTGCAGAAATTTGATAAAGTGATCTACAAATAAATTTTGTTTATAAAATTATTTTTAATAATTTTTCAGAATTTTTATATATTTTTTTTGAAGGCTGAAAAGTCTTTAAAAAAATTAATGGAGGTAGCCAGGTTCGAACCCGGGACCTCAGGTGTAGTATGCACGCGTTTTACCAGTGGACTAAGGGCCTTGGCCGTGCTAAGACCCGGTCCTAAAATCTTATAAACAAAATCACATAGAAAACTCCTAAATCCAAGAACCCTAGAATTGGATTAATCCAAAGTGAAGTTCAAATCAATTAGATACATGTTTGAAACCATAGGGCTTTTGTTCCCTATGATAAAACAAGTCTATGGACACACTTAATTACCCGATTCGATGTTTAGGTTGATCAGAACAAATGCCAGCGAGTTGCGACTGAAGCTTGAATTCTTTCAACGTGCAATTGTTGATGTTAACCAAATTAAACTTGTGTGAACCTTCGAGTGATGCTCGTGAATCTAAGCCCTCAATCAATTTTGGGTATCAATGACTTAGAATGGGTTCGATTAAGGTACGGTTGTGGTGCAAGTAGGTGTCTGAAATCGATGTGGTTGTTTGTTTTAGGAGAAATTGAGAGTTGTAATGTTTTAGGATCAGTTAAAAGTTTGATTAGGTTGCGTTAATTTGATAATTATTAGCCCTAAATGCTCGAACGGCTCTTTGTGTTTAATGGATTTCGGTTACTCGATGATTCAAGTATCAATTGATGATTTAAACACAATTAAACCATGCATTTAAGTTCGAATCCTGCATACGAAGTGATTTGAAACGGTTTTGGGAATAAAATCGTCGCTGGCGTTTTAAAAGTTGGTCGGAGCCGACCGGAGTTTGGCCGGAAAAAAGTGTAACACCCCGAAATTTTATTCAAATAAAAGGAAAAGAAACGTAAGTGGAAGGAATGGAAATTGTACACAAATGGAGGGGAAAAAGTGTACAAAGTACACTTTTTATATTTTAAGATATTAAAGGGCATGGTTTCCCATTCTCCCTTCTTCATCATCTTCTTCACGGCTGAAAAGGAAGAAGAGAGAGAGAGAGAGAGCTCGGTTCTAGAGAGAGAAAGAGTAAGAAAAAGCTGAAAAAGGTAAGTCTTCTCTTCTATGAGCTCGGTTTTAGCTGGGTTTCGAGATCTTGACCGAAGTTTTGGTTGTTTAGTGTTTGTTTTCGGGATTCAAGAGCTGAATCGAAGGTGGGACTCGAACGGGAAGAGTGCTGCTCAAAAGCTATCAAAGGTGAGTTTCTAGAACCCCTCTTTTATGGATTTTCACCTGATTTGGGGCTATTATGCATACTAAGTAAACGTTTTTAAAGAAACTGTGGACTTACAATTTTATGTCCGAATGTTGTATGTATGTATGCATGTTATGGTGTAGATTATGGGTTATAGATGATGTTTAGCATGCTTTGATGGCCTTAGTATGTTAGATCTATGTTTGGGTATGCTTAGAATGATTATCGGGTGAAATTGGTAGCATAGAAAAGATTTCAGAATGTCTGATGAACATGAACAGTGGTTCATGCGCCCAAAAAGTTGTCCATGCATCCAACATGAGAGATCAGACGCCTAAGTGTTGGCCATGCGCCCAAGGGTGGGTCATGCGCCTAAATAGTGGCCCATGCGCCCAGTATGTTGGCCCATGCGTCGAAGTGTTGGCGATGCACCCAAGAGTTGGTCATGCGCCTAAATAGTGCCCATGCGCCCAAGTAAAGAAAAGGCTAAGTGTGGACCATGCGCCTAAATAGTGCCCATGCGCCCAAGTGAAGAAAAGGCTAAGTGTGGACCATGGCCTAAATAGTGCCCATGCGTCCCAGGGATTGAAACGGATAAGTATTGGCCATGCGCCTAAGCAGTGCCCATGCGCCCAAAGTTCTTGAAACGGCTAAGTTATTGGTGATGCGCCTGAACAGGGCAGAAACGCCCAAACAGTGCCCATGCGCCCAGACTGTTTTATACTTAGAATTTTTACGCCCATGCGCCTGGAAGGACCCATGTGCCCACTTTGGACTTGAGGTTTTCCAAGTGGTTTTTAAGGGGTAATATGGGGAGATAGGCCTGGTTATGATGTGATGGCTTATGTGTGTTATGTATGTATGATGTGCATGAATGGTGATGATGTATGTATATGTTTATGTGTGTTCCTTATTGTGTACGTATGTCTTCCCTCGGCTTTGCGTTGAACTTTAGCGAATGTAATGAAAGTATTATGTAACGTAAAGTGAAAGATAATGAAAAGAGGAACGTAATGAATGAATGTGAGCATAAATGAATGAATGAGAGATAGGATGGCTTGTGAAAGAAAGGAAGGAGGTTCACGACTCACTGAGAGTCGTTAGCTCAACTGTGTGTGTATTATAGCGTGCGATCTTGGCTAACCCATGAGATAACGTGCGATTCTGGTTTCCTTATGTGTGCGATCCGTGCGATATGTATTTTGGGTACGATGATGTGAAGGTGTGATTTGAGCTAAAGTGTGCACGCAAGGGTTCCAGTCTTTGTGACTGACATTCAGAGGTGTTACCTACTTTGGTAGGGGTGTTGTTACCTATTCGGTAGGGGTGTTGTTACCTACTTCGGTAGGGGTGTTGTTACCTACTTCAGTAGGGGTGTTGTTACCTACTTCGGTAGGGGTGTTGTTACCTACTTCGGTAGGGGTGTTGTTACCTACTTCGGTAGGGGTGTTGTTACCTACTTCGGTAGGGGTGTTGTTACCTACTTCGGTAGGGGTGTTGTTACCTACTTCGGTAGGGGTGTTGTTACCTACTTCGGTAGGGGTGTTGTTACCTACTTTGGTAGGGGTGTTGTTACCTACTTCTGTAGGGGTGTTGTTACCTGAGTTATGTATAACTTCAGGGGTGTGGCATAAAGCCAAGCATATGTATGAGGTGAGCAACACTGTGTCGCAGCAGACTCGAAAGAGGTCCTTGTCGCGTATCCTGGTACTATGTTAGTCTTCGGACATGAGTCGGGGGTTTGTGTGTTAGGCCCCGGCATAGTTTCAGTCTTCGGACATGAGTCGGGGATATTGCATGAGACGAGATGATGAGGTGAGCGACTTTGTGTTTCAACAGACTCGGATCGAGTTCAATCCTTGTGATTGACTCGTATGGGATCTTTGTCGCATATCACAGTGTTGTGTCAGTCCTCGGACATGAGTCGGGGGTTTGCGAGCAGGCCCCGGCACAGCATCAGTCTTCGGACATGAGATATTGCAAGAGACAAGATTCGAGTAATAAAGTGAAATGAACGAAAGATAATGTATGAAAGAACGAACGTATGAACGAACGTTATGAATTATCATATAATGAGCGACACGGATCCTTGTCATTCGACTTCAGTAATCGTGGTTGAGTGCCACGAAGAGGGTAAAGCCTGACCAGTTCTAGAAAGAGAAGTGAACGATAATGTAGTACGTTGAATGAACAAAGTTGATGAACGTAATGGAGATAATAATGATAGTATCTGTATGTACGTATGTTGCATGATCACGAACGGTTGTATAGTATTGTATGTTTTAAAAGAACGGTTTTAACGAAAGAAGTATGTCACATCCCGGCGGAAGCGTGAAATATTTAGGGAGTGACTTAATTGTTCAGAACTCATTGTCAAATACTAATTAACAGATAACACATAATCATACATATTTCATAACATAATATTAAGGTTAGGATTACATAAAATCATAATAGTCAAAATTTGAAATTACATAATCCTATTACATCATAAAGTTTTAACAGCTACATCTTCAGAGATGATGGAAGTGAGCATCCACCGACACACTGAAGTCATACAGGTTCACAGTTAGGTTCACACAAACTTTTCCTACAACTTCACCGCAGCCATTAAAAACATCAAAGGAGAACGTTAGGTTGTTATTCATGATGAATTCCTGAAAAAGCATACCAAAAATAGTCAACACAAAGTTGGTGAGCTTCACAGGTTTATTAAACAGATAATATTGATGCATTATTATACAACCAAACCTTACATAGTAATCAGATTTATCTATATCTGTCATATCATATTCTCATAAATCAGATAACATAGCATTATAACACTCATTCTGTTAATGCAGGAGATATCTCCTAAGTAGCGCTACCAATGTTATCTAATGGTTCCACATCCGAACTAATGGTTGTAACATAAATCTCAGTAATAATACATCAATTCATAAATTAGTATGTTTTTTCCCCAAAACTTGATAAAAACAAAATGGGCCATGAAACTCACCTTTACTCCAAGTAGTAACCTATAAACAAATGAATTTTTATAGTTTAGAAAACTTAACTATTTTCTTCAAAATTTTCAGTACCTCAATAGATTTTGAAATTTTTATAACAAATAGGTTTATTAATCTGGAATATCACGTTAATTTCTTATTTCCAAGAAATTTACAGATTATTTTCTATAATTGTTATAAAGTTATCATAAATTGCCAAAAATAGTTTCCGTAGTTCATAAATTCTCAAAATTTTACAAAGGATTCATCATAATAATTAGAACTTCTTATAAATTTATCAAAGTCTAACACATAACAGATTAGTTTCTGTAATTTACAATAATCCCATTTCTTTACAAAAATAGCTATATAGCTCCAAAAATTATTAAATTTATACATTCTGTAGGTTTGGATTTATCAATTTATCCATGATTTTCTCAGATTTTATTATGCTATTAAGTATTTATTCTGATTTTTCCACTACAGAACATGTAAAAATTCATATTTCAATCATAACAAAGGAATAAATTCTGAAATAATTCCAGGGACCTTAGTACTCCAAAAGGATCATTTGGTGAATTTATTAGAATTTTATAGAATTTATTTATATTAATTGCTTATTTCTAGATTATGTTTTTCTTTAAAAATTGGAACAATGTTTGTTCCCACAATCTTTATTTGCCTTTATGATGTAAAAATTCCTTTGTAATATGTTCACATATAATGCTTTTGATTATATGTTTTGTTTGAATACGTATATCATACATATATCTATATGTTGGTATATAAGTTTAGCTTAGGAATTTGATACCTTTGGTTGCTATTAACTTATGAAACCGAGAGATATACTTGTTACAAGAACTAAGTACACGATGGTGGTGGTGATAGCTATAGGTGATTTTGTGATGTTGATGTTTCAAAGATAAAACCCGAGGACTTTCGGTTGAGGTGGTGGTGTGTGTACCTAAAGGGTGTCCGAGGAAGAGTGAAAGATCAAGGTGGTGGTGTGTGGTGTTCGGTAGGTGATGGTGACCGAGTGTGGAGATGATGGTAGTGGTGTGCGATCGAGGTGACCGAATGGGGATGAGTTTTTGGTGATAGCTTGGTGGTTTTGATTTCCCATCGGCCGAATCCTTCAAATAGTGAGGGTAATCATGAGGTCTACATCCTAGAGCTATGTGTTGTAACTAGGTGTGGTTAGTTTGCATGAAGGTGGCGGTTTGTGAAAGCTCTTGGTGTCCCGATGGCGAGGTGGCGAATGGTAGATGCATGAGTCACCAAACACTCATTGCATACTAATTAATGGTTTTAGTTGGTTTATCCGGTGATTAGGGTGCTAATGATCCGATCTTGGAATCTTTAATGGGTATTTAGGTTTAAGGTTTAGGTGTAGGAGATGTGTTTAGTTTTGTTTTGATGTTAAGTTCTCTTGATGTTAACTTGTACTATGGTGTTTGGTTGGGTGTGTTTTGATGTTGTTATGGATGTATCTTAATCATATATGGTTCCATATCAAAGATTTGTTGTTTTTGAATACATGCATACGTAGATCATACATGCATGCAATCATACATACGTGCAACGCATAGTATATGCATATAACACATTGTACACATATGTATTTAACAAGAGATGGCATATGCATGAGTAAAATATACATGTATATGTTTCTTAATAAAGATGGTTCATGCACACGTAAAAAGGTATGCATGCGACCATGCGTACGTATACTTGTATATATATACAAATGAACAATATACTTATGTAAACAAAATAAAAGCATGCATACGTTTATGCAAAAATATATATATATATATTAACCTAGGTGTGGCTTAAGTTATATGAATGAACTTAGTGTATAAGATTCTTAATCTAGGGTTGTCACATTCTCCCCCGTAAAGATAATTTCGTCCCGAAATTTATTTGATTAGTAATGAACTTATCTGACCATTGACTTGGAATAGATGGGGGTATCTTCTTTTGATTTCATCTTCTCTTTCCCACGTATATTCAGGCCCTCTCCTAGCATTCCACTTAACCTTTACTATAGAAATTTTGCTTCTTCTTAGCTTTTTAACTTTCTTGTCTAATATAGCTATTGGTTCTTCTGTGAAATGAAGCTTCTCGTCTATCTTTATTTCCTGAGCTGGAACTTTTAATGTTTCATCTGTTAAACATTTCTTTAGATTGGATACATGGAACGTGTTGTGTACTTCACTTAATTCTTGAGGTAAATCTAGTTTGTATGCAACGGAACCAATTTTGTCAATAACTTCAAATGGTCCAACATATCTTGGGTTCAACTTATTCTCTTTTCAAATCGAAAGATTCCTTTGGTAGGTGATATTTTTAGATAGACTTTGTCTCCAATTTGAAATTCTAATGGTCTTCTTCTTTTATCAGCATAGCTTTTCTGTCGATCCCGTGCTGCCTTTAGTCTATTTTTGATTTCCTTGATTTTGTCAGATGTTTCTTGAATTAAGTCAGGACCTATAAGTTGCCTATCTCCTACTTCATTCCAACATAAGGGCGATCTGCATTTTCTTCCATACAAGGCTTCAAACGGGGCTGTTTTAATGCTGGAATGATAGCTATTATTATAGGAAAATTCTATCAAAGGTAGATGTATATCCCAGCTGCCTCCAAAGTCTAATGCACAAGCACGTAACATATCTTCCAGTGTTTGTATTGTCCTTTCACTTTGTCCATCTGTTTGTGGGTGGAAGGCTGTGCTAAGATTTATTCGGGTTCCTAAAGCTTTTTGTAGGGTTTGCCAAAATCTTGATATGAATCTACTGTCTCTATCAGATATAATGGAGATTGGTATTCCATGTCTGGATACGATTTCTCGTATGTAGATTCTTGCCAATTTTTCTACTTTGTAATCTTCTCTAATTGGCAGAAAGTGTGCTGATTTGGTTAACCTATCTACTATAACCCAAATAGTGTCATAACCACTTGAAGTTCTTGGTAACTTGGTTACAAAGTCCATAGTAATTTGATCCCATTTCCATTCTGGAATTTCAGGTTGTTGTAGATATCCCGAAGGCTTTTGATGTTCTGCTTTGATTCTTGAACACGTGTTACATTTTTCTACAAACTCCCCAACTGATCTCTTCATACCAGGCCACCAGTAATGATTTTTCAAATCTTTATACATTTTGTTATTCCCTGGATGTACTGAGTATTTTGACTTATGTGCTTCTTCCAATATAACCTTTCTAAGTATGGTATCATTAGGTATCCAGATTCTTTCTTTAAATTTTAAGATTCCATGTGTATCTGCCTGTAAATCCTTTTCTTGTCCTTTTATTTCTACCTTACTTTTCTGTTGGGCTTCCCATATTTGTCTTAGTAGATCTGATTGTAGTTCCATTCTCATGGCTCGTACCCGTAACGGTTTAGCCCTATCTTTTCTACTTAAAGCATCTGCAACTACATTTGCCTTACCGGGGTGATATTTGATTTCACACTCATAATCACTTAGTAATTCTATCCATCTTCTTTGTCTCATGTTTAGCATTTTCTGCTCAAATATATGCTGTAAACTTTTGTGATCTGTGTATATTGTACATTTTGTCCCATATAGATAATGCCTCCAAATCTTAAGTGCAAAGATCACTGCCCCTAATTCTAAATCATGAGTAGTGTAGTTTTTCTCACTTCCCCTAAGTTGTCTAGAGGCATATGCAATGACTTTACTTCGTTGCATTAATACACATCCAAATCCTTGACGAGACGCATCACAATATACTACAAAATCATCAGTCCCTTCTGGTAATGACAAAATAGGTGCACTACACAGCTTACTTTTCAAAAGTTCAAATGCATTCTTTTGTTTTTCTCCCCAAACATATGGCTTGTCCTTTTGAGTTAATTCAATCAAGGGTTGAGCTATCCTTGAAAAATTTTCTATAAACCTTCTGTAATATCCTGCTAATCCTAGAAATTGGCGTATTTCTGTTGGTGTCTTGGGATCTTCCCAATTCTTAACAGCTTCTATTTTTGCTGGATCTACCTGTATTCCTTCTTGATTGACTATGTGTCCAAGGAATTGTACTTCTCTTTTCCAAAATTCACATTTTGAGAATTTTGCGTATAATTTTTCTTTTCTTAACAACTCCAAGGTCAATCTTAGGTGTTGCTCATGATCCTCCTACTCTTAGAATAGATTAAAATGTCGTCTATAAAGACTATGACAAACTTATCTAAATAGGGTTTACAGATTCTATTCATCAGATCCATAAATATGGCGGGAGCATTGTTAATCCAAATGGCATTACTAGAAATTCATAATGTCCATACCTTGTTCTGAATGCTGTCTTAGGTATATCTTCATCCTGTATTCTTAGCTGATGATATCCTGATCTCAAGTCTATTTTTGAAAAGTAACTAGATCCTTGTAGTTGATCAAATAGATCGTCTATTCTAGGTAAAGGATACCTATTCTTTATAGTTACTTTATTGAGTTCCCTATAGTCTATGCACATCCTAAATGTTCCATCCTTTTTCTTGACAAATAAAACTGGTGCTCCCCAGGGTGACACACTAGGTCGTATAAATCCTTTATCCAAAAGTTCCTGAAGTTGGCTCATTAGTTCCTTCATTTCAGTAGGTGCTAAACGGTAGGGTGCCTTAGCAATAGGGGTTGTTCCTGGCATCAATTCAATTTTGAATTCTACTTGACGTGGGGGTGGTAATCCAGGTAATTCATCAGGGAATACATCTGAATATTCATTGATAACTGATACGTCTTTCAGGTTTGCTTTTTCTATCTTAGTATCAATAATGTGAGTCAGATAAGCCAAACATTTATTCCTTAGACATTTGTGCATTTTGCAAGAAATTATCTTTATAGTACCTCTAGGTTTTTCACCATATATACACAGTATTCTATTCTCTTTAACCAAAGGAATTTTGATCATTTTCTTACCACATATTATTTCAGCTTGAGTTTTACTTAACCAATCCATTCCTACAACAACGTCAAATCCTCCTAAATCAATAGGAATCAAATCTATGTTGAAATAGTTTTCATCTAGATTCATTGTACAATTAGGAATGATTTCGTAAGCTTCGATTATCTTACCATCTGCTAACTCTATCATATATTTTTGATCTAACTTTTCTGTGGTCAAGTTAAGTAGTTGCCTAAATGTATTTGAAACAAAACTACGGGTTGCTCCAGTATCAAATAACACAGTAGCATACTGGTTGTTTACAGGGAACGTACCCGTGACAACTTCTGGTTCATGTCGCGCTTCTTCCGCCTGCATTATGAATGCTCTTCCCCGAGGGTTATTCTGATTAGCTGGTGCTTTTCCTTTCAACTGTGGACATTCGTTTCGGCGATGATTTTCATTCCCACATTGATAGCAGATTGGTTTTGGATTTGCAGGGTTTTTGCAGTCTCGGGATATATGCCCCTTCTTCTTGCAGTTGTAACAGATTACCATCGCACAATTGCCTTGATGGTATCTTTGGCAAGTGCTGCACCATGGCTGGTTTTCTGTCTGGGGTTTCTTTTCCCGTGTCATTCCTAGGTAGTTCCGAGGGGGTTGTCTAACTACTCGTTTCTGAGGATTTCTCTAAATCTTTCCCCTGTGTTATCATTATTCCACTTTCTCTTTTCTCCGGATCTGGGGTTATTTAACGATCCATTTCTTATCATTTCATCTGTCAAACTTCCTGATAAACTTACAGTATCTTGAAAAGTTTTGGGCCTAGCTGATTTTACTAATCCCCTTATTTGTGGCACTAGTCCCCAAATATATCTTCCTATTCTTTTTGATTCTGGGGTTACTAGGTGTGGTACTAATCTTGAGAGTTCATTATATCTGTCGGTATATTCCGATATGCTGCTCCTTTCATCTCTAAAGCTAGAAACTCAGTTTCTAACTTTTCTATTTATTATAAGGGCAGTATTTTTCTATAATCAAATTCCTGAATTCTTCCCAACTTAATTTATTCATAACGTGCCTACCTTTGATGGTCATTTCCAACTTCCACCAGGATTGTGCTTCCCCTTTAGTGAGTGTGAAGCAAACAAGGTCTGTTGTTATTGGCACATTTGCTGATTTCCAGAGTTGACTCTATTTCATCTAACCAGCGTAAGGCCTGTACTGCTCCGCCTTTACCATCAAATTCTCGAGGTCTACAGGACATAAAAGCTTTGTAGGAGCATCCTCTTTCTATTATAGCTTCCTCTTCTGGTTGTTCCCTCATGGTATCATCCATGGGTATCTCATTACTTGTGTTGTTGTTCCGAGATTTAGGTTTTGTTGGAGCTGAGTTACTAGTGTGGGTATGGCAGCTTCTAATTGTTGTGCTACTATCCGTGTGATCCTCTCATCTTCATTGGTGTTTGGGTTTATAGGGGTTTCTTCCCCAAGTCTGGTTCTAGGTCGTCCTCTTCGCGCCGTTCTTCTTACGGGCTGTGTGTCCCTTCTTGGCGGCATGCTTTTCTATAATTAATTATAGTAAATATTAAGAAGAATTTTAGATTCTTAACAACATCCTACTTAACATATAAACAAGTAATAGCTTTAAACATAAAAGATATTTTTCATTTAAGTTCTTATTTAAAGTTTTCACATCAAAAGTTAGCTTCTAATTTCCCTGCACCCATTTCCATATTCTTGAGAAGATGTTTCCTGTAGGTGCTTTCAATTCCTTAACATCTTTCTGAATATCCTGATTTCTTGTTGAATTTTCTTGAGCTGTTTAAGGGTTGGTCGAGTGACTGTGTTTTGATCTTCATCCACCCTTTGTCTTTTAGCTTTACTTTCTTCGTTTTCGTGGGGGTTAGTTTCTTGTATCTCCTTGCCTTCGTATTGCTTGGTCTTAAATTTGTTTCCGGGTCGTACCCTTTTCCTAGGAGTTTTAATGGTATATCCTCCTACCATTACAGGTGCACGACGGACATAAAATTTAGGTTCGGGATTATCTTTCCTTGGTTGGAAAAGGTTCTAGAATTTGCTGAGGTTTAGGTTCAGGCGTAAGTCCTTCGTGATTATTATAATCCGAGTATTCGGATGAGTCAGTCTCACAAAATTTGTTATCGGTACTCATGGCTGCAAAACAAATCTTTTCATGGTTTGAACCCAATAGTTAGTTATCTATTTTTATACATATTATAAGTTCTCTGCATGAAACATACTTTAATATACATGGAATCATATCACACAAAATCATATATATACACATAATTATACAGATATGAGCTTATGGTTATAGTCTAGGTATTTTATGGTACCTAATTCTCTATAACCAATGGCTCTGATACCAACCTGTCACATCCCGGCGGAAGCGTGAAATATTTAGGGAGTGACTTGATTGTTCAGAACTCATTGTCAAATACTAATTAACAGATAATACATAATCATACATATTTCATAACATAATATTAAGGTTAGGATTACATAAAATCATAATAGTCAAAATTTGAAATTACATAATCCTATTACATCATAAAGTTTTAACAGCTACATCTTCAGAGACGATGGAAGTGAGCATCCACCGACACACTGAAGTCATACAGGTTCACAGTTAGGTTCACACAAACTTTTCCTACAACTTCACCCCAGCCATTAAAAACATCAAAGGAGAACGTTAGGTTGTTATCATGATGAATTCCTGAAAAAGCATACCAAAAATAGTCAACACAAAGTTGGTGAGCTTCACAGGTTTATTAAACAGATAATATTGATGCATTATTATACAACCAAACCTTACATAGTAATCAGATTATCTATATCTGTCATATCATATTCTCATAAATCAGATAACATAGCATTATAACACTCATTCTGTTAATGCATGAGATATCTCCTAAGTAGCGCTACCAATGTTATCTAATGGTTCCACATCCGAACTAATGGTTGTAACATAAATCTCAGTAATAATACATCAATTCATAAATTAGTATGCTTTTTCCCCAAAACTTGATAAAAACAAAATGGGCCATGAAACTCACCTTTACTCCAAGTAGTAACCTATAAACAAATGAATTTTATAGTTTAGAAAACTTAACTATTTTCTTCAAAATTTTCAGTATCTCAATAGATTTTGAAATTTTTATAACAAATAGGTTTATTAATCTGGAATATCACGTTAATTTCTTATTTCCAAGAAATTACAGATTATTTTCTATAATTGTTATAAAGTATCATAAATTTCCAAAAATAGTTTCCGTAGTTCATAAATTCTCAAAATTTTACAAAGGATTCATCATAATAATTAGAACTTCTTATAAATTTATCAAAGTCTAACACATAACAGATTAGTTTCTGTAATTTTTACAATAATCCCATTTCTTTACAAAAATAGCTATATAGCTCCAAAAATTATTAAATTTATACATTCTGTAGGTTTGGATTTATCAATTTATCCATGATTTTCTCAGATTTTATTATGCTATTTAAGTATTTATTCTGATTTTTCCACTACAGAACATGTAAAAATTCATATTTCAATCATAACAAAGGAATAAATTCTGAAATAATTCCAGGGACCTTAGTACTCCAAAAGGATCATTTGGTGAATTTATTAGAATTTTATAGAATTTATTTATATTAATTGCTTATTTCTAGATTATGTTTTTCTTTAAAAATTTGGAACAATGTTTGTTCCCACAATCTTTATTTGCCTTTATGATGTAAAAATTCCTTGTAATATGTTCACATATAATGCTTTTGATTATATGTGTTGTTTGAATACGTATATCATACATATATCTATATGTTGGTATATAAGTTTAGCTTAGGAATTTGATACCTTTGGTTGCTATTAACTTATGAAACCGAGAGATATACTTGTTACAAGAACTAAGTACACGATGGTGGTGGTGATAGCTATAGGTGATGGTTTGTGATGTTGATGTTTCAAAGATAAAACCCGAGGACTTTCGGTTGAGGTGGTGGTGTGTGTACCTTAAAGGGTGTCCGAGGAAGAGTGAAAGATCAAGGTGGTGGTGTGTGGTGTTCGGGAGGTGATGGTGACCGAGTGTGGAGATGATGGTAGTGGTGTGCGATCGAGGTGACCGAATGGGGATGAGTTTTTGGTGATAGCTTGGTGGTTTTGATTTCCCATCGGCCGAATCCTTCAAATAGTGAGGGTGTAATCATGAGGTCTACATCCTAGAGCTATGTGTTGTAACTAGGTGTGGTTAGTTTGCATGAAAGGTGGCGGTTTGTGAAAGCTCTTGGTGTCCCGATGGCGAGGTGGCGAATGGGTAGATGCATGAGTCACCAAACACTCATTGCAATACTAATTTAATGGTTTTAGTTGGTTTATCCGGTGATTAAGGGTGCTAATGATCCGATCTTGGAATCTTTAATGGGTATTTAGGTTTAAGGTTTAGTTGTAGGAGATGTGTTTAGTTTTGTTTTGATGTTAAGTTCTCTTGATGTTAACTTGTACTTATGGTGTTTGGTTGGGTTGTGTTTTGATGTTGTTTATGGATGTATCTTAATCATATATGGTTCCATATCAAAGATTTGTTGTTTTTGAATACATGCATACGTAGATCATACATGCATGCAATCATACATACATGCAACGCATAGTATATGCATATAAACACATTGTACACATATGTATTTAACAAGAGATGGCATATGCATGAGTAAAATATACATGTATATATGTTTCTTAATAAAGATGGTTCATGCACACGTAAAAAGGTATGCATGCGACCATGCGTACGTATACTTGTATATATATACAAATGAACAATATACTTATGTAAACAAAATAAAAGCATGCATACGTTTATGCAAAAATATATATATATTAACCTAGGTGTGGCTTAAGTTATATGAATGAACTTAGTGTATAAGATTTCTTAATCTAGGGTTGTCACAAAGTATGTTTCATTATAAAACTAGAACTCACTCAGCGTCACTGACTTTTGTATGCATGATAGTTGGCAGGTATGTTGATGTTGAGGAGTTGCAGGCATGGATGCATAAGCTACTGGGAGCATTTTGAGGCTGGCATCCGTATTTTGACATGTCATGTATTTTGAGATGAAAATTAATGTTGTAAATAATATGTTTTTAGTTATTAATGAATGTTTTAAATTCCGCTGCAAAATTAATGTACATTCTATAATGTTTTAAGTGCAATGAACCACCGGCTGTGAGGTGCCCGGGAACGGGGCCTTACAAAAGGTGGCCGGATTTGTGTGATTTTAAAAAGGATGGGGGTTTGGGTTTTTAATAAATTACACACTTGTCTCTGCAGTTTTGTTTTTATTATTTTATGCACAAACCTTGCATTTGAAAAAATGGCAAACTAACCCCCTAACTTAATTACTTTAAGTTTTAAAACATTTTAAAGATTAGTAATCTTATAATTAATATTATTATTAGTATTTTACTATTATTTTAGTTATTATTATTATTATTATTATTATTATTATTATTATTTATTTAATATGCAATAATTACCATTATAAACTTCCAATTTAAAGAATTTAAGACAAAGTTTAAGGATATAAACATAAATAACTCATCAATATTAATAAAATAACAACCATGGTCCTTACAAGAACTTAACAAGTTAACTTTTAAATTAACCTAAAATTACAAAATGTTACAGTCTTCCCAACTTAAAAGAATTTCGTCCCGAAATTATGAATAAACTAAGCGAACAAATGCGGGTATCTCTCCTTCATATGATCCTCATGCTCCCAAGTAAACTCAGCTCCACACTTATTCTCCCAATGTGTAACACCCCGAATTTTCTATTTAAATGGAAGGAAATAAAATTTAATGGAAAGAATAGAAATTTTGCAAAAGTGGAAGGGGAAAAAGTGTATAAAGTATATTTTTATTATTTTAAGGATTTAAGGGCATGGGTGCCCATTCTTCCTTTACCATTTTCTTTCTCACAGCTGAAAAGAAGAAGAGGGAGAGAGACTCTCGGTTCTAGAGAGAGAAAGAGGAAGAAGAAGCTGAAAAAAGTAAGTCTTACCTTGTTTGAGCTCGGTTTCAGTTGGGTTTCGAGTTCTTGACCGAAGTTCCGGTTGTTTAGAGTTTGTTTTCGGGATTCAAGAGCCGAATTGAAGGCGGGACTCGAACGGGAAGAGTGTTGCTCAAAAGCTGCTAAAGGTGAGTTTCTAGAACCCCTCTTTTACGGATTTTTAATTGATTTGGGGCTATTATGCATACCAAGTGATGTTTTCAAGTAAAACTGTGGATTTACAGCTTTATGTTCAAATGCTGTATGTATGTATGCATGTCATAGTGTAGATTATGGGTTATAGACGATGTTTAGCATGCTTAGATGGCCTTAGTATATTAGATCTATGTTTGGGTATGCTTAGAATGATTATCGGGTGAAATTGGTAGCATAGAAAAGATTTCAGAATGTTCTGATGAACATGAACAGTGGTTCATGCGCCCAAACAGTTATCCATGCATCCGGCATGAGTGACCAGACGTCTAAGTGTTGGCCATGCGCCCAAGGGTGGGTCATACGCCTAAATAGTAGCCCATGCGCCTAGCATGTTGGCCCATGCGGCTAAGTATTGGCCATGCGCCTAAACAGTGCCCATGCGCCCAAAGTGCTTGAAACGGCTAAGTGTTGGTGATGCGCCTGAACAGGGCAGAAACGCCCAAATAGTGCCCATTCGTCCAGACTGTTTTATACTTAGAATTTTTATACTCATGCGCCTGGAAAGACCCATGCGCCCACTTTGGACTTGAGGTTTTCTAAGTGGTTTTAAGGGGTAATATGGGGAGATAGGCCCGGTTATGATGTGATGGCCTATGTTTGATGTGTGTATGATGTTGAGGGTATATGTTTACGTTTATGTGTGTTCCTTATTATGTACGTATGTCTTCCCTTGGCTTTCCGTTGAACGTTAATAAATGTAATGAAAGTATTATGTAACGTAAAGTGGAAGATAATGAAAAGAGGAGCGTAATGAATGAATGCATGCATGAATTAATGAATAAAGAGAGAAGTAAAGAAAGGCTTGAAAGCAATATGTACAGAGGTGCACGGCTCTAAATGCCTTAAGCTCTACCGCGTGAGGTTTAGCAAATCCTAAAGTGTGCACGCAAGGGTTCCAGTCTTTGTGACTGACCTTCAGAGGTGTTACCCACGACGGTGGGGGTGTTGTTACCCATTTCTATGGGGGTGTTACCCACGATGGTGGGGGTGTTGTTACCCATTTCTATGGGGGTGTTACCCATGACGGTGGGGGTGTTGTTACCCATTTCTATGGGGGTGTTACCCACGACGGTGGGGGTGTTGTTACCCATTTCTATGGGGGTATTACCCACGACGGTGTGGGTGTTGTTACCCATTTCTATGGGGGTGTTACCCACGACGGTGGGGGTGTTGTTACCCATTTCTATGGGGGTGTTACCCACGACGGTGGGGGTGTTATTACCCATTTCTATGGGGGTGTTACCCACGACAGTGGGGGTGTTGTTACCCGAGTTATGTATAACTTCGGGGGTGTGGCATAAGGCCAAGCATAGTTATGAGGTGAGCGACTTTGTGTTGCAACAGACTCGACAGAGGTCTTTGTCCGTGAGACAAGATAATGAGGTGAGCGACTATGTGTTGCAACGGACTCTGATGGAGTTCAATCCCTGTGATTGACTTGTATGGGATCTTTGTCGCGTATCCCGGTGCTATGTCAGTCTTCGGACATGAGTCGGGGGTTTGTGAGCAGGCCCCGGCACAACATCAGCTTTCGAGCATAAGTCGGGGATATTGCAAGAGACAAGATTCGAGTAATAAAGAGTAATGGACGAAAGATCATGTATGAAAGAACGAATGTATGAAAGAACGTAAATGAATTATCGTAATAAAGTACTGAACAGGATCCTTGTCATTCGACCTCAGTAATCGTGGCTGAGTGCCACGAAGAGGGTAAGGTCTGACCGGATCTAGAAGAGAAATGAACGATAATGTAATACGTTGAATGAACAAAGTTAATGAACATAATGATGAAGATAATAATGATATTATCTGTATGTACGTATGATGCATGATCACGAATGATGTAAAGTATAGTATGTTTTGAAAGAACGGTTTTAACGAAAGTAAAGTATTTTATTATTAAAACTAGAACTCACCCAACGTTGCTAACTTTTGTATGCATGATAGTTGGCAGGTATATGTTGATGTTGAGGAGTTGCATGCATGGATGCATAAGCTACTGGGAGCATTTTGAGGCTGGCATCCGTATTTTGACATGTCATGTGTTTTGAGATGAAAATAGATGTTGTAATTGACATGTTTTTAGTTATTAATCAATGTTTTAAATTCCGCTGCAAAGTTAATGTATGTTTTCTAATGTTTTATGTGCAATGAACCACCAGCTGTGAGGTGCCCGGGAATGGGGCCTTACACAACGAACCTTGACAATTGGAGTAGTTGTGGTTCTAGTTTTCTTCATGATGTGATCCATAATTTCAACAGGTTTCTCAATAAAGTGCAATGACTCGTCGATCTGAATGTCTTCCGGTGGAACATGCAGACTCTTGTCAGCCAAACACTTTCTCAAACTTGAGACATGGAACACAGGATGAACTCCACTAAGGTCGAAAGGTAGTTCCAGTCTATAAGCCACTTTCCCAATCCTTTTTCAGGACTTTGAAAGGTCCTACAAACCTTGGAGCCAGTTTACCCTTCTTTCCAAAGTGAACAACACCTTTCCAAGGTGAAACCTTAAGAAGAACCATGTCGCTAACTTGGAACTCCAACGGCTTACGGCGCTTATCGGCATAGCTCTTTTGTCGACTTCGTGCAACTTCAAGTTTCTTGCGGATTGTGGAGGCTTTATCGGTCGTTTCTTGTATAAGTTCAGGACCAGTGATGAAGTTTTCTCCAATGTCGGTCCAGCAGATCGGTGATCGGCATTTACGACCATAAAGTGCTTCAAATGGTGCCATCTTGATACTCGAGTGATAACTATTGTTATACGAAAATTCCGCGAGCGGTAAATACGTATCCCAATCACCACCAAAGTCAAGGACACATAGTCGTAGCAAATCCTCGAGGGTTTGGATTGTTCGTTCGGTTTGGCCATCAGTTTGAGGATGGTAAGCCATACTTAAATCCAATTGAGTACCCAAGAGTTCATGCATAGATGACCAAAAGTGCGAAGTGAAACGAGTGTCTCGCTCGGATATGATGTGCACCGGCACGCCATGACGACTCATAATTTCGTCAATGTAGATACGAGCTAGTCTTGAAACTTTGTATGTGTCTCGTATAGGTATGAAATGTGCCGTTTTGGTCAAACGGTCAACAATCACCCATATACTATCATGACCATGAGGAGTATGAGGTAACTTGGTTATGAAATGCATGGATATATGTTCCCATTTCCACATAGGAATTTCGGGTTGTTCAAGTAAACCACTTGGTCGTTGATGCTCGGCTTTGACTCTTGCACATGAGAGACACTTGAAAACATATGACGTGGTATCTTTCTTCATTTCAGACCACCAATATTGACCACGCAGGTCCATGTACATCTTATCGGAGCCAGGATGAATGGAGTATCAAGCTTGATGAGCTTCGTTCATGATGAAGTGTCGAAGGTTATCACAATTCGGAATCCAAAGTCAATTCAAGAAGTACCACATGCCGTTCGATTTTGTCTATAGTTATGACCGAATGTTAGACTTCAAATCCTCATCTTTCCCTCGTCGGTTAATGCCGCTTGTTGAGCCTCGAAAATGCACAACTCGAGGTCACTATCAATCCTTATGTTTTGAAGCATGATAGTATCCTCATTGACGTCCACATGAATCTCGGGTATCAAATTCTCCTAACGTATCAAACCATTGCCTTCGATCTTGGATTTCTTGGAGCGAGACAGTCTTGTTGTGGACTTTGCGACTCAGCGTGTCGACTACAACATTCGCCTTTCCAGGGTGATAGCGAATGTGTCAGTCGTAATCGCTAATCAACTCAATCTAACGTCTTTGTCTCATGTTGAGATCCTTTTGGTTAAACACGTGTTAGAGACTCTTATGATCGGTGTAGACTATGCATTGCGTTCCATAAAGATAGTGTCGCAAGATCTTCAAAGCGAAAACCACAACACCAAGTTCAAGATCGTGGGTTGTGTAGTTCACTTCATGAACCTTCAGTTGCCTCGATGCGTATGCTATGACTTTGCCTCATTGCATGAGAACACAACCAAGACCTTGATTAGAAGCATCGCAATACATGGTAAAGTCATTGTTTCCATCGGGAAGTGTGAGAATAGGAGCGTTACACAACTTGCGTTTCAATGTCTCGAAAGCCTCTTCTTGTTCGGGTCCCCATTCAAAGAGTCGATTCTTTTGAGTTAGCGTCGTTAATGGTTTAGCAATCTTTGAAAAATTTTCTATGAACCTACGGTAATATCCCGCTAAGCCCGGAAAAGAACAAACTTTGGTTGGGGTTGTGGGAACACACCAATTTTTCACGGCTTCTATTTTAGCAGGATCAACGTGAATTCCTTGGCTATTCACCACATGCCCTAAGAATTGCACTTCTTCTAACCATAACTCACACTTGGAAAACTTGGCGTACAATTGCTTCTTCTTTAAAAGTTCAAGAACTTGTCGCAAGTGCGTCTAATGATCGATTTTCGTCTTGGAATAGATAAGAATGTCATCAATGAACACGATCACAAACTTATCCAAATACAATTTACATACTCGATTCATGAGATCCATGAACATGGCAGGTGCATTAATCAAGCCAAAAGGCATAACCATGAACTCGTAATGTCCATATCGAGTACGAAAAGCGGTCTTTGGAATGTCATCATCTTGAACATGTAATTGATGATACCCAAAACGTAGATCGATCTTTGAGAATTGAGTTGCTCCTTGAAGTTGATTGAAGAGATCATCGATTCGAGGACGAGGGTATCGGTTTTTGATAGTAAGCTTGTTGAGTTCTCAATAGTCAATGCACATACGAAATGAACCATCTTTCTTCTTTACGAACAGCATAGGTGCACCCCACAGTGATGAACTAGGATGAATGAACCCCTTATCGGTCAACTCTTGCAGTTGACTAGCTAGTTCTTGCATTTCAGACGGTGCGAGACGATAAGGTGATTTAGCCACATGGTTTGCACCAGGGATTAAGTCAATCTTGAACTCAACTTCTCGCATGGGAGGTAATCCCTTAAGATCCTTGGGAAAGACCTCGGGAAATTCTTGCACAACAGGAATGTCTTTTAGTTCCTTACTTTTGGCTTTCGTATTCACTAGATATGCCATGAAAGCTAGGTAGCTTTTACTTGAGCACTTTTGGGCCTTGATGCAAGACATAAGTTTGAGTCCTTGGGATGATTTCTCCCTAAAGACTTTCAAAGTATCACCAGTCGGTGAAGGAATTCGGATGCACTTCTCGAAGCATAGAATTTTCGCACGATGTTTGGCTAACCAATCCATGCCAATGATAACATCAAAGCTTCCCAGTTGCTTTGGAATAAGGTCGATGAAGAACTCGTGTTCGTTAAGGCTCAATGTACAATCACGTATTACGACGTCGACGATCGATTTTGCATCGTCGACTTCGGCAGTGAAAGATCTTTCTAGATTAACACGCGGATTAAAAAGTATAGGCTCGAATTCCAAGGACACGGGAATGAGGATAACAAAAGATAGTAATCTAAACAAAAATTAGCTAAGAGTTGTAAGGTACGTGGAATGATTCCATTTGGTAATGCATTACCATTTGGAAACGTTGACACGTCAAGGTGAATTGACCTATTTGCCTCAGAAACTTGTGTATATTGACCATAGTTTATCACTTATCCCAGAAATTCCCAGCTAAGCATAACTAGTCCCGTAGGATTTATGCGAAATGCTTACCTTAGCCCGAAGGCCTTTTTCCAGAAAATCCAGAATACATGTGTCTATGTGTCACACAATATTTCTTAGGTTCATGAAATCAAAATCTTGGTGAGATTTGTACAGGTTAGACATAACGTCTAAAGATCCAAGTCTTAAACAATAAGTATGCGATCCCACGTGTCATCAAGAATAAGATTAAGAAACTTTATGTTCAGGGAGAATCAAAGAGTCAAAGTTAAGTTTAGGGAGACAGGTAACAAAGTTTAAGCAATCCTATGCTAAGGCATCAAATTGCACATAAGAAGGCATAACATTATGTAGCATTCAAACCATATATTTTACAAGATAAAAAATATAATTCTAGGAGGTTCATGCATACGCTATAGTCTAGGTCACCGTTTCTAATAACCTAAATCCCTATAGTTATAGGCTCTGATACCAATCTGTCACACCCCAACCTTGACGGCGGAAACGTCGCGATGTGAGAGTTAAGATTGTTCACAGCCACATAACGCTATTATTAAATCCAAATATAATAATCATAAGTTTCAATTGTAACATTACAAGCATAAGTCTCAAATAAGAAGTCAACAAGCATAAAAGTAATATTTCAAGCTCATCCATTTATTTATCTAGGTCCATTTCTAGGTGTGAACAAGCTTCAAAGGTGACAATTAAACTTGAGCATTTCCTAAAACATATTAAAATAAAAGGTCAATATAATGTTGGTGAGATTTCCATAGTTTTCAATACATAAGTATATAAAAGATGGCAATTCATGTCATGAAATTAGCGAACAAAGTAACTAGGGATGTAAGACAAAATGTACAATCAAACCTTGACAGATTTACAAGTCTCAAACGTTTACAAGTATATACGATTAGCTAAGTGTACTTGGATTAACCAAGCAAGCTTGTCAGGCCCATAGATCTACGATATCGCCAGGCTAACAATAGTTAATGATTGTACATATAATCGACATTACATGGTAGCTATAAAGATCAACTAACCACAACATACAAGTGAATTGCCATAGTTTTAAAAGAATCAAACGTTTTACAAGTGCAACGATTGTAAGGTAACATGTTTCACCCCAAAGTATGAAAATATAAAAAAGGGGTATAGAAATACTCACTTTATCAAATAAGTATGGAATAACAATTAATAAGAAAATATAATAAGCAACGTTCCAACGTAGTTCTTCACAATATACCTAAGTATCCACATTTTTACAAGGTTTAAGTTTTAATGATAAGATTAACGTTTAAACACGATCTAGGGTTCCAAGGGGGAATTTAGGCTTTGATATATAAAGTTCATAATTAAAATACTTTTGTTTCCATTTTAATGAAAAAACTTTCATCAATATAATAATTTTTCATAACGAAATAAATTTTGAATCATTTAATATAATTAACATAAATAATAAGTGTAAATACATTTTTATATTTTTTATTTACAAAACATATAATTTTAAACAACAACATTTGAACCAATAATGATTTTTAATGATTTAAATCATTATTTAAAGTATTTTCTTTGTAATAATAAACTAACCATAATTCTTGTTAAAAACTATTGACATTTATTTAAATATATAATTTTGCAGAAATTTGATAAAGTGATCTACAAATAAATTATGTTTATAAAATTATTTTTAATAATTTTTCAGAATTTTTATATATTTTTTTGAAGGCTGAAAAGTCTTAAAAAAATTAATGGAGGTAGTCGGGTTCGAACCCGGGACCTCAGGTGTAGTATGCACGCGTTTTACCAGTGGACTAGGGGCCTTGGCCGTGCTAAGACCCGGTCCTAAAATCTTATAAACAAAATCACATAGAAAACTCCTAAATCCAAGAACCCTAGAATTGGATTAATCCAAAGTGAAGTTCAAATCAATTAGATACATGTTTGAAACCATAGGGCTTTTGTTCCCTATGATAAAACAAGTCTATGGACACACTTAATTACCCGATTCGATGTTTAGGTTGATCAGAACAAATGCCAGCGAGTTGCGACTGAAGCTTGAATTCTTTCAACGTGCAATTGTTGATGTTAACCAAATTAAACTTGTGTGAACCTTCGAGTGATGCTCGTGAATCTAAGCCCTCAATCAATTTTGGGTATCAATGACTTAGAATTGGGTTCGATTAAGGTACGGTTGTGGTGCAAGTAGGTGTCTGAAATCGATGTGGTTGTTTGTTTTAGGAGAAATTGAGAGTTGTAATGTTTTAGGATCAGTTAAAAGTTTGATTAGGTTGCGTTAATTTGATAATTATTAGCCCTAAATGCTCGAACGGCTCTTTGTGTTTAATGGATTTCGGTTACTCGATGATTCAAGTATCAATTGATGATTTAAACACAATTAAACCATGCATTTAAGTTTGAATCCTGCATACGAAGTGATTTGAAACGGTTTTGGGAATATAATCGTCGCATTTTGGCGTTTTAAAAGTTGGCCGGAGCCGACCGGAGTTTGGCCGGAAAAAGGTAGCCGGATTTGCGTGATTTTAAAAAAGGTGGGGGATTGGATTTTTAATAAATTACACACTTGGTCCCTGCAGTTTTGTTTTTATTATTTTATGCACAAATCTTGCATTTGAAGTTTTAAAAATGGCAAACTAACCCCCTAACTTAATTACATTAAGTTCTTAAACATTTTAAAGATTAGTAATCTTATAAATTAATATTATTATTAGTATTATTACTATTAATTATGATTATTGTTATTATTATTTTATTTATTTATTTATTTAATATGCAATAATTACCATTATTAACTTTCAATTTAAAGAATTTAAGACAAAGTTTAAATAAATAAACATAAATAACTCATTAATATTAATAAAATAGCAATCATGATCCTTACAAAAATTTAACAAGGTAACTTTTAAATTAACTCAAAATTACAAGATGTTACAACTAATATGCAAGTAAGCTCGAATTGAACCCACAAACAACTAAACAAGCAATGCTCTTGAGTCTTGAAAGTTGAATCTTGAATCATTGATAATTGATCGATTTACAACGATACATAGTAGATTCAAATTTGATATTTTTATTTTTAGGATTTTCACAACCACTTACAAACATTTCTTAAAATATGAAAAACACACTCACATAAATATAAAAAACTTACTGCGAGTGCTTTTAATAAAATAATATTTTTTTTATTTTTATTATTATCTTTTCTCTCTCATTCACTCGGAATCTTTTTTTAAAATGTTAAAGAATTTAGTGAATCAATAATAATTTTTTTTATTTTTATTATTATATTTTTTCTCTTATTCACTCAGAATCTTTTTAAAATGTTAAAAAAATTCAATGTTCCCAAATATATAAATAAACAATAATAATTTCTCTCTCATTCACGATCACTTACGACAATTATTATCTATAATATTATAAACATATTCACAACAATATGATGAACCTATTATGAATGATTTTAGATGCATTTAATATAAGTAGATTAGATTCTCTGAAAAGAGATATAACTAAAACTTGATTGATGTTAAGTGAAATGTCGGATTTTAAAACGCCGATGTTTAGGTTTGCATTTAATTGTATAATAATTCGTTTGGAATAAAAGAATGAACCAAAATAATGAATGGATGAAATTCAGAAGTGTCTATTTACATTTGGCAAGTCAAGTAGGCAAGTGTGGCTTTCTTAGATGCGTTATAATGACATTATTTTTTAATTATGAGCTGATTGTAACATGACGTTAAACACTTGGTTAACAGTAAGTGAGATTTATTCGTCTGTATCTTTTTATTACTTCAATACGTATAATAATGAGTTAGGATTGTTCATGTGAACACTTGTGATTAGTAACTATTGTATCTTTTTATTACTTCAATACGTATAATAATGAGTTAGGATTGTTCATGTGAACACTTGTGATTAGTAACTATTTAATATGTGATATATTTATAGTCATATCAGTAATTAATTACTCTCGTAGCCAAGTTTTGTGTATTTTTTTCGCATATCGACTGTAGAGTCTCGTTAATGTATTTGTATATGCATATTTTATATTGTCCTTTCTTTGATGTCTTGCTTGACACCCTTCTAATCATTTGAGGGAAGACCAACTTTTATTTTATATAAAATGTGTACTTATTGAAGGTTTTTCATTCAGATCAAAATTTATATAGATATAATATATCTTAACGTCTATTGGAAGTTTATTTGAAAGTCTACTTATAATATATCCTACATGGAAAAGAACATGAAATAGACTATGGTAATAAATGTTTTTTAAATCACAAGACAATGGTTCGTCATGTTTGGATCAACTACTCATGCGAACGGTAGTAAGTTTCATTACAACATATCGGTATGCTGGTAGATATAGCGCGCATGTAACTGCTCGAAGGTTAGGGGTTGTTGGCATGGGATGTAGCACTTCGTTGTTACAAATGTCACACTATAGTATATGGTATTTTAAAGTTGTTCATGTTTCAAACAATTCAAATTAATACTATTTATTATCAGTATATTGGTTAAAAATGGATAAGACATACAATTCAAACACACACTATTTATTAAATAGAGTTGTAACGTTTCACAGTTCGTGCAAATGAAGATTTGTTACGCAATTTTGTCATATTAATTTACACTAGTTGCAGTGTTGCACACTTGCACCACCTGATGACGTTTGTATGAACTTAACTGATGGGCTTATGAACATAAACAATGGGTCTTACACTCTAACTTGTTGGGCCGAATCATTATTCACGAAAGCGGAAGTGGGCCTATGTCTTTGGATCCAATACAAGAAGAAAAAAAAGTCCAATTTGCATAAAAGGTGAAACTTATAAGCTTTGTTGATTTCTTCTTTGTCTATTCTTATGATAATAACCTAATTCCATGATCTAGCAATACTAAAGTCGGTAAATTTTTAGTGACATTTCATTGGCGGTGTTCAATGGTATCCGTCAATAAGAAAAACAACCATCAATGACAAATTATTGGATACTAATTTATTAGTCTTTGATACATAGTATTGAAAACTAATATATTAGTTACAATTGATATTAGAAACTAGTTTTTCTGTAATATGAATAATATCATTAACTAGTATACGCCCCGCCGCAACGCATAAAACCGTGCAAATTAGCACCAATGTCATGTCACCCTCAGTGACCACCAACAACGTAAAAGCTCATATTATAAAATAAATAAACAAAAACAAACATAAAGTATATGTAAAAACAAAATAGTACACAATAATTAACTGGATTTAGTACCCCGCATGTTACTACCAGGTCGTTAAACAGAAAGAAAAATGCATAAAAATGATGAACCACACATGTTACGATGTGTTAACTTTTACAATTTATACCGCAATGTAAGACGAAAAAAATTGTAAAATATGAAATGTATAAAGGAAGAAAGTTGAAGGTGACAAAATTTAGGGGTTAAATCGTAAAAAATGTAAAAGTATTTGGTTTAAAATCAAAATAAAGAAAAAAAAAATGTACAATCATTAAAACTAGTGGTACAACAATTAATGTATTGTAAAGTTGATAAATAGTATATATTAAATATTATTAACATATGTTCTTTTATATACATGGAAAAAATCAAATACATCTTCTAAATGAGGAGATAAATATGAAAATTATATAAAATATATTACAAAACAAATAAGATGATGAAAACAAAATCTATTAACTTAATAGCTCCCACAGTTTGAGCAAAAGACGAATGAATGCTCCGACTGGTCAGGAATGATGTAAGTGATGAGGAAGACCTTTGGTGAATAAATCTACGTACTAGAATGAGGACGGGTTATGTAGAACAAGAACATGACCAATGTGAAGTTGTGAACCTTTTTGTGAACGAAGTGATATTAATTTCAACATGCTTGGTTTTTTAATGTTGAACTGGATTTTTTGATAGGTAGATTGCCGAAACATTCCACGCTCTTGTAGCGTGTTTAAGGTCATGAAGTGACTTTCGAATGCGACATACTTGTGTCATTGTACGAGAGTCTACGAAACCAATTGGCTGATACATATAAAACATTTCTTTAAAATTTCCATGTAAAAAGGCGTTCTCCACATCGAACTGAAGAATGTGATATGATCGAGATACAACTAGGATAAGTTCGGTAGTTGGACTGGGCTAAAAGTATTATCATAATCAATCCTGACCATTAGAAATTACCACTAGTCAAGTCTTGTACCTTGCAAGTGTGCCAGCCATGTACATCATATAATAGGGCAATGTATAGTTTAGGTACTAGATTCCACATGTTGTTTTTATGTAATGGCTTAAGTTCATCGTTCATAGCACTTAACCATTTTGGGTCCAAACAAGCTTAGGATTAAAAGGTTAGGACCAACGAAATAGGTGGTTTAGTGGTCGTGTGTAAATTAAGATGGGTACTAGGTTTGGAAATCCTATCTTTGTCACAGTTGGTCATTAAGTGGGCTAAAGGCAGTGGTTGTGGGTGGTTATTGGAGAGGTGGCCGGAGACGATGGGGCTATAGGGGATGAGGGTGGTGGTGGATTATCATTAATTATAGTAGGAGTGGGTGATTCAAGATGGGAGTTGATGGTGTGATCAAGGGGTTGGGTAGAGATGGTTGTTTAGAGTGGTTGTTGTGTGACGTAGGGAGTTGATAAACAAGATAGGGTATTAGAAGAAGGAGTGTTTTTGTTTGTATTGGGGATTAGGGAATGTGGTATGATCGGTAATAAGGGGTGGTTCATCGAATATTTGGTAGTCCTTGGGTGTGGATGGATGGGAGAACGAAGAGCTAGTTTTGTCGAAAGTGACGTGCCATGAAGATTACCTGACCGATTGATGGGTCATAACACCAATAGCTATGGATGGATCATAACATTGATAGCCATAAAATATTTATTTGACCGAGCGTGTATGATTTGTGTGATTTTGTAATAGAAGTGTTGGGGGTAGCATGCACACCCAAACACACGTAAGTTGTCATATATAGGGTGGTGATGGCATAATACAAAGGTGTGAATTTGAGCAGTTTAGGTATTTATTTGATAGGATGTTGTAAAGATATGTGGCAGTGTGAAGGGCTTCAACTCAAAAGGAGGGTGGAAGATGGGCAAGAGTTAGAATGGCTCGAGGGATATCATTTAGTTGAATCATCCTCACTGCCTGGCCATTCTGTTGATAGGTCTGAGGGCATGAAAAACATAATAAGAGACTATGCTTTTGAGAAAACTATTTAAATATATGATTATTGAATTCACCACCCAAGTTACATAGGAAAGTTTTAATTTTATAGTTGAAATGAGTGAGTATAGTTTTAAGAATTGTTGTACGTGTCGGATTTGAATTTTAATGGATAGACCCATAGGTAATAGGGGAACTGTTTATTAATATCACGTACTATTTGTAACCAGATTTGCTCAAAGTAAGAGACATCAAAGGTCACAATGTATAATATCCAAAGATGTAAATGTAATTAAATTATAATTACAAAGTGGTGATATTTTGTGTTTCAATAATTAAAACAATTCACATCAGTTGGACCGTAGTCTTATTACAAGCAATACAAAGACGTTATGGAGGCGTCGTTAGCGCCATCTCCATGTGAAGCCTTTATTTTCATATGTAACTTTTCGAGACCTTTCCGTTGATAGGTCATGGGTCCTGTAAATCCTTTCTTAGCTCAAGTTATGGCCATTTAAGATACTGTTGTCGTGCAACTTCGGTTTATCTTATCTTTGCTTTTTGAGCTCCGATTCTCATCCCGTTGCTTCCAATTTCTTATTTTTCTTCACATTTATTCTACAAAAACAAAATAATCCCCAAAGTAACTCTATTTCTCATAATTTTACATGTAAACCATGGAAATAAAGCCATTAAACATTGAACTTTCACCACCCGATTAGGGAATTGAGTATCTTGACTTATGCGCTTCATCTAGTATTACTCTATGTAAGTATCCGTACCTTGTAACCCATACTCGGTTTGCAAAATGCATCAATATATCGGGGTCAGATGTTAACTCCTTAATCATTCATCACATGCCTTCATTCTTCAGATTTTCGTCTTTTAATGCTTCAAGTTGAGCATCATGAATTTGGATAATAAGGTCCGAGTGTATGGTTAGTTCCAACGCTTGCACTCGCAGGGGCTTTTCTCTTTCTTTTATGCTAATTGCATCTGCAACAACGTTAGCCTTTCCTAGGCGATATCGGATATCATAATCGTAGTCATTTAGTAATTCTACCTAACGATGTTGTCTCATATTAAAAATATGTTGTAGACTTTTGTGATCAGTGTATATGTTCCATAGAGATAATATCTTTATATTTTAAGAGTGAAAACCACAGCTCCTAATTCTAGATCATGGGTAGTGTAATTCTTTTCATGCACGTTTAATTGCCTCGATGCGTAAGCAATGAATTTGTCTTTCTGCATCAATACAAATCCTATTCCTAATCGAGAGACATCACAATACACTATGAATTCATCTGTTCCATCCGGTAAAGACAGTATGGGTGCACTACACAACCTTTGATTTAGTAGTTGAAAGGCTTCTTCTTGATTCTCATTCCATTAGTACGTTCTATCTTTGTGAGTTAATAGGGTCAATGGTTGTGATATTCTTGAATTTTGTTAATAAATCTACGATAATAACCAGCTAACCCTAAAAATTATCGCACTTCAGCTGGATATCTAGGTGCTTCCCAATTCTTGTTTGCTTCAATCTTTGTCGGATCCACGTGGATGCCCTTTTTGTTAATAACGTGTCCAAGGAATCAAACTCATCGAAGCCAAAACTCACACTGGGAGAATGTAAGGATTCCAATAAGTCTGATGCAATCAAAACATTCAAAGCATCCAAAGTCTCTCTGCATGCATGCACTGAAGTACTGAAGTAGAAATGCTTTGGAAGTTTTACATCTTACACAAGAATATTCTAAGTGTAAAATCTTCCGAAGCTAAGACCAATATCTTACGAAGCCAAATATAAAGTCTTCCGAAGCTTCAAAGACAAAGTCTTTCGAAGCCAGTTTATAAAGACAAATTTCATCCGAAGACTTTTATGCACATGCTATTATCTGATGTACCTTTCCATAAAGCTGCACCACCTTTCCGCTTTAACTCTGTTTGACTCACCAACTTTCACAAGTTGGTGAATAGGTCCATACTTTTGGTAAACTGTACATTGAGGTCTTGAGTCTAAGCTTTCTACTTTATGTACTTATCCTTTTTGTAATATATTAGGATGTGAGCTATGGCATGTCATATTCACAATGTCAAAAGGCAATCTGCCTTTTAACTATACATTTGATTTTGTTGTCTAGTCTTATGTATCCAGCTGGCTTTCAAAGTATGGCCGGCTGTAGCATGTAGTATATGTATCTCAAGTACTTGTAACTTTCCATTATGCCTTTGTTACACTTTGTAATAGAACTTGAGAAGCAATATACAACATTCTTGAAAACCAAATACTTGTGTTGTTTGCTATCTTGTTCTGTCTCTCATTTACTTGTGTTCTTAGCATCCTTTACTTCAGTTAACCAATTCCCTATTTGATGTGTTAAGTGTTCTAAAGAACTCTCCTCAATTGTGTTGTTGTGTTGTAAAGTGCATCACCCCTTCTAACGGTCCTGCATTTGGTATTAGAGCATCTCAGGCTCTTGATATAAGATCTCACCATCTTAAGATCCCTCACACACACAAAACACTTAACAACTCAAATGGTAGCTACTACTAAGGCTGATATGGAAACCGAAACTATGAAAAAGTCTCCACTAATCACTCCTGAAGACTTTGATACTTGGTGTCAAATAATGGAAGGCTTTATCAAGTCTCAAAACTTCAGGATGTGGGACTCTATTGTTGAAGGACCTTACATACCAAGCACTTCATCTGATACTGGTGGTGGTATGATTCCAAAGACTATGGCTGATTTTTCTGATGAAGACGAAAAAAGAATATAGATCGATCAAAAGGCCATGACAGCCCTTCAAACTGCTCTTCCAAACTCCATCTACAGAGGTTTCAAGAAATACAAAACAACTAAACAACTATGGGATGCATTGAAACTAATGTATGAGGGTTCTACTGAAGCCAAGGAGAACAAGAAGGATCTCCTGAAGTAGCAGTTTGAAAACTTCACCTTTAAAAGATGTGAAACCATAACTCAATAATACTTCACGTATGTTGAGATTGTGGATACTCTAATGGATGTTAGAGTAACTCTTTAGAACAGAGATATTCTAAGGAAATTTATGTCCTCTCTTCCTAGACAATGGACATATTACTGTGTTGTTATCAAGAGGACTGTGAACCTTAAGACTCTTACTCTAACTGAGTTGTATGGTATTCTTAGTGGATACCAGATGGAGATGAACATGCAAAACTCATCTGGTAACTCTAGCAATCAAATGGGTTCAGCCCTTCATGTGACTGAAAGGGATAGCATAGAACCTTAACATCATCTCATATGCTACTCTGACAACTCACAAAAGGGTCCATTCATCATCTTCCTAGAGACTCCAAGAGAAAGCTACATTAAAGGAAGTCCCTTCCAAGAGACAAGTTCTTCTCAGGCTTTTGTTTCTGCTAATGAATCCACAGGCAACTTTCTCTTCACCCTTGAAGACTTGGACTGTATCCATCAAGATGATCTGGAGTATATGGAGAGAGTGCAGCAGATGGCTCTTTTCACTCACAGAGCCAAGAAGTTCTACAAGAGGACAAGGAGGAAGTTTCCTAGCAATGAAGCCAGTGGAAAGTTTGGGCTGGATAAAAGCAAGGTAAAGTGTTACAACTGTAATAAGATGGGACACTTTTCTAGAGAGTGCAAGGCACCAAGAAAAAATGGTGGCCAGACTCAAGCCATACCAAACTACACTGAAAGAGCTCCCCAGAATGAGAAGCCAAAGCAACAAGTTATTGTTGCTATTGAAGAAGGAGGCTTTGACTAGAGCTTTTAGGTGGAAGAAGCTTCTCCAAACCAAGCACTCATGGCTGACCACGATGAAACCAAGGTATTGGAACATCTTTGCACTCCTGAATGTATTGCTAAAGTTAATAGATATAGGTCCTACAACTTAGAGACGAGATCTGATCTTAAGTCTTTGAATATCTTAAAATCTGATTTCAAAAAGGCTGAAATTGATTATAAGTTAAAGATATAAGACTTCAAGAAAACCATTTTAATTCTTAAATATGAGCACACCAATTATAGAACTCAGATCAAGGATCTCAAAGCCAAGTTGACTGAATGCCAGGCTAAGCTTATGATCAGCAAAGCCAGGGCAGAAAAATATGTTCTTGAAGAAGAGACCTTCAAGAACATGATATCCTCATCCTTGCATGCAAAAGTTTGTTATCAGAATAAGCAGGGACTAGGATCTTCTGAGATAGCTCCTCCACTCATAGTTTTGTCTATAAGATCTCCTAGGTGTGAAACTTGTAAAGATGAGCTTCCCCTCATAGACCCCTTGACTGAAGAGGATTGTCACACCTCGACCGATGATAGAATTATCGAGGTGGATGAATGTGAAACGATTGTTCATAGCTCATGGAATTAAATAAGTTGAAATAATAAGTAGCAATCCTGAAACATGTTAAAAATAAAGTGTCAACTTTGAATGTTGGTGAGTTTCCATGGGTTAAACATACATATATATATATAAGATTTACAAGTAGCAATTCATGTCATTGGTTATGAATTATGCAAGTTTATAGAACACATATAGCTACAATCAAACCTTGACCAAGATTAAGATTACAAGTTTATAACGATTAGCGAAGTGTACTTGGCTCCTATGATAAACAAGTCATACGTCATCAGAAGCCGGCAATATATCAACTTTAGCACCAAATAGGCTTGTCAGGCCCATAGATCTATGACGTCGCCAGGCTAGCAATAGTTAATGATTGTCAACATATAATGTATCTCATATAACACTCACAATAATATCAATAACCATGAAAAAAGGTAAAGATGAATTGCATGTGTATTTACAAGTATCAAGATGTTTACAAGTGTAAGTTTATAAGGTTAACATGTTTTACCCCAAAAAAAGTGTGAAATAAAGTAAAAAGGGGCATGAAGAACTCACATGGTATAATGATGGTTGTTGTGTACATAAGAAAACTTGGATGTTCAAGAGTCAAAGGTGATGTCCTAAATGATAAAAAGAATCAATAACTTGAGATCGGAATTCATTACAATAAGTTAGGACGCTTAGGAATGACAGTAAGCGAAAGGTAGATTGAAAAACGATTCTGGTACCAATTTTAAATTCTGGACAGAATGTTTGGTACGTGTTTAAACGGGTTTTAAAAATAGATAAAGGTTTCATAAAGTTATAAAAATTTACATTTGACTAGTTCAAAGTCTCCCGGACAACTTTCGTTCAGAAACATTTTTATGAAAAGATACGTAAATAGGTCAAAACAGCAGAACAAGACAGAAGGTGATGAAATGCGCACTTATCGTGTGAAGGCTATTGTTGAGTTGTCCGATTAATTTTGAAGACGTATAAACTATTGTTAAAAAGGTAATTCAATAAAATTCATATTGGAGTCTAAGTTTACTCAAATTTAGTTTGTTATGATCAAGTTATAGTAAGTTGAAGTCAAATTATATTCTATCAAAATTATAGTAAGGCACTTATGTGCACTTTTAAAATTGTTTAAGCATGAAACGGGTTAGAAAAAATTTATTATGTCGATATATGATATATAGACTTCATTTGAGTTATATAAAAATATTCCAAGACTTCGGCATAGCCATCACTTAGGGAAATAATCTTGTGGAATAACCGAATGCGGTGGCATAGCCGTACATATGCAAACGAGATTCTTGTTTATGTTAGCTTGATTTAGGAATGTTAGTGATTGTTATAATGTTAATGAATATTATAAGTTTAATGATCAAATGATAATGATTAAAACTAAAATAGATTTAGTAGGAGAAAGAATAAAAGTAAGAACATAAAGTTATGAGATTAATTGGATGTTAGGATAATTGGATGTTAGGATAATTGAAACAATATAGAAATATCTAGTATAAAAGCAATATAAGATTATCTTAGTTTTATAAACTTCTTGAAATTAATTTTAAAAGAAAATTCATGAATTTGATCAAAACCAATGAATGAAAGAAAGATTTGTTAGTATAATTTTTAGAGAATGAGTAAATGAAAAGTGAGACCTAAAACTTGTTTTTATAGTTGAGGTTAGAAGGAGGTTATGAATGGGTTAATGGTGAGTTACAAGTCTTTTAAAAGGGGGTTATGATTTTGAAATAAATATAAGATTAAATAAAATAAATAGATAAAAGAATAATTACAATTTAGACTTTTAAATTATTAAAACCTTAATTTTAATTTAATCAACTTATTTTCTTATAAAATCTTTATATCTTTTTATAAAACTTGTAACTTTATAATTTGATTATTTATTAAAATTCATAATTACTAATAAAACTTTATAAGTTTATTAAAATTCATTTTATAACTTTATAAGTTTTAATAAGTCTTTTTCATTTAGTTATTTATTGTAAAATGATAAATAAAGATTTATACTTTTATGAAAAAGATTTATTTATAAGTAAATAAATTATTATTCTTTGTTTAAATGATAAACTGAAAAAAGCAATTTTCAATATTGCTTAAATTGCACATTTAACGCGTTTGATTCAATAAAATAAATAATAGAAAATTTAAATATTAAATTTTTCATTGTATGAAAGTTCAAAGTGAGGTCGGGTTTGGTTTTATAATTTTGAAATTCAGCGGATGTTATAAGGATGAATAGGAGATGATGAAGAATGGCTCTGAGAATAGTTAAGAAGAGCATTCTAAGAAGGGTTATCATCCCTCTGAGGAGAGTAAAGCTATTGGGATGACCAAGTTCAAGAGAAAGAACTTGATCAGAAAGAGCAAGAGAAAGGTAAAAAAGGCTCAAGAGATCAATGTCACCTTTAACTTTACACAGAAACAAAACTTTATTTCTGCAGGATTTGAAGTGGTTAAAGCTGAGGACACAAACTTGAACTTCAACAACAAGAGTTCTAGTTCATGTTCAAATCATCCTATCATCAAGAAGAAGGCTGATAAGTTGTGCACCACTATTGTACAACATGAACCATCAAGCTCCAAAGTTAGTTCTAACCCCATAAGAATGCCACATCATCTGAGAAGATGAAGATAAAGAATGAAAGTGATCAAGTTCAGCCTTGCTCATAAAAGGAAACTCCTAGAAGGAAGAAAATGGACTGTGTATGTGTGGAAGTACCTCTTACTTTGCTAAGGATTATGTTTACAATCCAAAGAGTACTCTCCACATCATAAAGAAAGAAACTTCTAAGAGTCTGGAGAAGAAGAAGCAAGCTTCAGAAGGAAAATATCTTTCCTTCGGAAGCTCCAAAATGAAGAAGAAGACAAGTGGAAACTTGCCTTCGAAAGAAATTTTGGTCTCGGAAAGAAGGAATACTTCCGAAGTAGCCTGATGCAGTGAGAACAAGCTCTTCTAAAGGCCTAGTCATCAAAACTTTTAAAGTCAACAAAACTTCCAAAGTATTGAAGGTCAATTCTAAGCTTCCAAAGGTGGTGTGGAAGTCAAAGAAAGACCAAGCGGATGAGAGTTCTTCGTTAACTTCAGCAAATGATCCCTCCAGCATGACTATAGGATCAATTATTGTTGCATTGACTTCAACTTCTTTTGATGAGCCCAAGATCAATGAGGCTTGGGTTTACAAATGTAACTAACCATCTCTTTTGTGTAGGAATAGCTCAATACAAACAAGAATGTATGGATCATTGACAGTGGTTGTTCCAGGCACATGACAAGAAATAGGTCACTACTCCAAAAGTTTCAAAGAATTGATGGAGGACCAATTGCTTTTCGAGGAGATACAGGAGGTTACATTACAGGACTAGACAAGGTCACAAATGGTAAGCTCAACATTGAATAGGTAATTTTTTTTCAAGGAGCTTGGGTACAATCTTCTGAGTGTATCCCAATTTTGTGATAAGAGTTATAACATGCTCTTTACGGAGCATGAGTGCATTGTTCTCAAGCCCAGGGTGGTCATTCCTCATATGCATATTTTGCTCAGAGCCCCTAGGAGAGGAACATGTTCAAGATGGATTCCAAGAAACATCTCCCTCAGGAGAAGTTTCATGCCTTCTATCTAAAGCAAATAGTGATGAGTCTTTCCTCTAGCATAAAAGAATGTGCCATGTAAACTTTAAAAACATGAATAAACTTATTAAGATGATTTGGTAACTGGAATGACAAAGAAAGAGTTTACAAGTAATGATCATTGTGTGGCATGCCTCAAAGGAAAGCAACACAAAGTATCTCACAAGCCAAAGGAAATAAACTCTATCACTACTCTCCTACACTTGTTACATATGGATTTCTTTGGCCCCACTAGTGTAATGAGTCTAGGAAGGATCTCTTACTGTTTAGTGATCACAGATGACTTTACAAGATTCACATGGGTCTTCTTCCTTAGAACAAAGGATGAGACTTCTAAGATTCTAAAGAATTTCATCTTAAAGATTGAGAATCAATGTGATCATAAGGTCAAGACCATAAGATGTGATCAAGGAACTGAATTCAAGAACCAAATCCTTGATACATTTTGTGATGAAAATGGTATTACAAGTCAATATCGTGCTTCCAGGACTCCTCAGCAAAATGGTGTTGCTAAGAGGAGACTCATAACACTTATTGAAGTTGAAAGAACTATGTTGTTTGACTCTAAACTACCCATCACCTTTTGGGCTGAGGCAGTCAATACTGCCTGCTATGTGCAAAATAGAGTTTTAGTGGTTAAGACTTATGGTAAGACTCCTTATGAACTTTGGCACAAGAGTAAACCTTTCATTGGTTTTCTCAGGTCATTTGGATGTCCTTGAACCATCTTGAATACCAAAGATCAAAGTTCCAAGTTTGTTGAGATATCAGATGATGGACACTTTATTGGATACTTTTCCTAAGCTAAGGCTTATAGAGTATACAATCTCAGAACTAGAATAGTTGAAGAGTTAGCCAATGTCACTTTCAATGAGCACACTCCCAGTTTGAAAGGTTCTGGTCCTGATTGGCTATTTGATCTTGATTTAGTTACCAACTGTTTTAACAAATCTTGTGAGCATGTTTCAGGGTCTACAGATATATTACCTACAGGTGATCCTGATCCAAGATTTGAGCTAAGAAGACCTTCAAGCTACATATCTTCAACTCTAGTGGTAACAAATCCTGCAAATGAGGCTTCTACCAACATATTAATGACAAATCCCGCTGATGCTTCCCGAGTGCCTTCAAATTCCATCTTAGAGGTACACAACTCAGAAGAAGGAGCTTCAAATGTTGGAGAGCATGGTGGTGGTGACAATGATCAGGAATTTCTTGATGTTGATAACTACTCCATTGATGACAACATCAATGATGTCACACACTCATTGGATCAAGTTAATCTTGATAAGTGTGCTGATATGGAGGGTGAATTCTCATTACCAGATCTTAATTTCTCTAGTTTTGATCTGTCTAAGAAACTTGTTGTGATCCCTTAGCTAAGGATCCACAAGTCTAACCCTTCCACCAATATCATTGGAGATGTTGATACAGGGGTAAGAACAAGAGGACAAACTGATGATGCAAATGTTTGTCTTCACTCTTATTTCTTGTCCCAGATAGAGCCAAAGAAAATTGATGAGGCTCTAAAGTATGGTAGTTGGGTTGAAGCTATGCAAAAGGAGTTGCTTCAATTAAAAAGGCAGAAGGTTTGGAACCTATGTCCTCTTCATCATAGGAAGACTACTATAGGAACCAAATTGGTGTTCAGAAATAAGAAGGGTGATAGAGGACTTGTCATCAAGAACAAGGCAAGATTGGTTGTTTAAGGGTATACTCAAGAAAAAGGAATTGACTACACAGATGTCTTTGCTGCTGTAACAAAATATGAAGCTGTCAAGATATTCCTAGCTTTTGCTACATTAAAAAACTTCAAATTTTACCAGCTTGATATCAAGTGTGCTTTTCTTTATGGGGTGATTGATAAAGAGGTGTATGTCAAACAACCACCTGGGTTTGCAGATCCTGATCATCCTAATTATGTCTCTAAGCTTGATAAGGCTCTTTATAGGATACACCAAGAACCAAGGGTGTGGTATGAGAGTCTATCACAATACCTTTGTTAGCATCACTACAGAGGGGTAATATTGATGGACTCTCTTCAATAAAGGAACAGGAAATGACATTATGCTAGTTCAAGTATATGTGGATGACATTATCTTTGGGTCAACTAATTCAAAGCTCTACAAAAACTTTAAAAAGCTGATGAAAGACAGGTTTGAAATGAGTGCCATAGGGGAACTCAATTTCTTTCTGGGAATTCAAGTGAAGCAAGTTGACAATGACATCTTTATAAGTCAGTCAAAGTAAGTTCAAGGCATACTTAAAAGATTCAACATGACTGATTGTAAGGTTGCTAAGACACCCATAGCTAGAAATCACTCCTTTAGACCTGGTCTTGAGGGGGAGTGTGTTAATGAGCATCTCTTCAGGGCAATGATTGTGTCTCTTATGTACCTCACAGCTAGCAGGCCCGATGTCATGTTTGCCACATGTATTTATGCAAGATATCAAGCCAATCCCAAGATGTCACACCTAATCACTATCAAAATAATTCTAAGATATCTTAAAGGTGCTCCATAACTTGGCCTTTGGTATTCAAAGAACTCTGACTTCAATCTGTATGCTTATACAAATAGTGACTATGGTGGCTGCAACAAGACTACAAAGTCTACATCAGGGGTGGTGATACATATATGTACCTAGTTTATGTGCTTAATGTAAAAGTCTGTTATGTCTTACACATATGTAATGAATGAGTTGAATGAAATATAATATGTGGTTGATGCTTATAATGTTTAATATTTCATTGTATTATTGTGTGTTAAAGTATAATGAACTTACTATATAGGTTTTAGGTTGTTGTGCATAGTTCTTAGTCAATAATGATTGAGAAACGTGTTCAAACTAAGTCGTATGAGTCTTCATGTGAATGGACCAAGCTAATGGACCATACACATGAATATCTCATGCTAATGGACCAGTCGCACAACTGAACCAAGAGACTGGATCAGTCGCACGATTGAGACATAAGATTGACTCAGTCACACGACTGAACCTTCAGTCGTGCGTATGGATCAATCGCATGATTCGGTCACACGATTGGACCATGCTAATGGTTTAGTCGTACGATTGGAAACCTATAATCTATAAATACCACCTAATTCGTGAAAAAAACACTTAAAGAATTTCGACACATACTCGTAACCTAGCTGTCCAGAGTGTCTAGAAAGCCTGTTCCAAGTTCATAGTTCGCATCTGATCTTGTTCTACTCGTTCTTAATATTTCTTTAATCGTTAGATTGATCGGGATTGTATTCTCACTGATTGTATCGCCAATCAAATAGGATTCCACACTATTTGATCTGGTTTCACGCATTATCAGTTAGTACTCTGTACGTACACGATCCTAACAAGTGGTATCAGAGCTTTGGCTCTTGATTTTGCGTGTGATTCGATTAGTTTCGGTGTAAAAATCACGTTTTTCATTCAAAGGAATCACCTTTTTGAGTAAAACAGTGTTTTCGACGTCTCCAGGTCTCAAAGTTTATGTTTTTCGGCATACGGCAGATTAGGGTTCTTGAAAAATCATGTTTTTGTGTCAAAGTGTCAAAAACCCTAGTTTTTGCAAAAATAGCAGCCTTAGTCGCATGATTGGTCTAATCACACGACTGAACTCAATCGCACACCCCATTTGCACGATTAAACTCAGTCGCTCACTCCTTCATACGACTAAACAACCCCATTCGCTTGTCTCCAATCGCACACTCCATACGTACGACTGAATCCAATAGCACGATTGAATTCATTCACACACTTCAGTCACATACTTCATCCGCACGACTAAAAAACTCTAGTTGTTTGAGTCCATTCGTCCATTTCAATCGCACGACTGAATCCAATCGCCTGATTGAATTCATTCGCACTCCTCATACGCACGAGTGACCCAATCGTATAGTCCATTCGCACGAGTGAGCCAGTCTAGTTTTATAGTTCAAAGTTAAAAGAGTTGGAAGATCAGTACTTTGTTTTTACTGCCGGTAGGGACTCTCACATCCAGAACCTTCTGCTTCTGGAAAATAAAATTGGGAATCACAATAAACCACCTAAACTCATAACGTTAGATGATTACCCACAATGGAAGCAGCGATTTGAGATTTATTTAAATGGAGTTGATCCCAATCTTTAGGAATCAATTGAGACAGGTTATAGTATGCTAGTCGGTGCTGATGGTGTTAAGTTAACTTTGGGAGGTATGACTGACAGTCAGAAAGCTAAGTACAATGCTGAAAAGAAGGTGTATGCCCTGTTGAATCAGTCGATACCAAAAGATATCTTTCATCAGTTCTCTGAGAACAAATAGGCGAAAAAGTTGTGGGAGGCTTTGGAGAAAAGATACGATGGGAATGCAACGTTAAATGCATCAAAGGCAAAGGCTCTCAGAAAGGAGTTTGATAACTTCTCTTCAATAGGGAAAGAAAGCTTGGACGATATTATTGATAGATTCTACCATCTTATGAGTGAGCTACACACTTATGGGGTAACGACGTCTATGGAAGATAAAGTGTCAAGCTTTGCTGATGGGTTGCCGGAGAAATGGGACTCGTTTGTGTCTAACTTGAGACAGAACAATATACTTGCAAAGTTAGACATAAATGACTTCATCCTGAAATTGAGGGAGGAGGAACTGAGGATGAAGTACAGGTCACAGAAAGGATCCTATGACCAAAATCCTTCACTTTATAACTCATCTCCCACTCCAACCAGTTCAGGAGCACCACTTCAAACTGCCTTTGTGTCTAGTTCAGCAGCTCCTTCCCAAACCACTATTTCAGGACCTGAAACGTCAGGGTCATCCACTACCCAATATATAGTGCCTGAAGCCAACACTACAAAGTTGAAGACCAAAAACCTCGGTAATATCACTGTGGAAGTAGCAAAGGAGCACATGGATCTCCTAGCAGTTGTTGTCCATTCCTATGATGGTCTAGTTGCAGGGAAGATCCAAAATTACCATCTTGTAGATGAAGATTACGAGCAGGTGGACGAAAATGAACTAGAGAGAATGGATATAATGTGGGATTTGGCTAGTGCTGTCAGAAGGGTGAAAAAGTTTGTGGAAAAGACAGGATAGAACTTGGTAGCCACAAAAGACACAACTTTTGGTTTCGACAAAACCAAAGTTACCTGCTTTAATTATGGTGAAAAGGGTCATTTCAAACGTGAATGTGTAAAGCCCAAGAAGATAGGTAATGGGAATCCGTTCTCAACCTTCAACCGTCAGGACAAAGACAGGAGTGGAACTACCTCGTCCAACATAGAGACAAAGGCCTTGACTGCTTAAGGTGATGAAGGGCAGGATTGGACCTTCAGTTTTGTGTCTTTGCACGAATCAAACATTGCCTGTGTCGAGGGATTGAATGATGACTCTACGAGTGAAGGTGAAATCATAGTTGAAAAAGTAATATCAAATAATAAAGAAGCTGTGAATGTGGTCAATCACCTGATTGAAGAAGAACTCAGAACAATGAGTTCAGAATCTCCAGCATCTGAAGAGTCAAACTCTGCATTAATGGCTGATTCAACTGATTCTTCGCAGGTAAGTACAAATGACCAACTCTTTGAAAATCATGCTTGTATTGAATGTAACAAATTCAAAGAAAGCATTGATTTGAAATTTTCTAGGTTATTAGATCTCAATGATAGCTTAGTAAATGATTTACAACTGTGCAAAGAAGCTAATCGTATTTTGAAACAAAATGAGTGCAGTTATAAAGAAAATATAGAACTTTTAGGTAAACAACTAAGGGAAACCGAGGTTGTTTCCTTTAATCAAGCTAATGATATAAAGTTCTATTTAAATTCTTTGGAAGAAACAAAGAAAGAAAAAGCAGTTTTAGAAGTCGAAATCAACTCTTTAAAACAAAAACTGCATAGTTGGACTAGTTCTTCTCACATAGTTCAACACTTAGTGAAAGAATGAAATAATGGGGAAGGGTTGGGTTACAAAGTATTTCCACCACCACATGAGATCCTACTAAATACAAAATGTAGACTTGTAAATAACAACCCAATCAAAGATCATGTGGTGACCACTCCTCTAGCTAGTGACCTTGATTCCACGGGTAAACCGGTGGAATCTGTCACTAAATAGAAGGAGGCTACTTTAACATCAAAAGGCAAGATGCCTACTGAAAATTTAAATGATGAATTTAAAAAGGTTAATGTAAGGTCAGGTTCACCAAAGTCTATTTTAGAACCCAAACTGACTAAACCAGTTAACCACAAACATGCTAGTCATCAAAGTCCAACCAAAGGACATGTTGAAGATGTTAAACACGTCAAAACAATTAATTTTGTTAATAAAGGTGATACATCTAAATGAGAAGTGACTAAATCCAACCAGACACATGTCACCCTAGTATCATATTCAACCCCACATAAACAGTTTTCTTAACATGTAGAAGGGAGATCATGCTACAGTAGTGGAAAGAGAGGACACATCTCTTCTAACTGCCCTTATTATCAGACCCTCAGACAGAAAATTGAACTTTATGGTACTAAACCAAGTTCTTCGGAAATGAGTTCTATTACTCCACCAAAAAGAATTAATGAACCTAAAGTTCAAACTGTAAGCCAGTCGTCTGTTTATCACAACATGCCTTACACAAATCTAGCTTATCGAAGGAAAAGTCAAGTCCATTATCTAATAATGAGAACAAGAAGAAGAATGATATGCCCTCACCCTCAAATGGACAGTGGGTTGAGTTCATGATGTGTGATTCCTCTGGGTCACCCAAGCCAGTTAAGGCTTGGGTCCTAAACCTAAACTGATAATTTCCTCTGAATGTGTAGGGTGTCCGTTATAGTGCTATCACAAATACCTGTATTGTTGATAGTGGGGCGTCTAAGAACATGACCGGGAACCTGTCTCTCCTTTCAAATGTCAAACAAATTAAAGGGGGGCATGTATCATTTGCTGGAAATAAAGGAGGATACATCACCGCTCAAGGCGAAGTGGGAAACCAGAAAGTCAAGTTTGACAAGGTTAACTACGTTCAACAAGTATAGACTAACTTGGTTTCAGTATCCCAGATATGTGACAAAGGATTCAAAATTGTTTTTGACAATAAGAAGTGCTATGTATTGAAGAAGGATTACATTATCCTGGAGGACCAAATCTTAATGTCAGGTTCAAGATATAATGACTTGTATGCATTGGATCTATCAAAGGCCTCCACAACCGATCATCAAGTTCAATGCTTCTTGTCAAAGGAAACATAGAGGGACTCAATCTCCTGGCATAGGAGAATGGGACACATAAATCTACAGAAGATGAATCATCTGATCCAAAATGATTTAGTGAATGGAGTAAATGTCAAGAATTTTTAACTTCTAGATTTCTGTGTAGCGTGCAAGAAAGGTAAACAGACTAAGAAGTCCCATATGGCAAAGAAAGTAAATTCCATTGACCTGCCTCTCGAACTTCTACACATGGATCCGTTTGGTCCTGTCAGCACCAAGAGAATCGCTGGTGATTATACTGTTATGTAGTCACTAATGATTACTCATGATTCTCTTGGGTAATGTTTCTGAAATCCAAAGCAAAGATGTTTGAATCGTTCAAACAGCTGGTGACTACATTGGAATCTCTCTACAAGTTGAAAGTGAGACAGATTCGCTCAGACAATGGAACGGAGTTCAAGAACCAGTGGATGGAGCCATTTTGCAAACAGATGGAATTATACACCAGTTCACATCTGCCTACACTCCATAAATGAACGGAGTTGCTGAACGAAAGAACAGGAGATTGATAGAGACAGCTAGAACGATGTTAGCCAACTTGAAACTGCCCCTCCAATTTTGGAAAGAGGCAGTTGCCAATGCATGTTACACACTCAATCGAGTCTTGGTGGTCAAACGTCATGGTAAAACATGTTATTAGTTACTCCAGAGACGTAAACCTAATCTGGAGTACCTCGAATGTAACACCCGGCTATTTTTTTAGACAAGAAAGAATAATAAAGTGAAGAAAGAGAAAGAAAAGAAATAAAACCCAAGTCTAGCAGTAAAAAGTGCCCAAAAGGACAAATGTTTGAAAAGTGAGTGTAAAAGGTGGTATGGCCGCCCATATGTCACATACATCACTGATCTTCGGGTTTTAGAGAGAGAGAGAGAGTAGCTGGGAGCAGCAAATTCTTGGTTTTGAAGGAAGAACTAGAAAGAATTCGAATTCAAGGTAAGAATTCATGTTTTTATGGTGTTCTTAACCGGTTATGTCCTCGGGTTTATGCTTATATGTGTTCGAGTAAGTTTTTAGTGGGTTTCTAGGCAGTTGAATTCAATTTGCAAACGAGTTTGGAAGAAGCCATACTCAAGAGCTGCAAAGGTGAGTTCTAGGACCCCTCTTTTACCTGTTTTAACTGATTTTAGGGCTGGAAATGCATGAATGTATGTTTTCATTAAACTGGGTTTCGGACCCATATGTTTGAATGTGTGTATGATGACGCTATGTTATGATGTGTGACTATGTTCATACTTGATGAAGTATGATGATGTTTCTAAGACTTAGGATGTATGATTTAAGCTTAGAACATGATGAATGGTGATTTGAGATTGAAATCTGATGTTTAAGGCTCATATGTTAAGTTTTAGAATCTATATAAGTGTTGAAAAGTCAATGCGGATGGAAAGGTTAATGCGGATGAGCAAAGTAAGTCAATGCAGATGAGCATTGACTAAGTATGACAAATGCGTATGAAGGTCAATGCGGATGAAGTCAATGCGGATGAGCATTTGACTAAGTCTGAGAAATGCGGATGAATATGGACTAAGTAAAGGGAAATGCGGATGAGTACTGGGAAGAAATGCGGATGAATAGTTAATGCGAATGAGTACTAACTGCAAAGTAAGTAAATGCGGATGAACAGTTAATGCGGATGGGGTCAATGCGGATGAGCATTTGACTAAGTATAAGAAATGCGGATGAGTAAGTCAAATGCGGATGACCAATGCGGATGAAGTATGTCAATGCGGATGAAGCAAATTAAATGCGGATGAACAATAAGGTCAATGCGGATGAACACTTAGAATAATTCTGACTTTTTGGAGAAAAAAGAGTAATATGGGCTTTGACTTGAGATGTTCCCGGGGGTTCATCTAGGTTGACTTTTGACGTCATAGATGCTATGATGGGCATGTATGATGTGTGATTGATGCATATGCATAATGATGATGTATGATGTTGTATGATTATACATGATGTATGTTATGAATGTATGATGATGCCCTGTATGATGATGACGACTGAATGTTATGTTCCTTATTATGACGTATGTTTATCTTTCCATGGCTTTACGTGTTATGTTAATGAATGAACCGAAAGTATTATGTAACGTAAAGTGAAAGATAACGAAAGAGGAACATGAAGTAAGAATGCATGCATTAACAAGTAATGAAAGTAAAGATAGCCTTGTAAGCATGGCATGAACATCAGGGTCTTTCTTTGTGATTGACCATTTGCATAGAACTATTGCTGCATACCTTAGGTACTGTGACCACGAGGTGTGATGCATCGTTATAGAAGGTCTATGAGAGGCCTAGGTCCAGAACCATGAACAAAAAGGTATTGCTTATGGCAACGGTACATCTACATTCATACCTTAGGTACTGTCCACGAGGTGCGATGCACCGTTATAAAAGGTCTGTGTCAGGCCTAGGTCCAGAACCACGAACAGAAAGGTATTGCATAGTAAACCTAAACTTTACCCTAAGTACTGTGCCACGAGGTGCGATGCACCATTATAGAAGGTCTATGATAGGCCTAGGTCCAGTACCATGAACAGAAGGGAAGGTTCATGGTGACCAAAAGGAAAAGTAAGAATGAGGCATGAAAGATTAAAGAGATAATAATGATATTATATGTATGTACGTACGATGTATGATCACGAACGAAAGTAAAGTATAGTATGATTTTGAGAGAAAGTAAAGAATGGTTTTACGAAAGAAAAGTATGTTTTATTATAAAACTAGAACTCACTCAGCAACGCTGACTTTTATGCATTTTCAGTTGGCAGGTGAGCATTGCTGAGGATGGCATGGAGCAGCTACTTGGCATTTTGAATGACATTCTTTTGTTAATGTTTTTGCATTGTAATGCGAACGAATGATGTTTTGAAATGAACACTTGTATTAACTTGCAAAAGCATTTGTATTGATATGAAAAATTAGTTTTATGTTTCTGCTACAATGTTTTAATGAATTATTAAATGTAAAGTATATGTTTTATGTGCGATGATTACCAGCTGTAAGCGTCGTGAGAACGGGGCCTTACATCGAACCATTTGGCGCACCATGTACGTTGCCGAAGAAAACTCAGTCAGGAAAGTTTAGTGAGAAGGCTGAAGAAGGGATTTTTCTAGGATAAAATATATCGAATAAGAGAGTTTATAACAACTCAACGGGTCAAGTTGAAGTGTGGTGCAACGTTGATGTTTAGAGATACACCACCCCCTGCTGGAAAGGGACCCTCATTCTTCTTCGACTATGTTAGATTCTTTAAGTCGTTCAACATCCCTCTCTCCCTTCCTGATGATGAGTTATCGACCAGAATGATGTATGATGTCTTAAACACACCGTCAATAGACTCGACAACATCAGGTTCACAAGGTGAATCCTCTAGTCATTTAGGGGGAGCACTTGATGTAAGCGACTCCTCCTCTGATGATGAAGAAGTTAAGACTGATCAGGTGGATCAGGAGGAACAGGTTCCTACTACTAAAAGTACACAAGCATCAGATGTTGATGCCTCTGACACTTCGGAATCTCGCACTCCAACGGCTATAGATACTGAACCAGGAATTCCAAATCTGGATCGGGAAGTAGTTGTTCCCACCACTCCTGGATATAGGGGATGTACAATCGGGAGTACAGACACGAAATCAGCTATACTCAGCTGATTATGCCTCAGTCATGGAAAAAGGCCATCTTCATGATGATGCTTATCGATGTTTTGTGTCTCAATTTGAGCCAAAATATGTAAGTGAAGCCTTAAATGATGAGGAATGGGTTAGTGCCATGTAAGAAGAACTCCTTCAATTCAAGAAGTTAGGAGTATGGACATTGGTGGATAGACAAAAGGTGCAAACATAATAGGCACTAAATGGGTCTTGGAGTGCAAGAAAGATGACCAAGGGGTCATAATTAGAAACAAGGCTCGACTTGTCGTTCAAGGTTTTAGACAAGTCGAAGGAATTGATTACAATGAAGTCTTTGCACCTGTGGCTAGAATGGAAGCAATCCGTATCTTCCTAGCCTATGCATCTTACATAAAGATCAAATTTTATCAACTAGATGTCAAGAGTGCATTCCTTCATGGTGAAATCCATGAGACAGTGTATGTCAGTCAACCCGAAGGATTTGAGGATCCTTATCAATGGGACAGAGTTTACAAGCTAGATAAGGCTCTCTATGGGCTCCATCAAGCCCCGAGAGCATGGTATGAGAAAATCTCAACTCATCTGGTGAAACACGGTTTTTGCAGAGGAGTTATTGATTGTACACTATTCATCAAAGAAAAGGATGGCGACTTACTGCTGGTACAGATTTATGTTGATGACATAATCTTCGGTTCCAAAAATGAAGAGTTATGTAAAGAATTTGAATCTGTCATGAAAGCAGAATTTGAGATGAGTGCAATGGGGGAGATGAAGTTCTTCCTAGGAGTACAGGTGGATCAAACACCAAAAGGAATCTTCCTGCATGAGACTAAATATGTAGGGGACATCCTCAGTTGGTTTGACATGGAGAATGCTTTAGCTGCTGGAACTACACTTGCCACGAACCATGATGTGGTACCCGAAGAAAATGGTGATCTGGTTGATGCTACCATGTATAGAGGAATGATCAGATCCCTTATGTATCTCACAGCGTCCCGACCTGATATCATGTACGCGACGTGTCTCTGCTCCATATATTAGGCAAAACCGAAAGTCAACCATCTCATAGGTGTTAAACGGATTTTCCATTATCTGAAGGGTACTCTAACACTCTGGTTGTGGTATCATCATGACGATGATTTTGAGCTTACGGTGTATAGTGACTCGGATTATGGCGGTTGCAAAATGAATTACAAGTCAACATCAACAAGATGTCAGTTCTTTGGTAGACGGTTAGTCACCTAACAGTGTAAGAAGCAGACCTTCGTTGCTCTGTTAACATGTGAACCTGAATACGTTGCTGCTGCAAGTTACTGTTCACAAATCATCTAGATTCAATAGCAAATTCGAGACTACGGTTTGCAATTTTCTAACAATCCTATCTATGTTGATAATTCTGCTGCTATAGCTGTAACAAAAAATCCAGTCCAACATCCTAAAACTAAACACATCGGTATTAAGTATCACTTTATACGTGACTGTTTTGAAAAGCAATTAATCGATGTGGTTAAAATAAATACGGATTTTCAACGCGCCGACCTCTACACAAAAGCATTTGACAAACTAAGGTTTTTATATCTATTAGAGGTTAATGGCATGAAAAAGAAAAGTGATATGATTTCAGAGGAAAAATGCCTAGTCCGACATTCTTTATTGTTATTTTTATTTTATTTTATTTTATATTATTTTCGTGTTTATTAAAATCCAAACACACAAAAATATTTTTGGTTTTAGAAATTTAGGGTTAGAATAGGTTAGATTAGTATTAAATTAGGTGCTTTATTTAATTACTTAAAAAAACGAGGGGAGAAGGACAACTTAGCTAAAAGGAAAGTAATCAAATCTGTGATATTGATTCAACGTTTATGGAAAATGATAGTATACAGGGAACAAATTGTTTGGGACTTCAAAAGAGTTTAACTGATTAAGATGCAAAATTCAAAGTATAAGTCTGAAAAGTCTAAGTAAAATAAAAGGGAAAATGATAGTAAAACTAGTATGCTACCAAGGTAACATAGAGAAAGTAGATCTAGAGGCTGCTAGTTTATTATATGATGTGTCGGTAGGTTCAACACAATAGATGAGTAGATCTCATTGGTGGTTTAAAATTCAAACTAAGTTATTCAACTTGCTGTGGGTTCCCATCTTATCCCTGGTTAACACAATCAATGCAGTTCCAATAAGGGGTGAAGAGCAGAATAAACGTCACAAATGTGTGCGGACGACCATAAAAATTGAGCAAAGCACATGGAAAAATGCAAAATGCAATCAAGCTAATAACTTATGTTGTTGGTGCAATATGTGCAAAAAGAAAATAAATGCTCTAACAAGAAGATAGGTTGTGTGCCTCTCTACTATGCGGTGGCACTAACCTGAGGATAAGCATAACCTAAATATTCTAGAATTCATTGTTGTTTGCGCCTCTCTATTGTACGATGGCACTAACCTGAGGCTTGGCATGTCTTTGAAAGCTCTTAGAATAGTCTCTTCTTGAAATATACCCATAGACCGCTCAAAAATCTTCTGAGAAACGTTGATTACCATATAAGTGTGGGATCTACAAATGCTTGTTGAAATAATTAAACCTTAACTTATCACTAATGTGTGTCAAAAATCTGTGAATGGATTTAAGAGGACAAGTATATGACAATCATCGTGAGCTGCGGTTCTTGAAAGTCAAAATCAGTGTGTGCATCTTGTAGCTCTAGTATGATTTCCTAAAATTGCTATTGACTCTCGGTCAAAACAAGAATCTAGCATCAAAATAGTTTATTAAAGTACCCCAAATGATTTTGATATACCTGCACGATTCCATCATGAATTGTACCAGAAATGATAAAATAGAATTGATGTTATGTTGTCCAGGAAGTAAAATCAGTTAGAAGTACTCTAATAGGTTTAAATCCTTCTCAAATTAAAAATACAAAATTACATCTTGTTTTGTTTTTAAAATTTTTCGAGTTGTTTTATTTAACTTGTAGTTATTTGGTAGGTAAAAGTCGGACTATATATTTGGATTCAATCTATGAATCACTCACTAAAAGGGGTCACATCTGAGGTGACCAATCAGGGTTTAATTTAAAAGGATCTATTGATACATGTATGTCCCTAGATCATGATATGAATGTAATAGATCTTGTTTGTCTGATTCTGAGGTAATGCTTGGAATGATTAATGAAATGATATTGTTTGTTTCTTATTTATAATGTTTAATATTTCATTAATAAGTCGATGTTGAATTGGTTAATTAGGTTTGTGGTTGTTTGAATTGTTACACATAATGTTATATTAATTAATACATTCAACTTAACAAAATGAAGTTCTCATGTGAATGGCCCATGCGAATGGCCCATGCGAATGGACCATACGCATGAATAACTTCATATGAATGACGCAGTTGCATGACTAAACCAGGAGACTGGATCAGCGTATGATTGTAACATAAGAATGGCTCAGTCGCACGACTGAACACTCAGTCGTGCGGATGAATCAACCGCATGGTTCAATTGCACGACTGAACTATACTAATGGTTCAGTCGCACGAATGAACAGTACTAACATATAAATACAACCCAATTCGTGGGAAAACGAGAGCATTCATTCTATTTCGACTCCAGAGGTACCCTATCCGTCCAGAAGCCTCCAAGTTGATACTCCAAGTTCATAGAACGCTGTAGATCGATTCCTAATCGATTCTTAACGTTTGATTCAATACTTTATTGATTCTATGTGCGTTCTCACTGATTGGATCGCCAATCAAATAGGATTCCGCACTATTTGGTTTGGTCTACACGTTAATCATTCGGTATTTCGTTCAAATACCAGGTCCTAACAAGTGGTATCAGAGCTCTGGCTCTTGATTACGTGTGATTCAATCAAGATTCATAAAAAGTTTGTGTTTTTACACTAAAAAACGCAATCTTTTGTGTCAAAAGTTGTCTTGGACGTTCCCTACTCATCAAGTTTCGGTTTCTACAGCCTTAGGCGATTAGGGTTTGCGAAATTTCGAATTTTTACGGCTAAAACACGTTTAACTTAGAAATTTTCGCAAAACAGCAGCTTCAGTCTCACGAGTGAGCCATTCGCACGACTGGACTTCATTCGCATACACCAGACGCACGATTGGACTGAGTCGCATCTCCATTCGTACGACTGAACCATCCGTTCGCAGTGTTCATACGCATCAGCTTCATTCGCACGACTGAACCAATCGCTTAGTTCAGCCGCACGATTGAACCAATCGCATAGTTCATTCACACGGATAACCCATTCGTATCACCCAGTGGCACCAGTTTGACAGTTTGTTTAGTACACTTAAATGTTAATCGTGATGGAAGATCAGATGTCAGCGTTTACTGCAGGCAAGGACTCAAGGATCCAGAACCTACTGTTGCTTGAGAGTGAGGTGGGGAATCATAATAAACCACCAAAACTCTTAACGTTAGATGAGTTTCCCCACTGGAAACAACGTTTTGAGATCTACCTCAATGGAGTGGATCCAAATTTGTGGGAAGCTATCGAGATTGGGTATAGTATGCCGGTGGGAGCAGATGGGGTAAAGCTTACTTTGGGAGGGATGACTGATGCTCAGAAAGTTAAGTATAATGCAGAGAAGAGAGTTTATGCATTGATTACACAGTATATTCCTAAAGATATTTTCCACCAGTACTCGGAGAATAAGCAGGCCAAGAAATTATGGGATGAGCTGGAAAAGAGATACGACGGGAATGCTTCGCTGAAGGCAATTAAAGCTAAGGAACTGAAGAAAGAATTTGACAACTTCTCATTGATGGGAAACGAGAGTTTGGACGATGTTATTGATAGATTCTACCATCTTATGAGTGAAATGCATACACATGGTGTTGCTACTACCATGGAAGAAAAGGTGTCAAATTTCGCAGACGGATTGCCGAAAAGTGGGCTTCATTTGTGTCAAATCTGAGAAAGAATGAGATGCTGGCAAAGTTGGATATCAATGACTTCATTCTAAAGCTGCGAGAAGAAGCACTTAGGATGAAGTACAGAGCTCGGAAGTCTTCGCACACTTTGTACAATGCCACACCTTAAGCGAAGACATCTGGAGCACCTCTTCAGACTGCATTTGTGTCTAGCTCATCGGGTCCTTCACAAGCTTCTCCTTCAGGTTCAGAAACGTCAGGGTCTTCTAGTACCCAATATATCGGATCCGAAGCAAATGCTACCAGACTGAAGACTGAGAATCTTGTAAACATGACAGTAGAAGTAGCTCGAGAGCACATGGATCTTTTGGCAGCAGTGGTTCATTCTTATGATGGACTTGTTGCTGGAAGATTGGAAACTGCCATCTGGCAGACGAGGACTATGAGTAGGTGGATGAAATGGAGCTTGAGAGAATGGACATAATGTGGGCCTTAGCTAGTGCTGTCCGGAGGGCGAAGAAGTTTGTGAAAAAGACCGGACAAAACTTGGTAGCTACTAAGGATACCACATTTGGCTTTGACAAAAACAAAGTGACCTGCTTTGACTGCTCATGATGATGAAGGACAGGACTGGAGCTTTTGGTTTGTCTCTTCAGGGGAATCTAATATTGCCAGTGTAGAAGATTTAGATGATGATTCCGCGAGTGAGGGAGATATTGCAGTTGAGATAGCGATGTCAAATATTGAAGAGACAATTGCAACTGAGGTCAGCTACAAGCCTAAAGAAGGGATTTCAATAGCAAATACAGAATCACCAGAACCAGAGACATCTGATGCTGCGTTGATGGCTAACTCCTCTGAACCTCCTCAGGTAAGTACCACTGACCAACTGTTTAAAAATCATGCTTGTTCTGACTGTGATAAATTTAGAGAAAGCATAGATCAGAAATTTGCTAGGTTGCTAGATCATAATGATAGCCTAGTAAAGGATTTGAAACTATGCACTGAGGCAAATAGAGTTTTAAAACAAAATGAGCATAGTTACAAAGAAAAGGTAGACCTGTTGAATAAACAGCTTAGGGAAACTGAAGTAGTAGCATTTAACCAAGCTAATGATATTAGGTACTATCTTAACTCCCTAGAAGACACTAAGAAGCAAAAGGCAGTTTTAGAAGTAGAAGTAAACTCATTAAAACAAAAACTACACAGTGGACAAGTTCATCACACATTGTCCAACACTTAGTAAGAGAAAGAAACAACGGGGAGGGTTTGGGTTATAAAGTGGTTCCACCACCACCTGAGACCTTGATGAACACTAAGAGTAGACCAATAAATAACAACCTCATCAAGGATCATGTGGTGTCTACTCCTCTTGTTAGAGATCCAGATTCCTCATATACATCAATGAATCTGGAACAAAACAAAAGGAGGCCACTTCAAAGGCAAATGGTAAAATGCCTTGTGTTAATCTGGAAAAGGAATTTGAAAAGGTTAATATAAAGTCCGAGTCAAACAAAGTCAAATCTAAATCTAAAAGGACTGCTAATGTTAATCTTTCACAAGCTTCATGTCAAAAACCAGTTAACCAAAAGGAAAAAGATGTTAAAAATGTTAAAACAATTGATTTTGTTAAACAGAAGAAAACATCAAAAGAAACAGAGTCAAAACCCAAACTAAGTGATGTTACTAGGGTGTCACACACATCTCCACAAAGAAATTTTAATCGTAAAGTTGATAGCAGGTCGTGCTACAACTATGGAGAGTGTGGACACATTGCTTCCTTTTGTCCTTACTATCAGACACCTAGGAAGAAGATTGAACTTCAGGATTCAAAACCTAGGTATTCTAAGAGGATTCTTTAACTCCACCAAGAAGAACTAGTGAACCTAACGTTCAACCCATTAGCCAGTCGACTGTTTATCACAAACAGGCATTGCACAAATCTGGCTTATGGAAGAGAAGTCATCCTCTGTGTCTGATAATGATGACAAGAAGGAACCTGAGCTACCCTCACCCTCTAAGGGTCAATGGGTTGAATTCATGATGTGTGATGCCTCTGGGAACCCAAGCCAGTAAAGGCTTGGGTTCCTAACCTAAACTAATGTTTTACATTGTATGTGCAGGGTGTTCGCTACAGTGCTGAAACCAACACGTGGATTGTAGATAGGGGAGCATCCAGGCACATGACATGAAACATGGCTCTTTATCAAATGTCAAGCAAATAAAAGGATGGCATGTTTCGTTTGCTGGAAACAAGGGAGGCTATATCACAGCTCAGGGAGAAGTTGGAAATCAGAAAGTTAAGTTTGATAAGGTGAACTACGTTCAACAACTTCAAAAAAACTTACTTTCTGTTTCCCAAATCTATGATAAAGGGTTTAAAGTCATATTTGACAACAAGAAATGTTACGTCCTAAAGAAAGACTATGTGATTCCGGAGGACCAAGTTCTAATGGCAGCTTCAAGATATAAAGACCTTTATGTTTTGGATCTCTCAACGGCTTATACAACGTGTTGGACCAAAAGAACCAATGAGCCTGATCAGAGAAACCTCTAAGTCCCACAAGTCATCACAACAGCTGAAGAAGACCTGATCAGCTGTTCTACAAAGTCTGAAGAATACAACTGCTGAAGTATTTCTGAAGTACTAAAGACAAAGACTGAGACAACAGCTGAAGATCTAAAGTCTGAAGACTTCAACAAGTACTGAAGACAAAGACTGAAGATCAACAGCTGAAAGACGAAGTCTGATGTTCAAGTACTGAAGACATCAGCTGATGTTAACAGCTGATGACAACAGCTGAAGAGGGCTTCTTTAGTTGTTGTGATGGTTTTTCTTCTTCAGTAGTTTTCTTTTCTTTTCAGTAGTTTGTTTACTTTTCAGTAGTTTTATTTCCTTTTCAGTACTTGTAAACACTGAAGAGGTTGTTCTTCAGTTGTTGTAGTATCAGTAGTTTTATGTTTTTCAGTAGTTGTAAATAAGATGTTTAACACTTAGGAACATTTGTAAGAAGATGTCAGTTGTTGACATCTTCAGTAGTTGTTAAACATCAGTAGTTATAAAACGGTTACATGTCACTTTCAAGTGACATCAGCCTACGTCATTCTTTCCTTTATAAGGAAGGACGACTCACCTGTAATCGTGCCTTTGAGGCCGACAATCTTAATGCAATATTCCTTTTGTCGGATATTTCTCTCTCTATAACAACATTCTTTTATCGCCTTATATCGAATGTTCTTGTTTGAATTTGTCTAATTCTGAGCTATTCCGCTGCTATATTTGTTCAATCGATTAAACCAAGGGCTGAGATCCTAACAAATGGTATCAGAGCAGGTTAATCATTGATCGATCTAACAATTGATCATTGAAACTATTCAATCGCTCTAAGTTTGATCGAATTAGCAAATTCGCAAGGATCTGTTATAGAGATTGAGAGTGTATCGCTTCTGGCCGTTTTATTTGAGGTTTTGTGTGGTTCTGAGCTAAATTTATTGTGATTTTACTTGAATCTGTCTGAATTTCCACAATGACTACTTCTTCGAATGATCCTTTCAATACTGGATCCTCTACCAAGCCTCCGATCTTGGTGAGGAATGAGTATAACATTTGGCAAAGAAGATTGCTCCATCACCTGTCTGTAAATAGCTCAGGTTGTTGGACATCTGTGGTACATGGACCACATAAGCCAATGGTGAATGATCCGAAACAAACAGTTGGTTCCAAAGAAGAAGGAGCAATACTCCGATGAGGACAAGAAGTTGTTTGAAATCGATGCAAAAGCCCATGGAATTTGGCTATGGCTATTCCTAATGAGATTCACTCTGGGCTTCTGCATTGTGAGTCTGCTCATGACCTCTGGAATGCCATCAAAGAACAATTTGGTGGTACTGATGAGGTTTTAGCAAACAACAGGGAATCCTCACCCAACAATATGAGACTTTCTCTCATAGAAAGGTGAGACTCTGACTCAACAATTTGAGCGGTTTTCATGTTTAATCTCTGAATTGAAAATGGTTAAACACGAATATACCAGGAGTCAGATGAACCATAGATTCCTAAGATCACTGCCTGAGAGATGGACACATATACCATTGTTCTACGCTCAAATGCTGATGTTGATCGCCTATCTCTCACCCAACTTCATGGGAAACTGCTTACATTCGAGAGAGAGAGAGAGCAGAAAAGGAAATTGGTTTCATCTGGCAAGCTTACTGAGGATTTTGTCCAAGGGAACACTGCCCTGATTGGACATCAAGAGTCAGAATATGCGTCATCTGAAAGCCAGTATGATGAGCATATTGATTTCTCTACAAACACTTCTGAGCCTGCCTTTGTGAGTGTTGATAGTTATTCTGCTGGTAGTAATAGTGACAATCTATGTTTCATCATGGATGATCTCAAGGGGATTGCTGATGATGACTTAGAAGAGATGGATATTTTGAGCCAAATGGCCTTGATAAATATCAGATCTCAGAAGTTCTACAAAAGAACTGGAAGGAAATTCCCAGGACTCTCTGGCAAAACCAAAGTTGGTTTTGACAAGAGTAAGTTGAAGTGTCATAAATGCCACAGGCTTGGACACTTTGCAAGAGAATGTAGATCATCTGGATCTAACTCTCCTGCACCTTTTGTGACTTTCCCTGGCAATAGTCAACAAAACAGAGGGCAACAACCTGTCAATTCTGGTCATCATCATCAACCACAATCTCCTGCATATTTTGTTCCACAGGGGCCAATGCCATATCCATACCCCTGCTATTACATGCCACAACCAGGCCAGGTTCAAGCACCCACTGCTCAGCAACCACATGCACTCCCTGAGCCTCAACCATCCCAATCTCATCAACCTAATCAACTTCAACAACACAGCTTCTTCACACCAGGAGTTGTTGACTGGAGCAGCTTACCAGATGATGTGTCTGGTAATGAACAACTGCTCTCAGGTGCTGGTCAACATGGTGGTGAGCATCCTTTTGGAAATCTAGCTCTCATGGCTTTGGAATCCTCTGATGGATCATCCTCAAGTACCTCTTCACACAGGTATCACAGGTATCCTCTGAGGCTAAGGCCAAATTATGTTCTGAAACTTGCATAGCAGCATTTGCCTCTATTAGAGAAGCAAATGTGGCTTTAATCAATAAAAATGTAGAGCTAGAACAAATAATTTCCAAAAATAAAGCTGAGTTTGAGTCTGTGCTGAAAGAGAAAACTGATGAGATTTATAAATTAAAATGCCAAATCTCTGATGATAAGGCTAGGGAGGATGTACTCTTAGAGAAGTACAAAGACCTCAAGATACTCTTGCTGTCACCCAAGTAGAGTGTGATCGATGGGTACAATCTTGCAAGGGCTTTGAAATGATTCTTAGTAAGCAAACAACTTCTAATGTGAAGTTTGGAATTGGTTATAATCACACTGCTCCTCCTACAGATTTTGCTTCAAGAGCAGGAGTAGAATCTGATGGAGAAAGTAATGACCAATCCACCTCATCATGTGATTCACTACTTGATAGAGCACCATCAGTAGTTGAAGTCAGTAGTAATCCCTCTGTGAACCTATCAGCTGATATTGATGGTTCAACTGCTGACACTCACATGATCAATGAGTTGATCAACCCAAGTGTTATCCCTAGAAGTACTGAGAGTACTGGAGAGCAGGGGATAACATCTGGAGTTCAAATCCCAATAACTGACAGCACTAAAGAGAAGAAAACTGTCAGTAGGAAGGATTTGAAGCCTACTAAGGGAGGTGACAAGAAGGCAAAAAGTGCTTCTAAACTGCTGAAGAGCAAGTCTTCAGTAGTTTCATCTCTTCTTCATTGAGATCAACAGAAGATGAAGAAGAAACCATGTGAAATATGGGTCTATTCAATCATCTCACAGATGATTGTTGGTACAAAAAGGGATCCAAACTCAAACAAAAGAGAAAATTAAAGAAAACTTGGCTAAAATGAAAACTGAGTTTGAGTCCAAGTTTGTACCAGCAGCATCAAATCCTGTTACTCCTATGTCCAAAAAGAAATCTAAAAGGGAAGGAGTGCAACAGGCAATAGCTGAGGTTGCTCAAAAGAAGATGGTGCAACACAAGAACTCATCATCAAACACCAATACCAATGTGTCTGAAGAGCTGAAAGCTCTTTCCCAGAATCAGACACAGCTGGTAAGATGGTTCAACATCTGTTGGGAAGAGTTAACCAACTTGATGGCCCTGTGTTGAAACCCCAGAAAAGGAGATCCAAGCCAAAGGATTCCTCTTCTACACCATCTCCTTCACCTCAAGCTATTGTGCCCAATAAACCTGTTAGTTTACTATCTATTGATGAGACCAGGCCCAAAACCAAAAAGGTTTGGGTCTCCAAAACTAACTGATTGTTTATTATGCAGGGTTCTTCAACATGCCAAAGTAGCATCTGGTATGTAGACAGTGGGGGATCTATGCATATGACTGGGAACAACTCACTTCTTAATGACTACTCTCCAGGAAGGAAGGTTTTGTTTCTTTGGCAATGATGCAAGAGGTTACATCATCGGGAAGGGCTTTGTTTCCAATGGGGAAATAAGGTTTGATGATGTCAACCACGTGGAAAATCTCAAGTATAACCTCTTGAGTGTCAGTCAAATGTGTGACAAAGGCCATGTTGCCCTTTTCACAAGCCAGAACTGCAGGATTCTGTCATCTAAAGTTCTGAGTTTGATTGACAAGGTATTGATGCTCACACTCTCCTGAAGGCCAACAGGACAGGAAGAGTGTATGCCTTAGATCTTTCCAAGAAAATAGATCTCAAAGGCCATCCTTGCCTATTTTCCAAGGCCTCTCCTCAAGAATCTAATCTATGGCATAGAAGGCTGGGACATGTTAACTTCAAGAACATGAATCAGCTGATACACATAGTTTAGTAAGGGGAATGCCTATGAAGGAGTTCAAGTGTGAAAACAACTGCACTGCTTGTTTGAAAGGAAAACAGCACAAGGTTTCATTCCCACCTATTGAAGAACCAAAGTCCACTGCCTGCTTACAACTTCTTCACATGGATCTCTTTGGTCCTGTGAGAGTGATGAGCATGGCAAAGAAGAATATTGTCTGGTAATTGTGGATGATTACTCCAGATTTGTATGGACTTTCTTTCTACATTCAAAGGATGAAGTTGCACAGAAGATCATAAACTTTGTGTTGTATGTTGAGAAGCAGTATTCCCTCTCAGTCAAGTGCATTAGAAGTGACAATGGAACAGAATTTAGGAACAATACACTGATGAGTTCTACCTTTCCAAGGGAATAAAGAGGCAGTTTAGTATTCCAAGAACTCCTGAACAGAATGGAGTTGTGGAGAGAAAGAACAGGACCCTCATTGAAGCTGCAAGGTCTATGTTGGCTGATTCTGGACTGCCATTGACCTTTGGGCTGAAGCTGTCAACACAGCATGCTATGTGCAGAATAGAGTGCTAATAAATCAGAGGTTGATGAAGACTCCATATGAAGTTCTACTCATTTGGCCCCTCTCATTTCATTCTTTAGAGCATTTGGTTGTCCCTGTTTCATTCTCAACACAAAGGATCAACTCCAGAAATTTGATCCTAAGGTGGATGCAGGGTACTTTGTTGGTTATTCATCAACTTGCAAGGCATACAGAGTCTTCAACTGCAGAACAAAGATGGTTGAAGAGACTCTACATGTCAAGTTCAATGAATCTCCAAAGGACAAGATTCCACAAAGCCCTGTGGAGCTCTTTGATTTGGACATACTGCAATATGTTCCTTATCAATCTCCTACTGTTGCTCCTGTCAATAGTTCACCACCTGGTGTTATGCTGCTGCTGATGATGATAGTAGTAATCACCTCTTCAGGTTTAGTGACCAACTGCCTGAGTCCTCTAGACCTGATGCTCCTGTAGCTCCAGCAGCACCATCCACAACAAATGCTGATGAGATTTCTGCATCCTCAAATTCATTTGAGTTGCCACCATCTTCATGGTTTCAAGAATCTGCATCAACATCTGCTGCTGCTGAAGGTCCTACAAACACTTGCACAGATTTAATTGTTTACCAAGAGCTGAAAAATCACCCAATGTCACAAATCCTTGGTGATATCACTGCTGGTGTTTCAACCAGAAGCCAGTTGTCCAGTTTCTGCTTCTATGCTCTCTTCATCAGTCAGCTAGAGCCAAAGAACTATCATGTAGCTTTGAGAGACAATGGATGGGTTGAAGCCATGCAGCTTGAGCTTCTTCAGTTCAAGAAACAGCAAGTGTGGGAGCTTGTTCCTCTACCCCCAGGTAAGTGTGCAATAGGCACTAAATGGGTGTTTAGGAATAAAACTGATGAGAATGGGCTAATTGTTAAGAACAAGGCCAGACTGGTTGTGCAGGGGTTGCACAAGAAGAAGGGATTGATTATGATGAAACCTTTGCCCCTGTAGCCAGACTGGAAGCAATTAGATTGTTTTTTAGCCTATGCTGCACTCCACAATCTTAAAGTTTTCAAATGGATGTCAAAAGTGCTTTCCTATATGGTAACATAAAAGAAGAAGTTTATGTGTGTCAACCACCAGGTTTTGAGGATAATAAGCACCCAGAATGGGTATATAAGCTTGATAAAGCTCTTTATGGGTTGAAACAAGCACCTAGAGCCTGGTATGAGACCTTATCAAACTTTCTTCTACAGAATTTTCACTAGAGGCTCCATAGATAAAACTTTATTTATTAAGAAGGTGGATCAGCATAAGCTACTTGTTCAAATTTATGTGTGATATATATTTGCATCCTCTGATCCCCAATTGTGTGTGGATTTCCAAAACTTAATGCAACAGAAGTTTGAAATGAGTGCAATGGAGAATTACAGTTCTTTCTAGGTTTGCAAATCAAACAAAAAGCTGATGGAATTTCATTCATCAGTCTAAATACACAAAAGATCTTTTGAATAAGTTTGATTTACAAAACTGTAAACCCTGTTCTACTCCCATGTGCAACACTACACAATTGGATGTTGATCAGAAAGGTAAAGTTGTTGATGAAACGCTTTACAGACGTATGATTGGTTCCTTGATGTATTTAACAGCTTCTAGACCAGATATTATGTTTGCTACATGTGTTTGTGCTAGATTTCAGGCTGCGCCTAAGGAGTCTCATCTGATTGCAGTCAAGAGGATCTTAGATATCTGCAAGGTACACAATCTCTAGGCTTATGGTATTCCACTGGACATTCTTGCAATTTAGTTGCTTTCTCTGATAGTGACTATGCAGGGGTAAGTTGACCAGGAAATCAACTTCTGGTGGATGTCAATTCCTAGGCAACTGTTTGATTTCTTGGCAGAGTAAGAAACAAACATCTGTTGCTACATCCACTGCTGAAGCCGAGTACATTGCTGTTGCAAGTTGTACATCTCAAGTACTCTGGCTTCAGAATCAACTTTTGGATTATGGCATCACAGAGACTAAGACTCCATTATTAATGGATAGTGCTTCAGCTCTTTGCATTGTCAAAAATCCAGTCCAGCACTCTAGGACCAAACATATAGAAATTAGACATCATTTTATAAGAGATTGTTTTGAAAAGGGTCTAATTAATCCTATGTTTGTGCCAAGTGCTGATGAGCTTGCAGACATTTTTACTAAGCCTTTGGATAGTTCAACTTTCCATACCTGGTGTTAAGGCTTGTATGCTGTAGCTAGAATAAGTGACAACTACTGATGATCTCAGTAATTACTGATGATCATCGGTAACCATGTCACATATAAGTACTGATGAGTTATTTTACCCTCAGTAGTTTTTATAACTACTGAAGGCTAAATGCTTTAAGTACTGTACTTTATCTGTTCTAACTACTGATGTAGTTACAACTACTGAAATCAGTAGAAACAGATAAGTACTGATGTCCTATGAAACAACTGAAAACAGCAAAAAGGCTGATGAGTAGTGTAGAGGACAGTATGAAAACAGCTGAAAGGCTATGAATTGACGACAACTACTGATGAGTACTCTCTCTTCAGTAGTTCACAAACTGCTGTTTCTTCATAAACAACTGAAGCAATACCATGTCTTCAGTAGTTTCACACTACTGATGACTAACACCAAGTCTTCAGTTGTTTACAACACTGATGGCAAAACCACGGTCTTCAGTAGTTTCACAACTACTGATGACTAATACCAGTCCTCAGTTGTTTCAACATCTGACGTCCAACTTGTCTTCAGTAGTTTTTAAAACTACTGATCCTAAATCAGAGACTTCAGTTGTTTCAACGTCTGATTGTAAACACCATGTCTTCAGTTGTTTTATAACTGCTGACCACACCAATACAATCAGTCATTTCAAACCTCTGAAAGTATATACCACGTCATCAGTTGTTTCAAATACTGATGACTACACCAAAACCTTCAGTTTCGTTACACCCGTACCTATATATCTGATCCCTCTTTCAGAGTTTTTCATTCTTTCACGACCTAAAATTTCAAAAGCTATGAAAACCTTTCACCTTCATTAATGGCGCACCATGCAACTCAAGTCTCGACACAACTGTGTCGCGTACCTTACTAAATCGCCCTTCTGGACCAAATTCGATAATGCTATAGATCTTATGGTCCAATCACCACTGCAAACGGCTTTCCTCCTAAATCCAATCATTTATGCCGATTCGCTACATCAGTTTTGGACGAATGCAACTGTTAATGGAGAATCTATCCATTCGTCCATCAACTCTCATAAGGTGGTCATCTCTACTGCTACCATCCGCCAGATATTACTATTGGATGATGCTGCCTACCCTGTTGGATACCTAAGCGCCAACTTGATCGTTCATTTGAACAACATGGATATCAAGGCGATCTTAGTGCTTCGACCATTCTGAAGAAACATTCCAGACGCTGAACGCTTGATATTTCATCTGGTAAATGTTTGCCTGGCCCCGAAGACTTCTTCTTGGATCAACTGTCTTCCAGATGGCAACAGGTAATGTTCTCTATCCTTGAACGAACCTCTAAACTTTTCTGAAATAATTTTTCTTGAAATCAAGGATATGGCCACAAAACCACTTTCTAACCGTTGGATACTATATCCTCGGTTTATAATGGCCATAATAGAGAATCAGCTTCATGCTGAGGGACTAGTTGGTCTGGGAGTCCCTGCTTTGGCTGTATTGCCGGAGGTATACTCCCGACACAACACTGACCAAACGCTTAAACAGGCTGCCAAGCTGCGCAAACCCACGCAGTTGGAACCCACAGCCTCCACTTCCACATCCAAAGTCCCCTCCAAACCCACAAAGAAGAAGCCTAAGAAGGCTACTCAGGGAGTTGAGTCCCCTGAGGATGCCCCTGCTGCACCAAAGCAGGTTATCTCTGCTGGCAATAACCCCCCAGTAAAGTCTATGACTCCACCAACCAAGTCGCTCAGGTTTCCTCTCAAAAGGAACCTGATGCAACCAATCAAAGGAAGCCACACTGCTGGGATCCTCCTCACTTGAGGGGATTACCATTGAAGAGCACCACTTGTCCCGGGTGCACACTGCTTACACACCCTCTCCTGATGCAACCGCCCCTCACCCTACAATCATTGTTGCAAAAGTGCTGACGCAGTTGCATTCCTCACCCCCCACCCAGACACCAATCACTACTGGGATAACCTCAACATCTGAGGGGGAGGATCACAATGCTTCTGTCATCCCACAGCACAGGGGTTATCATGTTCCATCTTCTAGTGTAGACAGGAGGTGCGAACTTCTGGTGAGGCTGCCACTGCTCTGACTCAGCAAATGACCAGGGTGCATTGGTAACATCTCTAAGACCTCACCAGTGGCAAAAGCTGATGAAGGACATAGTCCTGAGGCTGGAAGTCCCCAGAACCAAGAACAAGGGGCACATGCTATACTTGATCTACACTCAAGGCATGTTCATCCTGACTCTGTCAGGATGTCAGGTGATTCAGTATCAACTGATGATGACCTGAGCTTCTTCTTTGATGTAGTTGCTCAAACACCCATCCTAGAGGATGAGGTTAGCAGACTCAAAGAGCTGCTGGCCAAGATGTCTCAGGATGAAAGTCCATCTGCCACCACAATACACCCACAGATGGCACCTTCTTCTGAAGGTCCCCTACACACTGAGCCAATACATACTTCCAAGCCACCAGCCTCTGCTTTCGGCACTGATTCTCAGGAACAGAACCATCCTGATCAATCAGTTGCTAACCTTCAAAAATCCCTACCTCTCATCACTCCCATGATCACAGATATAGTGATCAAGCCATGATGAGAGGCTTCCTACAATAATACAACCCCTGGTGGAGGAGTTGGTGACCAAATCCCTTTCTACTGCTCAACCCTTGCACCCAATGCAACCAAAAGGGGGGAGTCAGTCAGTTAAAGGAAAAGGAAGAGGACAGATGGGGAGAAGGAGAAAGAATATGAGAAGGTAACTGAGAAGGAGTTGGCTGTTATAAGTGTGGAGGAGAAGGAGAAGGAGAGTGAGAAGGGAGCTGAAGTGAATGAAAGTCAAAAGACTTTCATGTCACATATCAAAAGAGGAAAGGAGAGTCTGAGAAGGAGAAGGAGCTGAATGATATGGTGAAAGAAGCTGATGCCAACCATAACCGTTCAATGGATAAAATCATTGAACAGTTATATAGGCAGGTTTTGACATCCAACAACTAGACTCCGAGATCAGAAGGTTGGAAACAGAGGAGATCAACTCAAGATGGGCTAGCTATGATGCCTTAGAAAGAGAAAGGCTGGAGATAATGATCAGATTTATAGCTAAATACTTGGGAAGATCTCTGATTGAAATAAGGGCCTGGACCAGGGACAACATCTTGGCAATAACCACCAAGATTTGTTCGTCTGAAGCATACTCCAAAGGTTTAGTGATTGAGGCATTGAATGAAGCTGGGGTTGGGAATCGAAAAGAACTGACAAAATTTACCAAAGCCTCCCTTACAGCCAAAATGCTAAACAGTCTGAAAGCCTCTATCCTCAAAATCACTACCTCCACAACCCACTAAAACAACCCCTTTACCCTCTAAACCAACCATCCAACCCACAAACCAAATCCTTTACCCTCAGACCCACTGCCAGTGATGTACCTAGACAAAAGAAAAGAAAGGTACTGAGGCCTGATGAAGAAGAAGAGGAGGATGAAGACAGACTGCCACTCTCTGTAGTTATCACTTTGCCTAAGGCTAAACCAATGTCCATCACTCCTGCTTCTCAAATGCATGATGTGATGATAAAGATTGAAGAGGAACAGATGCAAAGACATGATGAGGAAATGCTGAAAAGCATTGACAAAGCATATGCCACATCCTCTTCAATGATTAGCATGAAGAAAGAAGTTTTAAGATTGTACACCCTTGCTAATACCTTTCAATACCAAAGGAAAGAGTAAGGATATGGCCTGATCCTAGGGTGGCACACCGGATTGTCAAGAAAGAATTCCTTCAAAATACAAGGGCCAAGTGAAGACGGTTGTCGATGAAGACATCACTATGGTTCTTGTAGTGTCCCCTTGGGAAATCGTAGAAGAGTTCAAGAAAGCCTATGAAGCCAAACAACCACCCCAAAAGATGTTGGAGAACAAATTATAAAGAAGGGATTGGTTTCAAAAGACTTGAAAACTTCAAACAAGATGAGCTCAACCTGCTCTTAGAAGGGACTCATCCAGATGAGTTTGCTTATAGACAAATAACCACGTTTGAGCTCAAGAATGGAAAACAGGCCAAGTACATATCTGAAGTGTATGGCCGAGAAGGATTGTTTGATGGTGTGCACGAGGTGCTGACAATGGATGAGCAGATCATGTTTCTAAGGGCTTACACCAGGGAATCCTATAGGCTGTATACCGGGAAGTAGATCTCATGGTTGGGGTAACAGCTCAGTGTCCAAGTCCCCAATACAGAGCTCCCAACCATATCATGCAAGACAGATCATCAGAGACTTCTTCCCAGGCCGGTGCTGAAAAAGGGTCACTTCTCATCTGATCAAGAGGATAAAAAGACCAATCTATCTGCCAAAATAAGTGGGACTCGTCAATAACTTAGAGGTTTTGGCTGCATTGGTTCAGGGGGATTTGTTGGACCAAAAGAACCAATGAGCCTGATCAGAGAAACCTCTAAGTCCCACAAGTCATCACAACAGCTGAAGAAGACCTGATCAGCTGTTCTACAAAGTCTGAAGAATACAACTGCTGAAGTATTTCTGAAGTACTGAAGACAAAGACTGAGACAACAGCTGAAGATCTAAAGTCTGAAGACTTCAACAAGTATTGAAGACAAAGACTGAAGATCAACAGCTGAAAGACGAAGTCTGATGTTCAAGTACTAAGACATCAGCTGATGTTAACAGCTGATGACAACAGCTGAAGAGGGCTTCTTCAGTTGTTGTGATGGTTTTTCTTCTTCAGTAGTTTTCTTTTCTTTTCAGTAGTTTGTTTACTTTTCAGTAGTTTTATTTCCTTTTCAGTACTTGTAAACAACTGAAGAGGTTGTTCTTCAGTTGTTGTAGTATCAGTAGTTTTATGTTTTTTAGTAGTTGTAAATAAGATGTTTAACACTTAGGAACATTTGTAAGAAGATGTCAGTTGTTGACATCTTCAGTAGTTGTTAAACATCAGTAGTTATAAAACGGTTACATGTCACTTTCAAGTGACATCAGCCTACGTCATTCTTTCCTTTATAAGGAAGGACGACTCACCTGTAATCGTGCCTTTGAGGCCGACAATCTTAATGCAATATTCCTTTTGTCGGATATTTCTCTCTCTATAACAACATTCTTTTATCGCCTTATATCGAATGTTCTTGTTTGAATTTGTCTAATTCTGAGCTATTCCGCTGCTATATTTGTTCAATCGATTAAACCAAGGCTGAGATCCTAACACAACGGATCATGAAGTTCAGTGCTTCCTATCAAAAGCTACTGAGAAGGACTCCATTTTCTGGCATAGGAGAATGGGACACAAATCAACGGAAGATGAATCACTTGATTCAGAAGGATCTAATGCGAGGTGTTAACGTCAAAAATTTCCAACTTCCTAATTCTGTGTAGCATGCAAGAAAGGCAAACAGACGAGAAGACTCATAAGAAAAGAAAGTTCATTCTATCGAGCTTCCTCTTGAACTTCTTCACATGGATCTGTTTGGTCTAGTCAGTACAAAGAGCATTGCAAGTGACCTGTACTGTTATGTTGTTACTGATGACTACTCAAGATTCTCTTGGGTAATGTTTTTGAAGTCCAAGTCAGAAACATTTGAGTCATTCAAGAATTAGTAACCACACTGGAATCTCTCTACAAGCTGAAGTGAGACAAGTACGCTCAGACAACGGGACTGATTCAAGAATCAGTGGGTGGAGGCTTACTGCAAGGAAAAGGGAATTGTGCATCAATTCACTTCTGCCTACACACCTCAGATGAATGGTGTTGCTGAGAGAAAGAACAGAAGCTTGATAGAGACAGCATGGATAATGCTGGTAGACTCGAAACTACCTATCCAATTCTAGAATGAGGCAGTGGCTAATGCATGTTATACACTGAATCGAGTTCTGATAGTCAAGCGCCACGGAAAGACATGTTACGAGCTACTACAACAACGTAAACCGAATATGGAGTATCTCGAACCATTTGGCGCGCCGTGCACACTTCTGAAGAAAACTCAAGAAGGAAAATTTAGCGAGAAGACTAATGAAGGGATCTTCTTAGGATACAACATACCGAACAAGAGAGTTTACAACAACTCAACGGGTTTAGTAGAAGTGTGGTGTAATGTTGAGGTTTAGAGATATACCACACCACCTACTGGCAAAGGACCCGCCTACTTTTTCGACTATGATAGATTCTTTAAGTCTTTCAACATCCCTATCTCTCCTTCTGATGATGAGTTAGCTACTCGAATGATGTATGATATCTTGAATACACCATCTCATGATTCAACATCATTGAGTTCACAGGGAGAATCATCTACTCAATCAGGGGAGTAGTCGATGACAGTGACTCCTCCTCTGAAGATGAAGCTGAAGAAGATGCCCAGAACAGTCAGGAGGAACAGGTTCCAGTTCCTGAAAGTCCCAAGCATCTAACAGTGATGCACATTCGACTTCGGAACCTCAAACTCCTTCTACCTCAGATACAGAACCAAATGTTCATAATCTTGGCTCTGAGGTAGATGTTTCTACTACTCCAAAATCACGTCTAAACGTCTATCATCCCTTAGACAATGTAATTGGGGATGTCAGATCAGGAGTACAAACTCGAAATCAGCTGTACTCAGCTGATTATGCCTCTGTTATGGAAAAGGGATACATTCATGATGGTGCTTATCGTGTTTTATCTCACAGTTTGAGCCAAAATACGTCAGTGATGCACTAAACGATGAGGCATGAGTGAGTGCCATGCAAGAAGAACTTCTTCAGTTCTAGAAGTTAGGAGTATGGACTCTGGTTTATAGACCTAAAGGTGCTAAGGTCATTGGCACCAAATGGGTCTTGAAATGCAAGAAGGATGACAAGGGGTCATTATCAGGAACAAGGCTCAACTGGTTGTTCAGGGATTTCGCCAAGTTGAGGGGATTGACTACAATGAAGTGTTTGCACCCGTGGCAAGGATGGAAGCCATCCGTATCTTCCTTGCCTATGCATCGTATATGAAGATTAAAGTCTATAATTAGATGTGAAGAGTGCATTCCTTCATGGGGAAATTCGAAAGACAGTGTATGTCAGTCAACCCGAGGGATTTGAAGATCCTTATCATCGGGACAGAGTTTACAATCTCGACAGGGCCTTATACGGGATTCATCAAGCTCCAAGGGCCTGGTATGAGAAACTCTCAACTCATCTTGTGAAACACAGCTTTCGAAGGGGAGTCATTGACTGCACACTGTTCATCAAAGAAAAAGATGGAGACCTACTCCTAGTACAAATCTATGTCGATGACATAATCTTCGGTTCAAAGAACAAAGAATTATGCAAAGAGTTTGAAGCAGTTATGAAGAAAGAGTTTGAGATGAGTGCTATAGGGGAGATGAAATTCTTTCTCGAGTTACAGGTGGATCAGACACCAAATGGGATCTTTCTACATCAGACCAAGTATGTGGGAGACATTCTCAGTCGGTTTAACATGGAGAATGCTTCTGCTGCTGGACTCCACTTGCTACAAATCATGATATAGCACCTGACGAAAATGGAGATCTGGTAGATGCCACAATGTACCGAGGAATGATTGGATCCCTCATGTATCTCACTGCCTCAAGACCTGATATCATGTATGCTACATGTTTATGTTCTAGATATCAGGCTAAGCCTAAGGTTAACCATCTGATCGGGGTCAAAAGGATATTTCGTTATCTGAAGGGTACACCCACACTTGGGTTGTTGTATCCTCATGATGATGACTTTGAGCTCACGGCGTATAGTGACTCGAATTACGGGGGCTGCAAGATGAACTACAAGTCTACATCAGTAGGGTGTCAATTCTTTGGGAGGAGATTAGTTACCTGCAGTGTAAGAAGCAGACCTCGGTTGCATTGTCAACCTGTGAAGCCGTATACGTTGTTGCTGCAAGTTGCTGTTCACAAATCATCTGGATTCAATAGAAAATGCGGGATTACAGTTTAAAGTTTTCTTCTACTCCTATCTTTGTTGATAACTCTCCTGCAATTGCAGTAACTAAAAATCCGTACAACATCCAAAGACCAAACACATCGGTATTAAATACCATTTCATAAGAGACTGTTTTGAAAAGACTTAATCGATGTGGTAAAAATTAATACTGACTTTCAACGCGCTGACCTCTATACAAAAGCCTTTGATAAACCATTTTCTATATCTGTTAGAGGTCAACAGCGTTAAAAGAAAAGTGATGTTATTCCTGATGATGATCATGTGTAGTCCGATGCATTATAGTTATATTTTTTTATTTTTCCTTATTTATTTTATTCTGTTTAACTTAAATTCATGTTATTTAGCTGTCTGTTAAAATCCTAAAATAATTAAATCCAGTATGATTTTAGAATTTTAGGGGGAGAGTAGGTCAGCTAGTAATATTAAGAAAAACGAGGGAGAAGGAGTGGATAGCTGATATAAGTAGATCGTATTTGTGATACCGATTCAAAACTTTTGAAAATGATAGTACACAGGAACAAATCAAAAGGGACTTTAAAATTTTAATTTAGAAAAGATGCAAAATTCAAAGTATAAGTCTGTGTAGTCTAAGCATATAAAGGGAAGATGATAGAAAAACTGGTAACTACTAAGGTAACACAAAGAAGTAGACCTAGAGGTTGCTAGACCACAAATGATATGTCGGTAGATTCAACACAATAGATGATTAGACCTGACTGGTGATCTCAAGATCAAACTAAGTTGTTCAACTGACTGTGGGCTGCCATCTTATCACTGGTTAACACAATCAACAATATTCCAATAAGGGGTAATGAGCATGTAAACGCCACAGATGTGTGCGGATGACCATAAATAGAGCAAAGCACGGAAAAAAATAAAAGACAAATGCTATCAAGCTAATGACATATGTTGTTGGTGCATTCTGTGCAAAAGAAAATTTAGCTGCTCTAACAAGAAGATAGGTTATGTGCCTCTCTGCTGTGCGATGGCACTGACCTGAGGATAAGCATAACCTAGATATTCTAGAATTCATTGTTGTTTGCCGCCTCTCTGCTGTGCGATGGCACTGACCTGAGGATTGGCTTCTCTTTGAAAGCTCTAAGAATAGTCTTTTCTAGTAAAAATACCCGTAGACTGCTCAAAAGCTCCCGAGGAATGTTGACTACCATATAGTGTGGGATCCAAAAATGTTAGTTGAAATAATTAAACCTAAAACTATCACCAGTTTGTGTCTAAAGTCTGTGTATGGATTCAAGAGGACAAATATACTGACAATCATTGTGGCTGCAATTCTTGAAAGTTCAAATCAATGTGGGAATCTAATAGTACCAGTGTGATTTCCTAAATTTGCTAACGACTCTGGATGAAAACCAAGAATTAAGCATCAAAAGGTTTTGATAACAAGTCCCAAATGATTTGACTTGCCTGTATGATTCCAAAATCGAATTGGTCCAGGTGTGGTCAAACTAAATTGAAGCTGCCTATTCTGGAACCAAATCCAGTAGATGTCTATCTTAGGATTTATCTCTCACAAAAAGTTAAAAACAAGTTTTATTTTTGTATTTAGTTTAAGTTTCTAGTTAGTTAGTCATTTTAGTTTGTTTGTTCGTCGGACTATATAATGAAAATCAGTATGGGATTAACTCACCTAAAAGGGTCATGTCTGAGATGGCCACATGAGTTTTCGAAGTTTAAAAGGGTCATGTCTGAGGTGACTAAATTGTTTAAAAGGATCACGTCTGAGGTGATCAAAAGTTTTCAAGTTAAAATGATCATGTCTGAGATGATCAATGCTCATAATGTTAATTTCAACAGGTAAAAAGGGTTTAAGTGCTAAATGTTCATAAGTGTAACCCATTCTCACGACTAGATCATAAGTATGGACCAACCATGCGAACGGATCCCATTTGCACGACTGGATATGAGATTGAGCCATTCACCCGAATGGCTTATCAGAATGATCTATTCGACCGAATGAAAGGGTGCGAATGAGTCAGTCGACCGACTGAGACTCAGTCGGTTAACTGAAGGTGCGATAAAGGGCACGAATGAGTCAGTCGACCGACTGAGACTCAGTCGGACAACTGAATGGGATTGACTAGGCCAATCGCACGACTGAGCCTCAGTTGCCCGAATGAACTGAGCGAATGAGGCCAGTCGGCCGATTGAACTCAGCTTCAGTATTTAAAGGGCCATAGTCGATCGCTTTCCACTCATCACCCTCAATCGCTCCTAAATCGCACCAAGTACCGTTACTCTGCCGAAATTCCTCTAGACCTTGTTTTTACATCTTTATTGATCTTCTGACGTGGGTTGACGGTTATACAGGTATATTGCATTGAAATCTTACCAAAATCAGAAGACATTGAACACAAATTTGTGATATTCGAGTGAAACAAGAACCGGACTGTAAATGACCTAATAACCAACATAAACTAAGCAAAATGTTAAAATTAAGTTTAATAGGTTATTAGTGACAAGATGGCGAGTCTAATGGACCATTAAACCATGTTAAATTACTTGATTTGGTCAAGATTCGAACCACAGGCGACTGAACAGTGGGACAAGCAACTGGTCGACCGGATGAACTCCAATCGCACGATTGAATCTTGCGATTGGGTCAATCAGCCGAATGCACCATGCGAATGAACTCAGTCGGCCGACTGAACCAATCGCAAACTCAACCAACATATTGAACTAAGTCGCATGTCTCATTCACCCAAATGAGCTCAGTCGCATAAAGGACAACCGACTAACTTCAGTCGCATGATTCATTCGCACAAATGAATCAGATTGAATTTAAACTATACACCTTGACTGAATTTTTAATGTATGACTTTCTAATGGTTCTGTGTCTTGTTTTCAGGTCAATGGCTGATAGATGGTCCATCAATCCAAAGCACAAATATGTGCTCATTGGACCATATGACTCAGAATGGGGCCGAGTTTACAGAGATCATTGTGTTCCTTCGACGTTCTCGGATACATAAAGCCATATCCACACCATGTACTCTTTACAGGTCGTTACATCAGGCTTTCTGGGAAAATGCCTTCGTAGATCGTTCACGTGAGCCTTATAGCATACGGAGCTCCATTCATGGTCATGATATTGAGATTACAGCAGCTGACATCCAGAGAGTACTTGATTTTGGGGACGATACTGATCACCCCACCAGACTACATCCATTTACAGTCAGAGGTTGCTTTCTCAGATTAAGTACACTGGGGACATCAACTCAGGTGTGCTCAACAAGAGCAACCTGTGTCCCCAGTATAAGTACTTGGCGCATGTGATCCTGAAGTGTATTGCTTCTTGGAGGGGTGGGTTTGATGACCTGTCAGACCAGACGCATGTGATCCTGAAGTGTATTGCTTCTCGGAGGGGTGGGTTTGATGACCTGTCAGACCAGATTTAGAATGCCTATGTGGCACTGGTGCTGAACCACCCCTTCAGCTTCTCGAGCATGATCTTTTCGAATCTGGTGGAGAATCTGGAGGCCAAGGGGAAGGAGGGTTTTTGTATGTACCCCAGATTTCTACAGCTGATCTTCAACAAGAAGCTACCATTACTTCCTAAGGAGAGCCATGATGCGGTTGCCTTAGAGATTATGGATGACACGACTTTGGGTCGCATGAGAGTGTATCGAGGCAAGCAGGTAAAGCCCCAGGTAAAGAGGTTGATCGGCCATCTGGCCAATGAAAGATATGTGGCGCCAGGTAGACGCAAGTGGCGTCATGATGACAGCGATTCAGACGATGAGAGGCTATTGCTCCCAGAGCATGATTCAGACGATGATGACAGTGGGGATGCTGGGGATGATATGCCTATTCCACCGAGGGGCACAACTTCAGATGTTATACCTCCAGTATCTGCCCCAACAGGCGACATAGCTGAGTCAGCGGGTTCCCACCAGGACTTCATACCTAGTGAGGAGGAAGAGGAGTCGGATGAGGAGCCCTTGACGAGGACTGTGGGAAGCAAGGTTGTTCCCACAGAGTATGGACTCCGGGCGGTTGGTGAACCCCCAGGGATTCGGGACGACTGCAGATCCTACCTATGCCCCTGAGTCAGCTAGCCGTGTTCTAGGGGAGCATCCACCTCGACTGGATCGAGGAAGAAAAGGATGGCTCAGCCCCACGGCCAGAAGATGAAGAAGAGAAGACTCACCATCGTCAACACCACAGCCACTACATCCACCACCACCACTACCACTTCTACAGCAACACCATCCACCACCACAGCCACCACAGCTACCACTACCACCACCACACCTCCCACCACTATACATATGCCAACCACCACCATATCTTTCACTCCTACATCACCTCCACTATCTCACAGACCCAACCCCATCTTCACCACAGCCACCACCACCACTAGCCACCAAGCAGGACCCTCATCCTATCCCGCACATATATATGGATCTCCTCTACCTCCATTTGGGGTAGAGGAACAACTTTCTGCGCTGAACCGGATGGTGATGCGTTTACTAGCTACTGATGAGGAGAAGACGGCGCAGATCCGTCATCTGACAGATCTTACTGCAGCATAGTCTCAGTAGATCTTGGAGCAGGCTCGATTGATAGATGAGCAGGCCCAACAAATGGCTGCTCAGAGCCACGAGATCGCCCAACTCCAAGAGCACAGTGTCACATCTACTAAGAAGATTGAGGAGTTGGAGGAGGCTAAGAAGACCATCATGCTAAAGCTTAAGGGATCTAAAGACGATCAACTAAAGATTAAAGAGGGAGACGAAGATGATGAGGATGATGATGAGGATGATGATGATGAGACTGAGGATGATGAGGGGATTGAGGACGAGAGGACAGAGGAGAGGAATAAGGATGATGATGATAAAGGTTGAGATGCAGCTGCATCTGCCTCAGCTCAGGGTCAAGATAGAATATCAAAAAGAAATCAAGACCAACGAGCTTCCTCTTCTGCCTCACCTACTGTTGATCCAGCGATTCAAGATAAAAGTAATGATTAGATGATCATGTATTTGATAGCTTTTGTACTTGAATCATGTATTAAACTTATGTATTTGATGTTTATATAAGATTAATGTATTTCTGTCTTGATTATTAACTAATGTTTGATGTGTTGAATGTTTTAAATCAAGCAGATCCTGATTTCCAAAGAGATAAATACGATATTGCTCCCCTCCAACAAGTCAAGACTCAACTGACGTTGATTCTTGATCTGCAGGGTATTGTCAGGAGATCGGTTATGTATACTCCTAAGGAAGGAGAAATCATTCATAATCTTACTGACGAGCAATTAGCTAAGATCTTCAAGTTAAATCCCGATGAGATTGTGAAGGATGCTCCAACGTGCGACTCGACAAGTGACGAAGAGCTCAACGACGTTGATGAAATAGAGATAGAAGATGTCACTATAGAGCACTACCCTCAGTATGCTGACAATGAGGGAAATGTGGTCCCCAATCTGGGTGAATCCCTTGTCAGTGATACGTTTGAGGTGTTAGACAAAATGGAGCAGGAGTCAGAGAAGGCAGAGGGAACGACACAAGCCTCAAATGATGATGTTGATATCCGAAAGGCTGAGTGGGCTGCCTATTTTGAAGAAGTTAGAGCCCAACACGATGCACCTAAACAGGACGCCTACACCAAACTCTACAGAGTCAAGAAATATCATAATGTGTCAGGCAGGATTATAGCATGGGCATATTTTGAGGACCTTAACGTCTATGCAGTTAAGAGGGAGAAGGGCATAGAGTATTTTAGATTTCCACATGATCTAAAGACTCTACCAGGTTTTGAGCTCAACCAGCTGACCAAACTAAAACTGTTGTATGCTGACCCGAGAAAGATGTCAGGCTGGTTTGAGGCTGCCCTAAGGAAGGAGTACCACACTAGGTGGGTTAACTTCAGACCCCAATAGCCTACAAGGTACATCAGAAGGTCTGAAGTTGATGCCATTACTGGAAAGCCAAAGATAGTGTTAAAGTGGAGTCCTCCATGCACAATGTCAAGAATCCCACTCAGGGAAATGCCACAGGACTTCACTCCACACTTTAAGTGGTGGTACTACGATTGGAGGACAGGAGAAGCGGTTATAGTCCTAAACAAAGAGGGCCAAATGGATACTATCAGGGTATTTGACCCAATGTGGCTTACCAACTTGTCAGCTAATGATGTCTACACTCTATACAAGTGGCCACTGTTCTATGATACGTAGGATATAGTACAAGCCCTCCAGTTCCAGAATGTCATAAGACTCTGTTTTGCATTTGAGATTCATGCAGGAGTCACAAAAGAGGATAAGTACAAGAATTATGAGGAGGTAATGAAGAAAACAAGACATTAGAGAGATCTAGGTCCAAGGGGAGTTTGTTGATACATGTATGTCCCTAGATCATGATATGAATGTAATAGATCTTGTTTGTCTGATTCTGAGGTAATGCTTGGAATGATTAATGAAATGATATTGTTTGTTTGTTATTTATAATGTTTAATATTTCATTAATGAGTCGATGTTGAATTGGTTAATTAGGTTTGCGGTTGTTTGAATTGTTACACATAATGTTATATTAATTAATACATTCAAACTTAACAAAATGAAGTTCTCATGCGAATGGCCCATGCGAATGGACCATACACATGAATAACTTCATACGAATGACTCAGTCGCATGACTAAACCAGAAGACCGGATCAGTCGTATGATTGTAACATAAGAATGGCTCAGTCGCACGACTGGACACTCAGTCGTGTGGATGAATCAACCGCATGGTTCAATCGCACGACTGAACCATACTAATGGTTCAGTCGCACGAATGAACAATACTAACATATAAATACAACCCAATTCATGAGAAAACGAGAGCATTCATTCTATTTCGACTCCAGACGTACCCTAGCCGTCCAGAAGCCTCCAAGTTGATACTCCAAGTTCATAGAACGCTGTAGATCGATTCCTAATCGATTCTTAATGTTTGATTCAATACTTTATTGATTCTACGTGCATTCTCACTGATTGGATCGCCAATCAAATAGGATTCCGCACTATTTGGTTTGGTCTAGACGTTAATCATTCGGTATTTCGTTCAAATACCAGGTCCTAACAGGATCACGTCTGAGGTGATCAACAGTTTTTCAAATTAAAAAGGTCTTGTCTAAGATGATCAATGGTCATAATTTCTTATATATAGTTAACAAGTTAAGTGTTTGAAAGTGTATGAGGTCAAACTCATAAGTCTCAGCCATTCGCACAACTGGACCATAAGTATGGACCAGTCACACGATTGGATGATGAGTATGAGCCAATCGCATGATTGAGCCATACGTATGGACCCGACGTACGATTGGACCATAAGCATGGGTCAATCCATGTGATTGGATCATTGGAATGAACCAACCGCACGAATGACGGTAACCGACTGAGTCAATCGCACGACTGAACCCCAGTCGTATGAATGGATGTGACCGACTGAGCCAATTGCGTGAGTGAGCCCCAATCACACGAATCAAGCGTGCGAATAGGTCCAGTCGCACGACTGAAGATAAAATCAGTATAAATAGGGTGAAGTCGGTTGCACATTCTCACCACCCTTCAATCGCTCCCAAATCGCACAAAAGCAAAGTTACTCGGCCAAAATTCGATTTCATTGATTTTGCACTGTGATTCTGATACTAACGTGTACTCTCTTCATCTACAAGTATTTGAAGACTGAAATTGCACAAAATTCTTGGTGTAATCAAACCCTAACTGACCTAATTGATAAAAATCAAAAAATCTGTTAAACCCTTCAAATAGACCACGTAAATGTGCATAGTAGTTAAAATGATGGACATACAGTGATACTTAGGGTCCCTACGAAACTAATGAGTCTAAACACAACGTTTAACATCAAGTTTTGACCTAGATTTGGGGTTAGAGTGTCGAACAGAGAGTTATGCGACTAGACACTCCGAATGAACTTCAATCGCACGATTGAGCTGGGCGAATGACTCAATCGACCGAATGAACAAGGCGTATGAGTTCAATCGCACGATTGAACTCAGCCGCATGCTCAATCGCCCGATTGAACTCAACCGCATGCTCAATTTCCTGATTGAACTCAGCCGCAAGCTCAATCGCATGACTGAAGTCAGTCATATGGTTCAATCGCACGATTGAACAGACTGATAAGAACAGTTTAAATTTCAACGGCCTTCTGTTATGGACAAACCTCATGTTTATGTGTCTTGTGTTACGGAACATGGGAGATAGGTGGATCATCAACACCGAGCACAACATTTGTGCTCACTTGGATGCCACCACTCGAAATGCTGCTGAGTTTGTTGGTAATAATTGAATTTCTGAGGAGATAAAGGATCTACAGAGCTATATATGCTCCATGCACACCCTACCAGTCTATACAGCAGGCCTTCTGGGAAGGTGCTTCAGTTGACAGATCTGCTAAGCCTTACTGCATTCGGAGCACCATTTTGGCAAAGAGATTGAGGTTACTGCAGCAGACCTTCGACAGGTACTAAATCTAGGTGATGATGCTGCCCACCCGACCAGGTTACATCCTCTGACAGTAAGGGGATGTTTTCTATGGATGAAGTACACTGTGGATATCAACGTAGGTGTGCTCAACAAAAGCAACCTATGTCCCAGTTCAAGTACCTAGCCCATATCATTCTAAAGTGCATTGCTTCACGGAAGGGTGGATTTGATGATCTATTTGACCAAATCCAGAATGCTTACATGGCACTGGTGCTGAATCACCCCTTCAACTTCTCCAACATGATCTTTTCTTACATGGTTGAGAACCTTGAGGCCAAAGGTAAGGAGAGATTTTGCACGTACCCAAGGTTCTTACAGCTTATTATTGATGAGAAGCTTCCATCAATGCCAAAGGAGAAAGAAGATGCTGTGATACTTGAGGTGATGGATGATACCACTTTGGGTAGGATGAAGGCATACAGGGGAAAGCAGTGTAAGCCCCCTATGAGGAAATTGTTTGGGCATCTAGACCGGGAGGATTATGTGGCGCCTTCTCACAAGAAGTGGTGTCACGATGAGAGTAACTCAGACGTCGAGCCGATAGAGCTACCCACTGATGATTCAGACGATGACGACGATGACCATGGTGATGGTCAAGGTGGTGAGGCTCAGGGTGGAACTAAGAGGGCTGCGTTCCGTTAAGACTTTCTGCTAGATGAGGAGGAAGAGTCAGATGAGGAGCCGCTGGTTAGGACAGTGGGCAGGAAGGTAGTTGCCACTGAGAGAGGGCTTGCGGCAGTTGGTGGACTCTAGGATGAGTCTAGGGATGCTGATACTACTACTATTGATCCATCATACATCCCTGACCATCCCATTAGCCCGGGGGGAGCATCCTCTTCTAAGGGCTCGAAGAAGAAGAGGATGGCTCAGGCCCATGGCATGAAGAGCAAGAGGAGAAGGATTACACTGATTACCACCACATCCACTACTTCTACCACAACGACCACCACCACTACCACACCCTCTACCATCACTACCACACCCCCTACCACCACTACCACACCCCCTACCACCACTACCACAGCCACCCCTTCACCATCCACTCCAATTCCACCACCCATATTCACCACATCGACCACCACCACCACCCAACGAGCCAGGACATCTGCTCACGTCCCACTAAGCCATGGATCCACTCTACCCTCCATCGGGGTAGAGGAACAGCTAGCCAACCTAAACCGGATGGTGCTAAAGCTGCTAGCTGCCGATGAGCAAAGAGCTACACAGCTAAACCAGCTTATGGAGCTCAATGCTGCTCAAGCTCAACATATTACACAGCTTTTGGAGCAGAATGCTCATTCGGTTAAGAGGATTGAGGATTTGGAGGCAAAGAACAAGAGATCATGCTCAGGCTAAAAGGATCCAAAGATGAGCCTTTAAAGATCAGGAAGGTGATGATGATGATGATATGATGATGATGATGATGATGATGATGATGACGATGATGATAATGATGATGATTCTGGTGAAGAAGATGAGGATGATGAAGAGGGACTGAGTGGAAAGAAGAGAGAAGATGATGATGAGGAAGAAGGTGATGTTGCTGCATCAGCCTCTACTCAGGGTCAAGAGAGGCGTTTTAAGAGAGCTCAAGAGCAAGGAGCCTCGTCTTCAGCCCCTGCAGTTGAAGAATTAACCGATCAAGATAAAAGTAAAGATTAGATTTTTGTGTTTAGAAAACTTTTGTACTTGATTCAAATATTACATTAATGTAATTTATTATTATCTATGTTTTAAATCTCTTGATTAACTACTAATGATTGATGTGTTAAATGTTTAAATCAAGCAGATAAAACTTCCTAGCAAGATGAATATGATATTGCTCCCTTTCAGCAAATTATGTCTCAATTCAATATGATTCTTGATTTGCAAGGGATCGTCAGAAGGTCAGTAAGTTACACTCCCGAAAAAGGAGAAATTATTCACGATCTGACCGACGAGCAACTTTCGGAGATGTTCAGACTGAATCCTGACGAGCTCGTCAAAGACACTCCAAAGGTTGATGTTATGAGTGATGACGAGCTAAACGATGTTGATGAAATAGAGATTGAGGATGTGACGTCTAAGCACTATCCAGAGTACACTGACCGAGAGGGAAATGTGATCCCCGACTTGGGCGACACTCTCGACAGTGCTACATTTATAAATTGGATGAGATGGAGAAACAAACAAATAAGAATGAAAGCCAAGCCCAAGCCTTGGATGCAGATGTTGATATAAAGAAGGCTGAATGGGTAGCTTGTTTTGCTGAAATATGAGCCCAATGCACAGCTCAAAAGCAAAATGCCTACGCCAAACTCTACAAGGTCAAGAAACATCTGAAGGTGTCTAGCAAGATTATTGCGTGGGCATATTTTGAGGACTTAAATGTGTATGCTGTAAAAAGGGAGAAAGGAATAGAGTACTTTAAGGTGCTGTTTGTTTTTTCTGCAGGAAAACGTCTGCAGTCTGCGGACCACATCTGCAGACATCTGCAGCAGAAGAGGTGGACCAAACGTCTGCCGTCTGCAAAAAAAGACTCTTTGTTTTTTTAAAATCTAATGCTTAAATATTTTGTAATTAAAGGAAACCTATTTTTTAAACTTAAAAAAACATTTTAACATTAATATATAAATAAAATCCATACAAATACATTATAACCACCTAGTTTCAATTCCGATATGTACCACCACCATCCTTATTTTAAAGATAATATCACAAAAACCACCATGTATCCCTATTCATCATCTCAATTGCAAACGGGTAATTACAACACACCTTGAGAATCTAAAGAATTTGGTTCTTAGGAAGATTGTCATCCTTAATATCCATGTTTCTTACATCTAGAGTTGAAAACCCTCAAAATCAGGAACAATTTGCTAACAAGATCATTTTACATCCAAAGCTGAAAACCCTCAACATCATCTAATAAATAGGAACCACCATTTCAACTTAGAAGATTGAGCTTGACATCTTGGAGTGTAGGCCCAAAGTTCCCTTCTTGACTTCATAATCAGACTGATTTGTTCATTTGTAGTTAGTCGATGGGGGAGGTTGTAGGAAGGCGAGCGTAGGTGGGCGGTCGCAGGTGGGTGGTCGATGGGGGGCTACGGTGGTCGACGGGAGCGACGGTGGTTGCAGGGAGGCGGGCGCAGGTGGGTGGTCGAAGGGGGCGACGGTGGTTGCAGGGAGGCGGTCACAAAGTGAGCGGTCGATAGGGGGCTACGCTGGTCGACGGGGGCGGCAGTGGTTGCAGGGAGGCGGGCGCAGGTGGGTGGTCGAAGGGGGCGACGGTGGTTGCAGGGAGGCGGTCACAAGTGGGCGGTCGCAAGTGGGTGTTTGATGGGGGGCTACGGTGGTCGATGGGGGCGACGGTGGTTGCACGGAGGCGGGCGCAGGTGGGCGGTCGCAGGTGGGTGGTTGATAAGGGGCTACGATGGTCGATGGGGGTGACAGTGGTTGCAGGGAGGCAGTCATAGGTGGGCGGTCGCAAGTGGGTGGTTGATGGGGGGCTACGGTGGTCGATGGGGGCGACGGTGGTCCGGCCGGTGGGAGGAGATGGGCGGCCGGAGACGAGCTGCAATGAGGAGAGGAGAGGAGTTGTGGGTTGAAGGGTTGAACACAAATGAGAAGAAAGTCTAAAAAGGTTGGGGGTAAAGAGGAGAAGAGGTTGAGAAGACCTGAGAAGTGGTAGCACCACATCTTCTCCGTGCAGACGTCAGGAAGACGTTTTTTAATGAAACGTCTTCCATAAAACAAACACTCTGCAAAGTAAAAACCTCTTCCCACGTTTGCATGCACGCAGATGAAGAGGTGGGGAGGAGGTTTTTACAAAAAACAAACACCCCCTAAGTATCCTCATGATCTGAAGACTCTCCCAGGCTTTGAGCTCAACCAACTAGCATGCTTAAATCTGCTATATGTTGATCCTAGAAAGATGTCAGGTTGGTTTGAGTCTGCTCTAAAGAAGGAATACCACACCAGATGGGTAAACTTCAGACCTCAACAACCGAAGAGGTACATCAGTAGGTCTAAAGTGGATCCCATATCTAGAAAGCCTAAAGTAGTGTTGAAGTGGAGTCCCCCGTGCATAATGTCAAAGATTCCCTTACGGGAAATGCCTTAGGACTTCACTCCATATTTCAAATGGTGGTATTATGATTGGAGGACGGGTGAAGTGGTCATAGTTCCAAATAGAGAGGGCAAAATGGAAACTATCAGGGTATTCAACCCAATATGGCTTACCAACTTGTCTGCTGATGATGTCTACACTTTATACAAGTGGCCACTGTTCCATGATGCGCAAGATATTATACAAACTCTCTAATTCCAGAATGTCATAAGGCTTTGCTTTGCATTTGAAATACATGCAGGAGTCACAAGAGAGGAGAAGTACAAGAAATTTCAAGAGCTTATGAAGAATGTCAGACAATAGAGTAAACTAGGTCCAAGGGGGAGTTTGTTGATACATATATGTACCTAGTTTATGTGCTTAATGTATAATTCTATCATGTCTTACACATATGTAATGAATGAGTTAATGAAATATGATATGTGGTTGATGCTTATAATGTTTAATATTTCATTGTATTATTGTGTGTTAAAGTATAATGAACTTACTATAAGGTTTGAGGTTGTTGTGCATATCTCTTAGTCAATAATGATTGAGAAACGTGTTCAAACTAAGTCGTATGAGTCTTCATGCGAATGGACCATGCTAATGGACCATACGCATGAATATCTCATGCTAATGGACCAGTCACACGACTGAACCAGGAGACTGGATCAGTCGCACGATTGAGACATAAGATTGACTCAGTCGCACGACTGAACCTTCATTCGTGTGTATGGATCAATCACATGATTCAGTCGCACGACTCAACCATGCTAATGGTTCAGTCGTACTATTGGAAACCCATAACCTTTAAATACCACCTAATTCATGAAAAAACACTTGAAGAATTTCGACACATACTCGTAACCTAGCCGTCCAGAGCGTCTAGAAAGCTTGTTCCAAGTTCATAGTTTGCATCTGATCTTGTTCTACTCGTTCTTAACGTTTCCTTAATCATTAGATTGATCGGGATTTTGTTCTCACTGATTGGATCGCCAATCAAATAGGATTCCACACTATTTGATCTGGTTTCACGCATTATCAGTTATTACTCCCTACGTACATGGTCCTAATAAGGGGGATGTCAATTTCTTGGTGGAAGGATAGTCTTTTGGCAATGTAAGAAACAATCCTATGTATCTGTATCAACTGCTGAGGCTGAATACATTATTGTTGCAATCTACTATGCTTAAGTGCTTTGGATTCAAAATCAGATGCTAGACTATGGATTCAACTTCAAGGAGACTCTCATTCACATAGACAACAATAATGCTATCTCAATCACAGAAAATCCTATGCAGCACTCAAGGACAAAGCATATCAATATCAGGTATCATTTGATTAGAGATAACTTTGAAAAGGGATTAGTCAAACTAGTCAAGGTTAATACAAATGAACAATATGCTGATCTGTTCACTAAAGCTTTTGATGAGCAACGATTTAAATATCTTGTTTCAATTATTGGGATGATTAACTTTGAGTAGCTTTTCTTAAAACTTAATCATATTATTTATAAAACCTGTGTGTTCTAAGTTGTCTATTTTATCACCTTTATAAGCCCTGTTCTTTTTGTAAGTAAAATCTTTTTATCACGAGTTGAGCATTCTGTTGCCCCATAGGTCGACATTGTTCCTCGCAACATTGAGAAGTGCATCAAGGTTGTACCACCCCAAATTCAAGATGTTGTGATGGGTAGTCGACCCACAACTTTGGAAGAAGCCGTCACTATCACCGCTCAACTTACCGAGAATCATATACGAGCGGGCACCATGTCTATCAAGGGTGCTAAGAAAGTTGAGAAGACGGTCCCCGAAGCTGCTAGGGAGACTAAAACCGAATCATCTTACAACAACAACAACAAGAAACGCAAGTTCACACTGGCTCACAACTATGTTGTAGCTGCATCCAAACCACCACAAAGACAATTTGTACATGTGGCTGCACCTATGGCTCAAGTGCTTGTGGCTAGGGCCTATGCTGGTCCTCAACCTATGTGCAACATTTGTAGGTACCATCATCCAGGGAACGCTCCGTGCCACACCTGTACCTTGTGCGGTAAATATGGACACTTGATGGCGACTTGTCACCATGCTCCGAATAACGCCGTGATGGTCGCAAACCGTGTTTGCTACAGTTGTGGGGAACCTGGTCACTTCGGCCCACAATGCCCTCGTCTTGCGGGAAACGTTCCACAAGCCCGAGGATGTGCTTTCAACATTAACGCGAATCAAGCACAAGCAAACAACAATGTGATGAACGGTATGTTAAACCCAACCTTAACTTTTATGATCTAATTCTTTTAATGCATTACCTGTATCATTAAATACCTCTAAAACTGAACAGGTATGTTCCTTATTAATAATACTTATGCCTACATTCTATTTGATTCTGGAGCCGATAAAAGCTTTGTCTCGTTAGACTTTGAACCCATTCTTGCTAAGCCACCTACGAAATTAGAAAGACCACTCACCGCCGAAGTCGCTGATGGAGAACCAATCACCGTTGATATCGTTATTTGTGATTGTATCTTGAGTCTTGACGCGCATGATTTTCTTATCAATCTTATTCCTATGAAACTTGGAAGCTTTGACGTTATCATTGGTATGGATTAGTTAGCCAAACACCATGACAAGATCATTTGTTTCGAGAAGTGCATTTGTATACTGTTACCTTCTAGGGATACATTGAAAGTGTTTGGCGAAAAATACTCCAAAGGACTTAAACTCATGTCTTGCACCCAAGCCTGAAATTGTTTAAGCAAGAAGTATATGTATTTCTTGGCTTAGATGGTCAATACGAAAGTCAAAGGGAAAGATCTTAAGGATGTCCTGATTATACGAGACTTCCCTGAAGTATTTCCTGATAACCTTAGTGGCTTACCTCCCGTGCGTGAAGTTAAGTTTAAAATCGATTTTATTCAGGGAGGAAACCCCGTGGCTAAGTCACCATATCAACTTGCACCATCGGAAATGCAAGAGCTATCTAGTCAACTTCAAGAATTATTCGAGAAGGGTTTTATTTGTCCTAGCTCTTCTCCTTGGGGTGCACCCGCTCTGTTCGTGAAGAAGAAAGATGGGTCGTTTCGTATGTGCATTGACTATCGTGAACTTAACAAGCTTACCTTCAAGAACCGCTACCCTCTTCCTCGTATCGATGACCTTTTTGACCAACTTCAAGGAGCTGCCATTTTCTCGAAGATCAATTTATGTTCTGGTTATCATCAATTGCGAGTCCATGACGATGATATCCCAAAGACTGCATTACGTACTCGTTATAGGCGCTATAAGTTTGTGGTTATGCCTTTTGGTTTAACAAATGCTCCTGCTGTCTTCATGGATCTCAGAATCGAGTATGTGTAACACCCGGTTATTTTTAAAAGCCAAGATAAAAAAGAATAAAAGCAAGAAAGGCAATAAGGTCCAAGTGGAGGGACCAAAAGTGTCCAAAAGGACAAAACTTTAGAAAAGTTGGTGATAAAGGTGGCATGGCCGCCCATCACCTTTTCTACACCCAATTTTCGGTAATTTTAGAGAGAGAAACAAGGGAAGAAGAGCAGAACTCGGTTTTGAAGAAGAAGAGAAGAAGAAATCGAATTCAAAGTAAGAATTCGTGGTTTTTATGTGTTTATGATGGGTTTTAGCCCGATTATGTGATTATGTGCTTATGTGTTGTGTTTGTGCTCGTGTGTATGTGTTTGGATGTTATTTCTAGGTGTTCTGAACTCTTTGCAAGCGGGTTAAAAGGAAGAACACCCAAGTTGCACCAGGTGAGTTCTAGACCCTGGTTTTTACATGTCTTAAACTATCTTTGGGCTGAAAACGTATTAAAATGATTTTACAAAGTTTATGTGAATACCCGTATGTATGGTGTATGTTGGATGTTAGTTTTGGATGTATTATAGGCTACTCATGTTTAGAATAGCCACATTATGCTTATAACGGATGGATTCAATGATTAGGATTGAAAATATCCTAGAAACATGTTTACAAAATGCTCATGCGCCTAGATAAGTGTTCATACGTCTGGAATTGCCTTAGAAAGAATCAAGTGTAAGTCATGCGCTTGAACAGTGGCCCATGCGCCTAGAAATGTTAGTCGGATGACTAAGGGTAGGGCCATGCGCCCCAATAGTGCCCTTGCGCCCAAGTGGCCCATGCGCCTAAGTGTTCATGCGTCTGAATAGTACCCATGCGCCTAGATTGGGCTGGAATTTACTAAGTGTTCAGACGTCCAGAAGTCCCCATGCGCCTGAAAGTGACCCATGCGCCTAAATGTTCCCCATGTGCCTGAATAGTGTCCATGCGCCTGCATAGTGCCCATGCGCCTAGGACTTAGAATATTTTTCTGATTTTTAGGGAAAATGTGTAAAGTAGGCTTTGACTTGTGAAATTCCCGGGGGACTATAAGTTGACTTTTGGGGTCATAGATGGTATGATGGGCATGTATGATTATGATGATGATGATGATGTTGCATGAATATGCATGATGTATGTTATGTATGTATGATGCCCTGTGATGATGTATGTATGGTATGTTATGTTATGTTCCTATGATGATGAATGTTTATCTTTCCATGGCTTTATGTGTTATGTTAATGAATGAACCGAAAGTATTATGTAACGTAAAGTGAAAGATAAAGAAAGAGGAACATGATGAATGAATGCATGCATTAACGAATGAATGAACATAAAAAGTTTTGCAAGCAAATGTATGGAGGTTCACACCCAATGAAAGGTGGTAGCTCAACTGTGTGCGGGTTAGCTATCCCAGAAGGATGCACACTAGGGTCCAATCCTTGTGATTGACCACACGTACGGGATCCTTGACGCTTGCCTCAGGTACTGGAGTCAGCTTCGTGCACAATGTTCAAGGTCTATGAAAGACCTCAGGCCCAGTAACCAGCTTCGTGCACAATGTTCGGGGTATAGCCTATGGCATTGATCCGGAATGAAACGAAAAGATGAACGGTGAATGTACTTGCCTCAGGTACTGGAGTCAGCTTCGTGCATAATGTTCGGGGTCTATGATAGACCTCAGGACCAGTAACCAGCTTCGTGCATAATGTTCGGGGTAATGTACATGTCACAAGATGTAATGAATGAACGATGGTTAACGAACGAAATGAAAGATAATAACGATGTTATCTGTATGTACGTATGATGTATGATCACGAACGAACAAAACGTATAGTATGGACTCTGTAAGGAATAAATAGCGATTTTATGTATGTTCTATTATAAAACTAGAACTCACTCAGCAACGCTGACTTTTATACGTTTCTAGTTGGCAGGTAAACGTTGCTGAGGATGGCACGAGGCGGCTACTCAGCTCTTTTAGATGGCATCTATTTAATTAAGGCATTTGTGATGTAATACAACGATATATTTTGTAACCAACAAACGATGCATTATTTTGCAAAATTTTTAGAATCAAATGAAATGCCATTGGTTTTATGTTTTCCGCTGCGATGTTTTGATGAGTAAATGTAATGTATATGTTTTACGTGCGATGAATTACCAGCTGTAAGCGTCCCGGGAACGGGGCCTTACAGTATGCAAGCCTTATCTAGACAATTTTGTGATCGTTTTCATTGATGACATACTTATCTATTCCAAGTCCAACACCGACCATGATCTTCATCTGCGACAAGTTCTTGAGTTGTTGAAGAAAGAACAACTGTACGCGAAATTCTCGAAGTGTGAATTTTGGCTTGAGGAAGTTCAATTTCTAGACCACGTGGTGAATAGATGAGGTTTTCACATTGACCCTGCAAAGGTGGAAGCTGTGAAGAATTGGTGTTCCTACAACTCCAACCGAAGTTCGTTCTTTTCTTGGTCTTGCTGGTTATTACCGGTGATTCATTACCAACTTTTCGAGAATCGTGAAGCCGCTTACTTCTTTGACACAAAATAATAAACCATTCGAGTGGGGGTCCGAGCAAGAGGAAGCCTTTGAAGCATTAAAACACAAGTTATGTAATGCTCCTATCTTGACCCTACCCGATGGAAACGACGATTTAACCATGTATTGTGATGCATCTAAACAAGGCCTTGGTTGTGTTCTCATGCAGCGAGGAAAGGTCATAGCATATGCATCAAGACAATTGAAGGTCCATGAGGTGAATTACATGACACACGATCTCGAACTTGGTGCTATGGTTTTTGCGTTGAATATTTGGAGACATTACCTTTATGGTACACAATGCATAGTCTACACCGATCACAAAAGCCTTCACACGTTTTTAATCAAAAAGATCTCAATATGAGACAACGTCGTTGGTTTGAGTTGATTAGTGACTAAGACTATGACATTCGTTACCATCCTAGTAAATCCAATGTTGCGGTCGATGCACTAAGTCGAAAGGTTCATAACAAGATGATATCGTTTTAAGAGATTCACAATCGACATTAATGGTTTGACACTTTGGGAGAGTTTGATACCTAGATTCTTCTAGATGTCAATGAGACTACCGTACTACTACAAAATTTGAGGATCAAAAGTGACATCGAGTCTAGTATCTTATAGGCTTAACAAGCGGCTCAACAAGAAGGAAGAATGAAGGATGAATTGGAGCATAACCTTCTAGCTCAAATGGAAATGAAATCCAATGGGTTGATGTATTCCATGAATCGAATTTGGATTCCAAACTGTGATAACGTTCTTACTTTTATCATGAACGAATCTCATCAAACTTGTTATTCTATTCATCCTAGCTCCGATAAAATGTGTATGGACCTGCGTGGTCAATATTGGTGGCCTAGAATGAAGAAAGAAATAATGACTTATGTAGCTAAGTGTCTTACGTGTACGAAGGTTAAACCCGAGCATCAACATCCAAGTGGATTACTTGAACAACCCGAGATTCCTATGTGGAAATGGGAACACATATCCATGGACTTCATAACTAAACTACCCCATACCTCTCGTGGTCATGATAGCATATGGGTGATCGTCGACCGATTGACTAAGTCGGCACATTTTATACCCATACGTGACACTTACAAGACATCAAGATTGGCTCGTATATACATTTATGAAATTGTAAGTCGTCATGGGGTACCATTGCACATGATATCCGACTGAGACGCTCGCTTCACTTCACATATTTGGTCGTCGATGCAAGAACTCTTGGGTACTCAATTGGATCTAAGCACAAATTACCATCCTCAAACAGACGGTGAAACCGAGCGAACTATCCAAACCTTGGAGGATTTGTTACGTCTTTGTGTCATTGACTTTGGTGGTGACTGGGATACGCATTTACCGCTCGCGGAATTTTCGTATAACAATAGTTACCACTTGAGTATTAAGATGAGACCTTTTGAAGCGCTTTATGGTCGTAATTGTCGTTCATCGATCTACTAGATGGACATTGGTGAAAACTTACCACTGGTCCTAAACTTATACAAGAAACAACTAATAAAGTCTCCATAATTTTCAAGAACCTTGAAGTGGCAAGAAGTCGACAAGAGAGCTATGTCGCTAAGCGACGTAAGCCATTGGAATTCCAAGTTGGGGATATGGTTCTTCTTAAGGTCTCACCGTGGAAGGGCGTTGTTCGTTTTGGAAAGAAGGGTAAACTAGCTCCAAGATTTGTAGGACCTTTCAAGCTTCTGAAAATGATCGGAAAAGTAGCTTACAAACTGGAACCACCTTCCGACCTTAGTGGAATTCATCCTATTTTCCACATCTCAAATTTGATAAATTGTTTGGATGATGAAAGTCCGCATGTCCTATTGGACAAAATCTAGATCGACGAGCATTACACTTTGTTGAGAAACCCGTTGAAGTCATGGATTGCATTATGAAGAAGACTAGAACCACAACTACCCTAATCGTCAAATTTCGTTGGGAGAATAAGCATGGAGCTGAGTTTACTTGGGAACGTGAGAAGCACATGAAGATGAGTACCTGTATTTGTTTGTATAGTTTCATTCTTAATTTCGGGACGAAATTCTTATAAGTTGGGGAGACTGTAACATCTCGTGTTTTTGTTAATTAAAAGTTAACGTTGTTTTTTTCTTGTAAGAGCAATTTATGCCATTTATAAAACTTGTGGGCTACTTATGCTCGGTTCCTTATTTTTTTAATTTAAAAGTTAATATTGTAAACAATTAAATTAAATATGTTGATATTAATTGCAATAATAACAATAATCATAATAATAATAACAATAATAATAATAATAATAATAATAATAATAATAATAATAATAATAATAATAATAATAATAATAATAATAATATTAACTATATAAATGTCAAGTTATAAAAGTTAACAAGTTAGTTAATGTTAAACTTAAAATTAATAAGGGGCTTATTTATCCATTTGGAAATTTAAAATGGAAGTATTTAACATAAAATAACAAAAATTGAAACTATAGGGGCCAGTTGTGTAAAATCGTAAAAAACCCAAATCAACTCTTTCTCTCTCCCCGTAAATCCGGCCAAGAATCCGGGAAGCTCTGACGAAACCAAAAAATGGCTTAAACTCGTCGGTTTATGAATCAAATCGATTCGTGAACATGATTCGAACATAAACACACACTTTAATTATGTTTAAACACCGGTTACAAACCCAAATGATGCACAACCGAAACTTCTTTAACCTCATAGCCATTCAAGCATTAAACTCTAATAAAAATCTAATTAAACAAACCTAAACAATCATCTGACTATTCCTAAACAAATATTGATTTCAATTCACTTGAAACAAACGCGAACATCATCTTCGATTCTCTCCATTGCCGCAACCTACACCTTAATCGAAATCAACCTTTTGAGCAAATTAAACTACAATTGATAGAGAGCTTTGCATCAAGATCATCATTCGAAGCTTCACACGAGTTTAATTTGGTTTTCATAGTCGTTTGCACACAAATTGAATTCAACCTCAGTGGCGACCTGTTCAACGTAGTGTTCATCTCCAAACCATCTTCATTCAGGTAATTAAACATATCAATGTACTCCTTTTAACATGGGGAACAAATGCCCCATGAATATATTCATTAACAAGATCGATTTGGTGTTCAATTTTATCCAAGAACATTCTAGGGTTCATTAGATTTGGGGGTTCTGGATTAATTGTGTTTTTAACAATTGAGGGCTGAGATCTAAGACGGCCACGACCTTTGGTTCACTTGTTAGGACCGTTACGGTACAGAGTACTAACTGATTTACGTGTGTGCCAAACCAAATAGTGTGGAATCCTATTTGATTGGTGATCCAATCAGTGAGAACGCAAGTATAATCAATCCAAAAATGAAACTACACGTTAAGAACGATAGTAGGATGATTTACTACGATCTATGAACTTGGAACAGGTAATCTAGGGTCTCTAGATGGCTAGGGTATGATTTAGTGCATAGGAATTCGAATTGTTTTTTTTCACGAATTATGTGGTATTTATAGGTTAGGGTTTTCCATTCGTGCAACTGAACCATTTGCATGGTTCAGTCGTGCGATCGAAGCATGAGGTTGATCCATCCGCACGACTGAAGATTCAGTCATGCGACTGAGTCAATCTCAAGTTACAATCGTACAACTGATCCAGTCTCCTGGTTTGGTCGTGCGACTAGTTCATTAGCATGAAGTATTCATGCGTATGGTCCATTAGCATGGTCCATTCGCATGAGAACTTCACACGATTAAGTTTAAGCACGTTTCTCAACCATTATTGACTAAGAACTATGTAAACAACCACAAACCTATATAGTTAGTTCAATATGCGTTAACACACAATAATCAATGAAATATTAAACATTATAAGCATCACAAACACATTATATTTCATTCATACCCATTCTATTACATATATGTAAGACATGAAAGACATTTTGCATTAAGCTCATAAACTAGGTACACATGTATCTACAAACTCCCTTTTGGAACTAGTTTACTCTATTGTCTAACATTCTTCATCAGCTCTTCATACTTCTTGTACTTCTCCTCCCTTGTAACTCATGCATGTATTTCGAATGCAAAGCAGAGTCTTATCACATTTTGGAACTGGAGGGCTTTGTATAATGTCTTGCGTGTCATAGAACAGTGGCCACTTGTATAAAATGTAGACATCGTCAAAAGATAAGTTAGTTAGCCACATTGGGTCAAATACCCTGATAGTTTCCATATTTCCATGTTTGTTCAAAACTATGACCGCCTCGCCTGTTCTCCAGTCATAGTACCACCACTTGAAGTGTGGAGTGAAGTTCTGTGGCATTTCCCTTAGCGGGATTCTTGACATCGTGCGCGGAGGACTCCACTTCAGCGCTATTTTTGGCTTTCCAGTAATGGCATCAACTTCAGACTGTTTCATATACCTCGTCGGTTGTTGAGGTTTGATGTTAACCCACCTGGTGTGGTACTCTTTCTCTAATGCAGCCTCAAACTAGCCTGACATCTTTCTTGGGTCAGCATATAACAGCTTCAGTTTGGCCAGTTGGTTGAGCTCAAAACCAGGGAGAGTCTTCAGATCATGTGGGAATCTGAAGTACTCGATTCCCTTCTCCTCTTGATAGCATATACATTTAGATCTTCAAAATAGGCCCACGTGATAATCTTTCCTGACACCTTGTGATGCTTCTTCACTTTGTAGAGCTTGGTGTAGGCACTCGGCTTTGGAGCAGTGCGTTGGGCTCAGATCTCCACAAAACATGTAGCCCATTCAGCCTTTTTGATGTTGACATCAGTGTCCTTTATCCAGATTCTTCTCTAATTCTTGTTCCATATGATCCAGTTTCTCGAACGTATCACTGACAAGAGTGTCACCCAAATCAGGGACAACATTACCCTCTTTATCAGCATACTTTAGATAGTGCTGGGCTGTGACGTCCTCAATCTCTATCTCGTCCACATCATTGAGCTCTTCGTCACTAGCCACGTCCACAGTAGGAGCATCTTTGACTAGTTCATCCGGATTCAACCGGAACATCTTCGCCAGTTGCTCATCAGTAAGATCGTGAATTATTTCTCCTTTTTCAGGAGTATAACCCACGGATCTCCTGACAATCCCTTGCAAATCAAGTATCATAGTGAATTGAGACTTGATTTGCTGTAATGGAGCAACATCGTACTGGTCTTGCTGAGATGGATGATCTGCTTGGTTTAAACATTTAACATATCAATCATTTGTTAATAATCAAGACAGTTAAATAGCAAATATATATATATATATATATATATATATAAGTACATAAGTTTAATACATGATTCAATTACATAAGATTTAATTGACATAAACATCTAAATATTACTTTTATCTTGAATCATGTGCTCTGCTTCAGGCGGGGCTGAGGTCGAGGCACCCTGGTCCTGAGTCTTCTTGGTGCGCCTCTCTCTAGCATGTGTGGCCTCTGAAGCACCTTCATCCCCCCTTCCTCATCATCATCCTTATCATACTCATCCATTCCTTCATCACCTCCATCGTCTGTGTCATCCTCATCATCATCCTCATCATCTTCATCCTTACCATCATCACCATCATCTTCTTTGATTTTCAGAGGCTCTTCTTTGGATCCCTTAAGCTTGAGCATGATAGACCTGTTAGATGTCTCCAACTCCTCAATCTTCTTTGCTGATTGGGCTTTATGCTCTTTGAGTTGGGTGATTTCCTGATCCTACTAGAGATCTGTTGTGATTGGGCAGCAGTTAGCTCCACTAGCTATCGTAGCTGAGCACTCTTCTCGTCATCGGTAGCTAGCAGCTTCAGCACCATACGATTCAGTGCTGACAGCCGGTCCTCTACCCCATTGGGAGGTAGAGATGACCATGGGAATGATGGGTGAAATGATGGTCCTACTTGGTGGCTAGAGATGGATATAGGTGGTGGTATGTGAGTGGGTGGTGATGAATAGGCTGTAGTGGTGGTGGAGGTAGTGTAGATGGGTGGTGGAGTGGCTGTAGTGGTGATGGTGGGTGAAGTGGTAGTAGTGGTGGTGGTAGCTGTGGTGGAGGTGGATGGGAGTGTGGTAGTGATAGGTGGTGTGGTAGTGGTGGTGGTAGCAGTAGTGGATGAGGTGGTGGTTGTGGCTGTAGCAGAGGTCAATGTAAACTTTAGCCTTTTCCCCTTCTTGCCATAAGGGTGAGCCATTCTCTTCTTCTTCGTGCCTTTAGGCACTGTGGCTCCCCCTTGGCTGCTGGGCGGGCCCGGGGTATACGATGGATCTATATCTGAAGCAACAACATCCCCAGACTCCCCTTGGCGTCCACCAACCACCCTAATACCTCTCTGTGTGGCTATGACCCGGCTTCCCACCGTTCGCACCAAAGACTCTTCCTCAAACTCCTCCTCCTCCATCTGAAAGTCAGGGTGAATAGGAGCTGGTTCGGTTCCACCCTAATCATCCCCTCCCTGATCAGCATCATGATCATCACCATCGGAGTCATTGGAGGGTAGAGCAATCTGCTCTACATCCGAGTCACTGTCCTCGTGATGCCACTTTCGCCGAGCTGGAACCACATAGTCTTCTCTAGCCAAATGCCCAAATAGCCTCTTTACAGGGGGATTTACCTGCTTGCCCCTATATACCTTCATTCTTCCAAGAGTGGTGTCATCCATGATCTCGAGAGATAAAGCATCATGGCTCTCCTTAGGCAGTGAAGGAGCTTCTCGTCAATGATCATCTACAGAAATCTCAGGTACATGCAGAAGCCTTCCTTGCCTTTGGCCTCTATATTCTCGATCAAGTAGGAGAAAATCATGTTGGAGAAGCTGAAGGGGTGATTCAGCACCAGTGCCACGTAGGCATTTTGGATTTGGTCCGATAAATCATCAAATCCATCCCTTCGAGAAGCAATGCACTTCAGGATGACGTGAGCTAGGTACTTGAACTGGGGACACAGGTTGCTTTTATTGAGCACACCTGCATTGATGTCCCCAGTTACCTTATCCATAGGAGGAATCCCCTACGGTAAGAGGATGTAGTCTGGTGGGGTAAGCAGCATCATCTCCCAAATCAAGAACACGTCCTAGATCGGCTGTTGTCACCTCAATCTCCTAGCAAAAGATGGTGCTACGTATACTGTAGGGCTCAGTCGATCGGTCAACGGAAGCACCTTCCCAGAAGGCCTGTTGTATCGATCTATAGGGTGTGCAGGGTGTAGATATCGCTCGACATATCCTCGATCTCCTTAGGAATGCAATAATACCAGCAAAGTCGGCAGCATTCCGAGTGATGGCATCCAAGTGAGCACAAATATTGTGCTTGGTGTTTATGATCTGCTTATCTGCCATGATTCTATAACACAAGACACATACACATTAGTTCTACACATTACAGAAATCATTTCATCTTTAACTGTTTGAGATCAGTCTGGTTCAATCCTGCGATTGAACCATACGACTAAGCTTTGTCGGTTGATTTAGTATGTGACTGAGTTCAGTGGGGCGACTGAGCCTGGGACTAAGTTCAGTTGGGCAACTGAGCCTGCGACTGAGCCTGTGACTGAGCCTGTGACTGAGCCTGCGACTGAGTTCAGACGGGTGACTGAGCTCATACGCCTCGTTCATTCAGCCGACTGAGTCATTCACCTAGTTCAATCACGCGATTGTGGTTCATTCGGAGTGACTAGTCACCTACTCCTCTGTTCGATACATTTATCCTTAATCTAAGTCAATAATTGCAGTTTAACGTTGTGTTTAGGTTCTTTAGACTCGCAGGATAGTTAATGGTTATCATACATTTTACCCAATTTTGACGTTTATTTGGTCTATATGAAGGTTAACTCTATTTTCTTGATTTTAATCAATTTGACCCAGTTAGGGTTTGTTTTCACCGTGCAATTACTATGATTTGGTCACAAATTACCTGCAAATGAGGTACAAACTCGTCAGTAGGTAAGTGGTGAGAAGTAATCGACCTAATCTGATTTGGGCAGAGTAACGGCACTATCGGGCGATTTTAGGGCGAATGAGGAGTGATGAACATATGCGACCGACTTTAGCCCTATTTATACTGAATCTGGTTTCAATTGGGCAACTAGATCCATTCGCTCTTTTCATTCGCGTGATTGGATCTTCATCGTGCGATTGGTTCAGTCGGTCACAATCAGTCGGCCGACTGGGTTTCAGTCGGGCGACTAACTCATTCGGTCAACCCCATTCAGGCGAGTGGCGCAATCTTGTAAGCCAGTCGTGTGAATGGTTCATACTCATGCTTCATTCGGTTGACTGGTTTATAAGTATGGTCCAATCGTACGACTGGTCCATACTTATGGTCCAGTCGTGTGAATGGCCTCTACTTATGATTTTGACCTAATGACCATTCATTCACTTATTCCTTTTTCTTATTGATATGACATTTTGACCATTCGATTATCACAGACATGACCATTTCAACTTTGAAAACTTTGATCACCTTAGACGTGATCCTTTTAACATTAGAAAAACTTGTTTGGTCACCTCAGACGTGACCCTTTTTAGTGATTAGATCCCAGACAGAGTCCCAATACGTAGTCTAACTTTTAACAACTAAACTGACAAAATTAAACAAATGAAACTACTAGAACTGAAAAACAAAAGTAAACCATATTTTTGTAATTTTGTGTGAGGTGGAAATACTAAGATAGATATCTAACAGATTTATTTCTAGAACAGGCAGCTTCAACTTATTTTGGCCATAAGTGGAATGATTTATTATGGAATCATACAGGTAAATCAAATTATTCAGGACATGTTATCAAAACCTTTTGATGCACGATTCTTGTTTTCATCGAGAGTCATTAGCAAGTCTAGGAAATCATACTAGTAGCACAAGATGCACACAGTGGTGTTGACTTTCAAGAGTTGCAAACATGATGATTGTTAGTATACTTGTCCTCGTAAATCCATACACAGACTTTTGACACAGATCGGTGATGATTTAAGGGTTAATTATTTCAACAAGTATTTGTGGATCCCACGCTTATATGGTAATCAACATTCCTCAGGAGATTTTTGAGCGGTCTACGGGTAGTATTCAAGAAGAAACTATTCTAGAGCTTTCAAAGAGTTACAAAGCCTCAGGTCAGTCTCACCGCATAGCAGAGAGGCACAAACACCAATGAATTCTAGAATATTTAGGTTGTGCTTATCCTTAGGTCAGTGCCACCGCATAACAGAGAGTCACACAACCTATCTTCTTGTTTGAGCAATTTTATTCTTTTTGCACAGATCGCACTAACAACATAGGTTATTAGCTTGATTGCTTTTTTGCATTTTACATCATGTGCTTTGCTCATTTTATGGTCATCCGCACACATTTGTGGCGTTTATTTTGCTCGTCACCCCTTATTGGAACTCTGTTGATTGTGTTAACCAGGGATAAGATGATAACCCACAGCTTGTTGAACAACTTAGTTTGATATTGAAATCACCAACGAGGTCTACTTATCTATTGTGTTGAATCTACCGACACATCATCTAATGGTCTAGCAACCTCTAGGTCTACTTTCTCCGTGTTACCTTAGTAGTAGCTAGTTTTACTATCATTTTTCCATTTATTTTTTCTTAGACTTCTCAGACTTATACTTTGAATTTTGCATTTTAAACAATTTCTTCTTTTAAAGTCCCAAACTATTTGTTCTTGTATACTATCATTTTCCATAGTCATTGAATCGGTATCACAGATACGATCTCATTTCGTTTAGCTTGCCTGTCCTCCTCCCTCGTCTTTTTTTTAAAACTAAATACTAACATACCTATTTAACTAAACCTATTCTCCCCCATTTAACTGAACCTATTCTCCTCCTAAAATTATAAAACCAAAAAAGTTTTGCTTTTAGGATTTTAATAGGGGAGGAAACAAAATAAAGTAAAATAAAAAGGGGAAATTAAAAGTAAAATGAAATCTACTTGTCGGACTAAGTACTGTCATCATCGGAAATCACATCACTTTTCTTTTTAATGCTGTTGACCTCTAACAGATATATAAAACTTGGTTTATCAAAGGCTTTTGTGTAGAGGTCAGCGCGTTGAAAATCCGTATTAATTTTAACAACATTGATTAAATTCTTTTCAAAACAATCATGTATAAAGTGATATTTAATACCGATGTGTTTAGTCTTAGGATGTTGGACCGGATTTTTAGTTACGGCTATAGCAGCAGGATTATCAACAAATATAGGAGTGTTAGAGAATTTCAAACCATAGTCCCGCATTTGCTGTTGAATCCAGATGATTTGAGAACAGCAGCTTGCCGCAGCCACATATTCAGCTTCACAAGTTGACAGTGCAATTGATGTCTGCTTCTTACACTACCACGTTACTAATCTTCTCCTAAAGAACTGACATCCGCTGATGTTGACTTGTAGTTCATTTTGTAACCGCCGTAATCCGAGTCACTATACGCTGTAAGCTCGAAATCATCATCATAAGGATACCACACCCGAGTGTTGGGGTACCCTTTAGATAACGAAATATCCTTTTGACTCCAATTAGATGGTTGACTTTCGGTTTCGCCTGATAACTTGAGCAGAGACACGTTGCGTACATGATGTCAAGTCGTGAGGTAGTGAGATACATGAGAGATCCAATCATGCCTCGGTACATGGTAGCATTCACCAGATCACCATTCTCGTCGGGCGCTATATCATGGTTTGTAGCAAGTGGAGTCCTAGCTGCGGATGTATTCTCCATATCAAACCGACTGAGAATATCACCTACATACTTTGTCTGATGTAGAAATATCTCCTGTGGTGTCTAATCCACCTGTAACCCGAGAAAGAATTCCATCTCTCCCATGGCACTCATTTCAAATTCAGCCTTCATTACTGCTTCAAATTCTTTACATAAGTCTTCGTTCTTGGAACCAAGATTATGTCATTAACATAGATCTGTACAAGCAGTAAGTCACCATCCTTCTCTTTGATAAACAATGTACAATCAATCACTCCTCTTCGAAACCCGTGTTTCATAAGATGAGTCGAGAGTTTCTCATACCAGGCTCTAGGGGCTTGATGAAGCCCGTATAGAGGCTTGTCCAGCTTGTAAACTCTGTCTCGATGATACGGATCCTCGAATCCCTCGGGTTGACTGACGTACACAGTTTCTCGGATTTCACCATGAAGGAATGCACTTTTCACATCAAGTTGATAGACTTTAATCTTCATATACGATGCATAGGCTAGGAAGATACAGATGGCTTCCATTCTTGCCACAGGTGCAAACACTTCGTTGTAATCGATTCCCTCGACTTGTCAAAATCCTTGAACTACAAGTTGAGCCTTGTTCCTGATAATGACCCCTTGGTCATCCTTCTTGCATTTTAAAACCCATTTAGTGCCAATGACCTTAGCACCTTTAGGTCTGTCCACCAGAGTCCACACACCTAACTTCTTGAATTGAAGAAGTTCTTCTTGCATGGCACTCACCCAAGCCTCATCATTCAAGGCATCACTTACATATTTTGACTCAAATTAAGACACAAAACATCGATAAGCATCGTCATGAAGGTAGCCTTTTTCCATGACTGAGGCATAATCAGTTGAATATGGCTGATTTCTTGTCTGTACTACTGATTGTACATCCCCTATGACATTGTCCAGAGGGTGATAAACATTTAGACGAGATCCAGGAGTGGTGGGTACTACTACCTCATTATCCAGATTGTGAACCACAGTTTCAGTATCTGAGGCAGTGGGAGTATGGGGTTTCAAAGTGTCAGAGGCATCGACATCTGATGCATGTGTACTTGTAGTAGTTGGAACCCGTTCCTCCTGATCCACCTGAACATTTTCCACTTCTTCATCATTAGAAGAGGAGTCACCTACCTCCAGTGCTCCCCCTGAGTTACTAGAAGACTGGCCTTGAGAGCCGGATGTTGTTAAGTCTAAGGGTGGTGTGTTTAAGACCTCATAAATCATCTTGGTTGCTAACTCGTCTTTAGGAGTGGAGAGAGGGATGTTGAAGGACTTAAAGAATACATCATAATCAAAAAAGAATGTGGGTCCTTTACCAGCTGGGGGGTGGTGTATCTCTGAACGTCCACGTTACACCACACTTCTACTTGACCCGTTGAGTTATTATAAACTTTCTTATTCAGATGTTGTATCCTAGGAAAATTCCTTCTTCAGCCTTCTCATTGAACTTTCCTTCCCGAGTTTTCTTCAAAAGGGTGTAAAGTGCGCCAAATGGTTCGAGGTACTCTAGATTTGGCTTACGTCATTGAAGTAGCTCGTAACATGTCTTACCATGACGTTTTACCACAAGACTCGATTTAAAGTGTAACATGCATTAGTAACTACCTCATTCCAAAATTGGATGGGCAGTTTCAAGTCTGCTAGCATTGTCCTTGCTGTCTCTATCAAGCTGCGATTCTTTCTCTTAACAACTCCATTCATTTGTGGGGTGTAGGCAGAAGTGAACTGGTGCACAATTCCCTTTTCTTTGCAGAAAGCCTCCATCCACTGATTCTTGAACTCGGTACCATTGTTTGAGCGTACTTGTCTTACCTTCAGCTTGTAGAGAGACTCTAAAGTAGTTACTAACTCTTTGAATGACTCAAATGTCTCAGATTTAGATTTCATAAACATTACCCAAGAGAATCTTGAGTAGTCATCTATAACTACATAACAGTACAAGTCGCCGACGATGCTCCTTGTACTAACTGGACCAAACAGATCCATGTGAAGAAGCTCAAGAGGCGGTTCTATGGAATGAACTTTCTTTGCCTTATAATACTTCTTAGTTTGTTTGCCTTTCTTGCAGGCGACACAAAAATCCGGTAGTTGGAAGTTTTTGACGTTCTCCTCGCACTAGATCATTCTGGATCAAGTGGTTCATCTTCTGTGGATTGATGTGACCCATTCTCCTATGCCAGGAGATCGAATCCTTCTCTGTAGCCTTGGACAATAAGCACTAAACTTGATGATCCATTGTAGAGGCCTTTGAAAGATCCAAGACATAAAGGTCATTGTATCTTGAAGCTGACATTAAGACTTGGTCCTCCGGGATCACGTAGTCCTTTTTCAGAACATACCTTTTCTTGTTGTCGAATACTACTTTAAATCCTTTGTCATAGATTTGGGAGACAGAAAGCAAATTATTTTGAAGTTGTTGAACATAGTTTACCTTGTCAAACTTCACTTTCTGATTCCCCACTTCCCATTGAGCTGTGATGTAACCTCCTTTGTTTCCAGCAAATGAAACATGACCTCCTTTTATTTGTTTGACGTTTGACAGGAGTATCCGGTTCCCAGTCATGTGCCTGGATGCTCCGCTATCTACAATCCAAGTGTTTGTTTTAGCACTATAGCAAACACCCTACACATTCAATGGAAAACATTAGTTAAGGTTAGGGACCCAAGCCTTAACTGGCTTGGGTGACCCAGAAGAATCACACATCATAAATTCCACCCATTGTCCATTTGAGCGTGAGGGAAGATCCTTCGTCTTCTTTTTCTCATTATTAGACATTGAACTAGACTTTTCTTTCCATACGCCAGTTTTGTGTAAGGCCTGTTTGTGATAAACAGACAATTGGCTTATGGTTTGAACTTTACGTTCACTAAATCTTCTTGGTGGAGTCAAGTATATCCTTTTAGAAGAGCTAGGTTTAGGATCATGAATCAACTTTCTTCCTAGGTGTATGATAGTAAGGACATTTAGACGCGATGTGTCCATACTTTCCACAGTTGTAGCAAGGTCTACTTTCGACATGCTGGTATGGCTGTTTCTGTGGAGAAGTGTGTGAAACTCGTGTGACTTTGACTTGGTTGAGTTTTGACACTTCTTGTTTAGATGTGTTATCTTGTTTAACAAAATTAATTGTTTGAACCTTCTTAATATCTTTACTCTTTTGTTTATCCGGACTTAGACATGATGCACGTGTTTGGTTAACTTGTTTAGTCTTTTTGGGCTCTAAAGTAGACGTATTTGAACCAGACTTTACCTTAACCTTCTCAATTTTTCATCCAAATTAACAATAGGCATGTTACCTTTTGCCTTTAAAGTGGTCTCCATTTGTTTAGTGACAGATTCAATGGGTTTAGTTGTGGAATCTGGATCACTTACAAGAGGAGTGGACACCACATGATCCTTGATTGGGTTGTTATTAATTGGTTTGCATTTAGCATTCAACAAGGTCTCATGTGGTGGTGGAACCACTTTGTAAACCAACCCCTCCCTGTTGTTTCGTTCTCTCACTAAGTGCTGGACTATGTGAGAAGAACTAGTCCAACTATGCAGTTTTTGTTTTAATGAGTTTACTTCCACTTCCAAAACTGCTTTTTGTTTCTTGTTTTCTTCTAGTGAGTTTAAATAGAACTTAATGTCACTAGCTTGGTTAAAAGCTACAACTTCAGTTTCCTAAGTTGTTTATTTAACAGTTCTATTTTCTCTTTGTAACTGTGCTCATTTAATTTTAAAATACAATTTGCTTCAGTGCATAGTTGCAAGTCCTTTACTAGGCTATCATTGTGATCTAATAACCTATCATGATTCAAATCTATGCTTTCCCTAAATTTATTACAACCAGAACAAGCATGATTATCAAACAATTGGTCTTTGGTACATACTTGAGCAGATTCGGTTGAATTAGCCATCATAGCAGAGTCTGACTCTTCTTATGCTGGTGATTCTGAACATTTGTTGCTTGAACCCTCTTCATTCAGGTGACTAACCACATTTGCAGTTTCTTCATTATTTGACATGGCAAGTTCAACTGCTATATCTCCTTCCCTTGCAGAGTCGTCATCCAAACCTCAACGCATGCAATGTTGGATTCTCCCAGAGAAACAAACTGAAAGTTCCAATCTTGCCCTTCGTCATCTTGAGCAGTCAAGGCCTTAGGATCCTTGTTTGAGGATGTAGGACCACTTGTGGGTTTATCTTGACAATTGAAGGATGAGAATGGATTTCCATTACCTATCTTTTTGGGCTTAACACATTCCCGTTTGAAGTGACCCTTTTCTCCACATTAAAACAGGTAACTTTGGTTTTGTCAAAACCAAAGGTTGTATCCTTTGTGGCAATCAAGTTTTGTCTGGTCTTTTTAACAAACTTCTTAGCCCTCCGGACAGCACTTGCCAATGCCCACATGATATCCATTCTTTCCAGCTCAGTCTCATCTACTTGTTCGTAGTCTTCATCTGCTAGATGGCAGTTTCCAATCTTCCCCGTGACTAGACCGTCATAGGAATGAACGACAGCTTCTAGGAGATCCATATGCTCCTTTGCTACCTCTACCGTCATATTACCGAGATTCTCAGTCTTCAATCTGGTAGCATTGGCTTCAGGTGCTATGTGTTGGGTGCATGATGACCCTGACATGTCAGATCCTGAAGTAGTTGCTTGAGACGGAGCAGCTGAACTAGATACGAATGCCATTTGAAGTGGTGCTCCAGAATTTTTGCTTGAGGAGAGTTGTAAAGTGACGGGTTCTGATCATATGACGCCTTTAAGACCTGTACTTCATCCTCAACTCTTCCTCTCTCAGCTTCAGAATGAAATCGTTGATATCCAACTTCGCCAGCATATCATTCTGCCTGAGGTTTGACACAAAAGAAACCCACTTTTCTGGCAATCCATCTGCGAAATTCGATACCTTGTCTTCCATGGACATAACAACTCCATGAGTGTCCAACTCACTCATCAAGTGGTAGAAACGATCGATAACGTCATCCAAGCTCTCCTTTCCCATCGACGAGAAGTTATCAAACTCCTTTTTCAACACTTTAGCCTTTAGAGCTTTTAATGAGGCATTCCCTTCATACCGTTTTTCCAAAGCATCCCGTAGCTTCTTTGCTTGCTTGTTCTTAGAGAACTGATGGAATTTATCTTTAGGAATGGACTGAGTTAATAGAGCGTACACCTTCTTCTCTGCATTTTACTTTACCTTTTGTCCATCAGTCATGCCTCCTAAGGTAAGTTTAACTCCATCTGCACCGACCGACATGCTATACCCTGTCTCTATTGATTCCCACATATTTGGGTCTACACCATTTAGGTAGATCTTGAACCTTTGCTTCCATTGTGGGTAATCATCTAATGTTATGAGCTTAGGGGGCTTATTGTGCTTCCCCACTCATTTTCCAGAAGCAATAGATTCTAGATCCGTGAATCTCTACCTGTGGTGAATGCTGAATACTGATCTTCCATTGTTATTAACTTATGATTTTAGAACAAACTTTTGTACTTGTGCGAATGGAAGAATGCAATTGGGCTATTCGTGCGATTGAACAATGCGAATGGCTCAATCGTGCGATTGAACAAATGCGGATGGCTCGATCGTGCGATTGGAAAGGTACGGATGAACAATGTGAATAAGGTGTTCAGTCGTATGAATAGATGAACGACTGAGTGCAATCGTACGTATGGGAGGTGCTTGTGAGTCCAGTCGTGCGATTGAGTCAATCGTGCGACTGAAGCTACTAGTTTTTGAAAATTCGAGGGTTTTAGGTACTTTGACGCAAAAACAAGAATTTTTCACTACCCTAATTGCCGTATGCCGGAAAAATGTTAACCTTTTTACCTGGAGACGTCGAAAACACTGTTTGACACAAAAAGATTGCATTTTTGAGTGAAAAACGTGATTTTTATATCAAAGTCGATTGAATCACACGCAAATCAAGAGCCAAGGCTCTGATACCACTTGTTAGGACCGTTAAGGTATGGAGTACTAACTGATTTACTTGTGTATCAAACCAAATAGTGCGGAATCCTATTTGATTGGCAATCCAATCAATGAGAACGCAAGTATAATCAATCCAAGAATGAAACTAAATGTTAAGAACGATAGTAGGATGATTTACTTCGATCTATAAACTTGGAATAGGTGTTCTAGGGTCTCTGGACGGCTAGGGTACGATTTAGTGCGTAGGGATTCAAATTGTTTTTTTTTCACGAATAAAGTGGTATTTATAGGTTAGGGTTTTCCATTCATGTGACTAAACCATTTGCATGGTTCAGTCATGCGATAGAAGCATGCGGTTGATCCATCCGCACGACTGAAGATTCAGTCGTGCGACTGAGTCAATCTCATGTTACAATCGTGTGACTGATCCAGTCTCCTGGTTCATTAGCATGAAGTATTCATGCGTATGGTCCATTAGCATGGTCCATTCGCATGAGAACTTCACACGATTAAGTTTAAGCATGTTTCTCAACCATTATTGACTAAGAACTATGTAAACAACCACAAACCTATATAGTTAGTTCAAGATGCGTTAACACACAATAATCAATGAAATATTAAACATTACAAGCATCACAAACACATTATATTTCATTCATACCCATTCTGTTACATATATGTAAGACATGAAAGACATTTTACATTAAGCTCATAAACTAGGTACACATGTATCTACATCACTGGTAACACACACATCTCCTAAACAAGAGGTCCCCAGTTCAAATCCGGGGAACCTCATATTTTTATTTTTAAGGCTTTTGGCCTTCAAAACTAGTTCTAATTTTTTTTTAAAAATTATAAAAAGCCATTTTCTAAAAGCTGTTTATTTTAAAATACTTTTAATATTATTTCTGTAAATTATTTTCTTAAAAATATATACTTTTATTAAATATTCTAAAAAAATGATATAAATTGTTTATTTTATAAAAACTAGACTTTAAATAATACTTTATTTCATAAATATTATTATTTCAAACGTTGTCTTTAAATTATTGCTTAAATTATGTTATTAAACTTTATTTAATCTTTATATATATACAAATTATTATAAATGTTATATTTTATATATATAACTTTATATAAAATGTAACATATTTCTTTGATTCCAATAAATATAATTGGTTCCATTTTGTTAAACATAATTATTTGACAAGCCCCAAATACCAAATTGAAGCCCTAGATCTCGTAAATTCGTTAAGCTTATTATTAGACGTTAAATTCTTGTAAATATATATATATAGGTACCTTGTGAAGGATTTCACTAGAACAACGTTTATTATTCTTAATAATCATCATTTATATACTTACTGATCATGTGATTTTCATTGCCCCCTTTTTATATTATTTCACAACATTTTGGGATGAAACATGTTAAACTTATTAACTTACACTTGTAAAGGTTTATACTTGTAATGCACTTGCAATTCATACTTATATTTTGTCATGGTTATATGTGTTATTGTAAGCTTTATATGAGATGCATCATATGTTGACAATCATTAACAATTGCTAGCCTGGCGACGTCATAGATCTATGTGCCTGACAAGCCTATTTGGTGCTAAAGCCAATGTGTTGACGGCTCCTGATGACGTATGACTTGTTCATCATGGGAACCAAATACATTTAGCTAATCGTTATAAACTTGTAATATTAATCTTGGTCAAGGTTTGATTGTAGCTATATGTGTTCTATAATCTTGCATAACTCATAACCTATGACATAAATTTCTACATGTAAGCTTTTGATATATTTATGTATATTACACCTTGGAAACCGCCAACTTTCATAGTTGACCTTTATTTTTAATATGTTTCAGGAAACACTCAAGTTTGAAGTTATCATTTGAAGTTTGCACAAATCTAGGATTTGGACCTAGAATAAAAGAATAAAATGACTTGGATTACTTTGTCTTTTGTTTTGTTTATTTCATATTTGAGACTTACGTTTGTAATTGCATTTGAAAACTTATGGTAATGATATATCATTTAAAGATAGTGTTATGTGACTGTGAACAATCTTAACCCTCACATCTCAACGATTTTGTTGTTAAGATTGGGGTGTGACATCCAAGGTTAGTCACCTTGAATCTCAGGTGACTACCCCGCATAACAGGGTCAATGATCAACAACTTGAGATATCTTATCTTAAGGAAAAACTAGTTGGAAGACCTTTAAGAAGAGCTTAAGCAGGAACACAAGAACCTATGAATGTGATTGTTCTAACCTCTAGCTCATCTATGTAAGTGGATGATGCTACCAAAAAAGGGAGAGAAAGTCATCACAGACATAAAACCTGGGAGTTTTTCACAGAGCCTGGATATTGAGGACTCACCATCTTCACTTGCAACTATCCATACTCAGCAACTTCCTCAAGTTCATATTGATGTGGACTCTATAGACTCCTTCATTCAGAGTATTTTTAAGAAGGTATACCTAGGGCAGTGTCATCTCCACCTCAAAGAACTTCCAACTACATCATAAGGTGGATGTATGATGCAAACAGAAGAGCCTTTATTCTTCAGAGAGTTCAAGGACAGCAAGAAGTCTTTAATTTTTAGACTTGGAACTACTATGAAGGTCTTGATCTGATCAACATGCCACTTGTCAATCCAAGCCAATATAGTCAAGCTAACAGGCTGGCATAATGGATTCATGACAGAATTACTAAAAAGTTCATCCTTAAAAAGAGACAAAGGTAATTAGGTAATACTATTAGTCAACTGGATGATGAGGCAGACCCTAAGATTAGGTTCAAAGGGTAAACCTTGACTGGGACGGGATAGGAAAGAAAAATGCTCAATGAAACGCTCAAGAGATGGTAGAGCCTGAGAGCCGTATCACACCTACAACTACTTTAGCAATTCATTCCCTTAGTGAAGCACCTACCGGTGAAGGTGTATCGCAAACTCTCTCTGGCCGGAGCTTGGAAGCTACACCAAGCAATGAAGGCCAAAGGTCTCTCCACCCTGAGTCACAAAGGTCTGTGAGTGACAAAAAGGGAAAAGAAAAATGACTTCTAAAGAGATTGAGTAGGATGAGAGAGAGAGGAAGAGGAAGCTAAGGAGAGAAAGTTCCTCTAGGTCTACAGGATTCATGGAAGCTGCAATCAAGGCAACCCCCAGACCAAACACTCAAGATGATGAGTTGAGGGTAATCAGGATTACTTACCTACGAACCAGGAACTATTACATTGATGAGATTATATCTCTCTCCTTAGAGGAACTTAATGAACTGGATGACATGGAATTGTCAATAGAGAGGAAGGAAGCAGAGGATGTAGAGATACTTCTCCAAAACAAAAAGGAGAATAGACAACAGAGATTGTACAAGAATGTTCCCACTCTCTCCCTAGTTCAGGAAATTCCTACTCAAGAGGCTGTGGCTCCACAAGAACCTCAGGTAGACAAGAGACTGATTGGATCAATATGATCAACTACCTAAGTGCCACAGGCCTATACCAGGCATCTGCACTTCTTCCCTTGTCCTTTGAGTACATAGAGTTTGAGTATCTCAAACAGCTTGAGCTTGAAATACTTAGAGAACAAAAAGCAACTAAAAGAAAGATGAGAGAAGATGCTACAAGGTCAAGAGCCATCATCCAAAAGAGCATGAAAAAGTCTGCTGACAGACAAAGAATAATGAGCTTCTTCAAGCTGTATGGATTCTCCGGAAGGAGACTTGGCCCTATGTCTCTATCTACAATGGATGAGCACATCAAAGTAATCAAGCAGAAGATCAAAAGAGGAGAGCTACTTGACTTACACTCCCCTCCAAGTGAAGTTCTTCCTGAAGTGGAGGTTAAGGTTGAACAATCTGAGACAACACAACTTGAACATCCTGTGGAGCCTTAGCAAGCTTCATCTTTTGATCCACAGTGGGGTCAAACTCTCTCTCCTTCTGAACCTATGAGGGAGGAACACCCAACTGAGCAAGACAAGACTGATCAACAAGATGCTGCAGATCAGTCTTCTCAGTTAAAGTCATCAAAGAGGAGGAAGAGGATGGCTTCTAGACCACAGTCAAAGAAGAAGAAGAAGTCTAAACCATCCACCTCCATACCTCAGGGTGAGTCAGATCAACCTAAGGAAGTGCATGAAGAGGCAGCCCAATCAACTCCAATTCAAGTGGCTCCTCTTGCTTCTGAGAGACCCATCTTATTTTGGACCTTCACAACTAATCCAGAAAGATAGCATGTGACTAGAGATCAAGGTGGTGTGATTGTATACATATGATCATCATCATGATGAGGACTGTCAACTGATGAAGATCTTCAAATATTTGAGATGAGAAGATACTGTGAAAGTCTGAGTGATCCTGACCATCTAATGAAGAAGGGCCTGATCATCATCATGATAAGGACTGTCAACTGATGAAGATCTTTAAATGTTTTGGTAGCACTAGCCTAGGGGGAGTTTGTAAGGATTCCAATAAGTCTGATACAGTCAAAACATTCAAAGCATCCAAAGTCTCTCTACATGCATGCACTAAAGTATTGAAGTATAAATGCTTCGGAAGTTTTACATCTTACATAAGAAATATTCTAAGTGTAAAATCTTCCAAATCCAAGAAAAATATCTTCCAAAGCCAAATATGAAGTCTTCCGAAGCTTCAAAGACAAATTCTTCCAAACAAAGTATTCCGAAGCCAGTTTATGAAGATAGATTTCCTCCGAAGACTTTTATGCACATGCTATTATCTGATGTACCTTTCCATAAAGCTGGACCACCTTTCTGCTTCAACTCTGTTTGACTCACCAACTTTCACAAGTTAGTGAAAAGGTCCATGCTTTTGGTAAACTGTACATTGAGGTCAGTCTGAGCTTTCTACTTTATGTACTTAATCCTTTTTGTAATATATTAGGATATGATCTATGGCATGTCATAGTCACAATGTCAAAAGGCAATCTGTCATTTTTGACTCTACATCTGATTTTGTTGTCTAGTCTTTTATATCCAGCTGGCTTTCAAAGTATGGTCGGCTGTAGGATATAGTATATGTATCTCAAGTACTTGTAACTTTCCATTATGCCTTGTAACACTTTGTATAGAACTTAAGAAGTAATATCCAACATTCTTGAAAACCAAATACTTATGTTGTTAGCTATCTTGTTCTGTCTCTTATTTACTTCTATTCTTAGCATCCTTTACTTTAGTTAACTAGATCCCTATTTGATTTGTTAAGTTTTCTAAAAAACTCTCCTCATTTGTGTTGTTGTGTTGTAAAGTGCATCACCCCTTCTAACGGTCCTGCAGAGAATTTTACGTATAAGTTTTCTATCTTTAGAACGTTTAAAATTAGTCTAGGATGATGCTCATGTTCTTCCTTGGACTGTGAATATATTATAATTTCATCAATGAATACTATCAAAAACTTGTCCAAGTAGGGTTTGCAGACCCTATTCATGAGATCCGTGAATATAGTAGGTGTGTTAGTTAACCCAAACGACACTACCCGGATTTCGTAATGACCATAACGCGTTCTGAAGGTTGTCTGTGGGACGTCCTCTTCTGCTATCAGCAATTGATGATAACCAGATCGCAAATCAATCTTTGAATAGTAACAGGATTCTTGAAGCTGATCGAACAAGTCGATTATTCTTGGTAATGGGTACTGATTTTTAGTAGTAAGCTTAATTAATTTTCGATAATAATACACATTCTAAAAGTTTCGTCATTCTTTTTGACAAATAGAACCGGTTCTACCCAAGGAGAGAAGCTTGGTCGAATAAATCTTTTGTCTAATAACTCTTGTAGTTGTTTTGACAATTCTTCCATCTTAGAGGGTGGTAGTTGATACGGTGATCGAGCTACAGACGCGGCTCTAGGCACTAGATCGATTCGAAATTTGGTATGCCTTGTGGAGGTAATCCTGGTAAATCTTCAGGAAATACTTATGGGTATTCTCGCACAACCACAATATCCGAGAGAGACAATCCATCTCAATGACAACATCGAAACTTCCGAGATCAACAAAGAACATGTCGATACTAAAAAGACGTTAATTAAGTTGTAACGTGCAATTTTTGCTTACTTCATTAGATTCATTTTCTTCCCATTAGCTAACTCAATAATATATTTCTTACTTAGCTTACAGGGTTTAATTTCCAATGATGGTTCAAGAAACTTAGAACAACACCAGTGTCAACAACATGGAGGCATAATGATTATTAATAAGAAACATACCGTTAACCACTAATGGTTCCTGACGTGCCTCTCTAGCATTCATTTCAAAATCTCTCATTATGGCCTTAGATCCATTTAGTTTCGGGCAGTCTTTCTTGAAGCCTCCTACTACACCACATTCATAGCAGGCATGATCATTCCTCGTTACTTTCTCATCAGGCTTTGATCGGTATTTTGACCTAAATGTCCAAATTTATGACAACGAGTGCAAACTCTACATTCGCTATTGTGAAAATATCCACACTTGTTACATTTTCCTTGGGGTTCTTTGTTTATCCTGCCATTGCCTAATGTTGCAACATAAACCCGCTCAGATCCTTGGTTGAAACCCTTCGTGTTATTCCCTTGCTTCTTGGAACTTCCAAACCACTTCCTTTTCTCATCGAATAATCTCCTATCCACCTTAATCGTCTTCCTTTCCACTTCCATCACTTATTTTCCATAATTGTCCCTCTTAATCAGGGTTCCACTACGTGTCACAACATTGGTTAGGGAGTGTGCGATAACAATAGCAATCTGAATAGTGGTGGATTTGAGGCTGTAATTGCTTCTTATCTGGGTTCCAATCCCCATATGTATTTTTCAATTCAAACATATTCTGGGTAACCATTCAAGGCACCAGTTTGGCGAGATTCTTTGAACCTAGAAGTGTATGTTTGGATCTCGGCACCTTCCATTGTGTGGTTCCAAAACTTCATGTCAATCTTCTGGATTTCATTTCAAGGGCAATATTCTTGAAGCAACATCTTCTTCAATTGTTCCCAAGTGACTTCATAAGCATTTGTATCTCCCAACAGTTGACATTGAGAATTCCACCATGATAACGCTGCATCTTGTAAAGAATAGTTGCGTACTTGACTTTCTGGTCATTAGAGCAATTGCTTATGGCTATGACAGTCTCCATATTCTCAATCCATCAAATTATATCAAGCGGCCCTTCAGCACCTGTGAAAGTTTTGGATTGCATCCTTGGAATGTCTTATATGAGCACCCTTGGGGCTGTCTACCTGATGAACTGCCTAGTTTTCCGTTTGCACTAGAACTATTGTTTACACTAATACCAAAACCTATGTTTGAGACGTTTCCTACTCCGTCGTCAAGACCATTACCTACAATTTCATGTCCACTTTGTTGACCAGCTGCTATATTAGCATTGTGTTGTTCTAAGGCTGATTTGACATGTTTAGCTATTAACTGGCTAGTTCCTCTACATTAGCTGGTAAGTTGGTGTTTCCACTTGAGGACGTATTTCATGTTCTAGGTGGCATGGGCAGATTCTATTTTGAAGGTAGGAAAAAGGGGATTAGATGACACATGAGACTCTATAATAGTATGTTCGATTAGTCCTTACGATCAAAAACATATATATATATATATATGCATATCAACATTTCCATAATTATAATTGATATTATCATAATAGAAATTAAGAGTAACATGTTGTTTGATCATACATCAAATACCATCATGCATACAAAAGATCAACCATAAAAAGATAATTAGTTAAATTGTCTACATAAGTTAGCGAGTTTCTATCTCAATAAATATATTCAAGCACTCAGGCTTCCATCCAACATCTACCCTATGAATGAAGCTCCACTACCAATATGCATCAAATATGAGATCATCATCATGCATAAGGTAGCCACTGTCTTAGTAGTCTTCACTTGCTCTCCCATCATGATCGCATACTGCTAAGTTGTTTTCAGTATCGTGTACGTACAGAATACTAACAGATTCTACATTTATACCGAATCAAATAATGCAGAATCCTATTTGATTGGCGATCCAGTAAGTGAGAACGATTACCCGATCGATATAAGATTGAAACTAAACGTTATGAACGAATAGGAACGGATCAGGAACGATCTATGAACTTGGACAGGCTTTCTTGGATGTTCTGGACGGCTAGGGTTCGTGAAAATATCAAGTGTTCTTCAATTGTTTTGTTTTTCCACAAATTAAGTGGTATTTATAGGTTATTGGTTTTCATTCGTATGACTAAACCATTAGCATGGTTCAGTCGTGCGAATCATGCGATTGAGTCATACGCATGACTGAAGGTTCAGTCGTGTGATTGAGTCAATCTTATGTCTCAATCATACGACTGATCCATTCTCCTGGTTCAGTCCGTGCGACTGGTCCATAAGCATGATGTATTCATGCGTATGGTCCATAAGTATGGGCCATTAACTCATTCGATTAGGTTGACACTTACTTAATCATTATTGACTTAGAATTGTGTATAACAACCTCAAACCTATATAATAAGTTCATTATACTTTAACCATAATAATATGAAATATAAACATTAATAAACATCAAGCACATATTATATTGCATTCACCATTACATTACATATGTGTAAGACATGAAAGACTTTTCCATTAAGCTCATAAACTAGTACACATGTATCTACAAACTCCCCCTTGGACCTAGTTTCCTATATCGTCTAACACTCTTCACATGTTCTTGGAACTTCTTGTACTTCTCCTCTTTTGTAACTCCTACATGTATTTCAAATGCAAAGTAGAGTCTTATCACATGTTGAAACTGTAGAGCTTGTACAATATCCTGGGTGTTATAGAATAGTGGCCACTGTATAATGTGTAAACATCTTCAGCCGACAAGTTAGTAAGCCACATCGGGTCGAATACCCTGATAGTATCTATTTTTCCATTTTTGTTCAAAACTATGACCACTTCACCCGTTCGCCAGTCGTAATACCACCATTTGAAGTGTAGAGTGAGTCCTAGCAGGCATATCCTGTAAGGGAATCTTTGACATCGTGCGGGGGGACTCCATTTCAGCACAACTTTAGGCTTCCTAGATATAGGGTCCACTTCAGACTTATGGATGTACCTCTTTGGTTGTTGAGGTCTGAAGTTGACCCACCTGGTGTGGTATTCCTTCTTTAACGCAGCCTCGAACTATCCTGACATCTTCCTTAGATTTGCATATAGAAGATCTAGACATGCCAGACGGTTGAGCTCAAAACCAGGAAGAGTCTTCAGATCATGAGGATCTCTAGTACTCGATTCATTTCTCTCTCTAACTACATAGACTCCTAGGTCTTCAAATTAAGCCCATGCTATGATCTTACCAGACACCTTCTGTTGACGTTTGACTCTGTAGAGCTTGGTGTAGGAATTTTGCTTTGTGTGGCACGCGTTCGGCTTTCATCTCTGCAAAACAAGCTGCCCATTCAGCTCTCTTCAAGTCCACATTAGCGTCTAAACTTGGGCTTGGATTTTTTCTTTCTCTTTCTCTTTTTCCATTTCCTCCAGTTTATCAAACGTAGCACTGCCAAAAGTATCACCCAAGTTGGGTATAACATTACCTTCATGGTCAGTGTACTCTGGATAATGTTCTGTAGTGACATCTTCTATTTCAATCTCATCTACATGTTAAGTTCACCACTACTTATGACATCAACTTTTGGAGTGTCTTTGACCAGCTTATCAAGATTCAGCCTGAATTTTCAGTGAGCTGTTCATTAGTTAGATCATGAATAATCTCTCCCTCTTCCGGAGTGTAGCTCACAGATCTCCTGACTATCCCTTGCAAGTCAAGAATCATTGTAAGTTGAGTCTTAACTTGCGGAAGGGGTTTGACATCATACTCTTCTGTCTGTTAAGCTTCATCTGTTTGATTAAACATTAGCACATCACATATAAGTCATTATATAAAACATTAAAACATAACAAACATAGATGATTATTATTACATTAATGTAATATACAATTCAAGTACAAAAGTTTTTTAAATACAAAGACATCTAATAATTACTTTTGTCTTGATTCGTCGTTCTTTAGCTGGAGGAGCGGAGGATGAGGCTCCTTGATCTTGTTTCTTTCCGTGCGCCTTTTCTGAGCTTGAGGATTTGAGGCTGATGCAGATGCATCACCTTCCTGATCATCATCATCCTCTTGATCTTTTCTGCTTGGTCCTCCTTCCTTGACGTCTTCCTCAAAATCGTCTTCCTCATCCTCCCCTCCTCCTCATCCTCCTCCTCCTCCTCCTCCTCATCATCATCATCATCATCATCATCATCATCGTCATCACCATCATCACCATCCTTTATATTTAATGCCTCGATCTTTGATCCCTTCAGCTTTAGCAGTACTTCTGTTCTTCTTCTTAAGGCCTCTATCCTCTTCACTGAAGCCAACACTAGATCATTTTGACTTGTCAGTGCTTTATGGGCTTGCCTAGGGCTCTCTCATACTGGTCACTCTTCTCGCTAAGCTCCACAATCTTCTTTGCCTGAGCTGCATTAACCTCCATCATCTTGTGTAGCTGAGTAGCTCTTAGCTCATCGGTGGCAAGCAGCCTTAGCACAATGCTGTTGAGGTTAGCAAGTTGTTCCTCTAACCTGATGTTGGGTAGAATGGGTCCACTTGTGAATGTAGAGTGGGTGGAGGACATGCTTGGTGATTGGTGGTGGTGGTGGTAGTGGATGTGGTGAATATGAGAGGTGGAATTGGTGGGATATGGTGGAATGGTTGTGGTAGTGGTGGTGGGAGTAGAGATAGTGGTAGTGGGAGGACTGGTGGTGGTAGTAGATGTGGTGGTGGTGGAAGCTGATGTGGTAGTGGTGGTGGTTGTGGCTGTGGCAGGGGAAGAAGATGTGATCAAAGTAAACCTAGCCTCTTGGTCTTCTCCTATGAGGATGGGCCATCTCTTCTTCCTGGAGCCCTTTGCATAGGCACTCCCCCTTCATTACTGGGCTGGTCAGGGGTGTAAGTAGGATCAGTAACATGAGCAGCAGTACCCCTCGACTCAGCTGGCGTCCGCCAACCGCCATTTTCCCTTTTTCTGTGGCCTCAGCCGGACTCCCAACCGTCCTCACTAGAGCTCATCATCCGAATCTTCATCTTGATCTATCAAGAAGTCTTGGTGGAAGGCAGCCCCTTTGGTGCCACCAGGTGCCTCACCACCTTGACCCTAATCATCCTCGTCGTTATCGTCGTCAGTGGGTGCCATGATGGGCTCCGTCGTCGAGTCACTGTCATCGTGATGCCACTTCTTGCAAGATAGCACCACGTACTCCTTGTTGGCCAGATGGCCAAATAGTCCTCCTCACTAGAGGCTTTACTTGCTTCCTCCGGTAGACCTTCATGCGACCCAGTGTTGTATCATCCATAATCTCTAAAACAACAGCATCCTTCTCTCTTCTGGTAGGGAAGGAAGCTTCTGATCAATGATCATCTATAGAAATCTTGGGTACATGCAGAACCCTTCCTTCCCCTTGGCCTCTATGTTCTCGACCATGTATGAGAATATCATCTGGGAGAAACTAAACGAATGTTCAGCACCAGTGCAACATATGCATTCTGGATTTGATCTGACAACTCGTCAAATCCCCCCTCCTCGATGCTATGTATTTCAGGATGACGTGAGCTAAGTACTTAAACTGGGGACACAGGTTGCTTTTATTAAGCACACCAGCATTGATGTCCCCAGTGTACTTCATCCATAGGAAACATCCCCTAACTGTCAGAGGGTGTAGCTTGGTCGGGTGGTCACTATCTTCACCTAGATCCAGGACTTGCCTAAGATCGGTTTGTAACACTGATCTCCTATCCGAAGATCGAGCTCCGGATACTGTAGGGCACAGTGGACCTATCGATAATAGCCCCTTCCATAAGGTTAGCTTTAGTGATTTGTAAGGATTGCACGGTGTCGATATGGCCTTGAAGATCCTCGATCTCCTGAGAAATGCAATGATCCCCATAAACTCGGAAGCATTCCGAGTGGTGGCATCCAAGTGAGCACAGATGTTGTGCTTGGGGCTCATGGTCCATCTATCAGCCATGTTCCTGTAACACAAGAAACATATACATTAGACATGTGTATAGGAGATGACACTTGAAACTTAAACTGTTTTGATCATACTGGTTCAATCGTGCAATTGAACCATATGATTGAGTTCAGTCATGCGATTGAGCCTGCGACTGAGTTCAGTCGTGCGATTGAGCTTGCGACTGAACTTAGTCCTGTGTTAAGCCATGCGGTTGAGTTAGTCGTGCGACTGAGTCACCAATTGACAATCGTGTCACTGAATCTTATGTCTGGCTCAATCGTGCGACTGAGGTTCATTCGGAGTGTCTATTCGTATATAGTTCTGTTTGACACTTCGACCTCGAATCTTGGTCCAATCTTGATGTTAGACGTCGTGTTTAGACTCATTTGACTCACAAACACTCTAAATAGCACCTAGTGTCCTTTAAATCAACGATTATTTCCATTTAAGTGGTCTATTAGAGGAGTTTTACTGATTTCTTGATTTTAGTCGATTAAGTCAGTTAGGTTTGATTTCACCTGTCATTTTGATCGATTTCAGTCTCACAATACCTGTAGATGAATGATGAATCGTTAGGAACACAATAAGCAAGTAATCAAGGTAAAAGGAAATTTTGGCAGAGTGTCTACGTATGAGAGTTTTTTGAATGCTTTGAAGGGTGGTGAGAAATGTGACCGACTCACCCCTCTTTTTATACTGTCTTAATGTTCAGTCGTACGACTGGACCCATACTCATGCTCCAGTCATGCGACTGAGTCCATGCTCATGCTTTAGTCGTGCGACTGGGGTTTAGTCATGCGACTAGCTCTCCTTCATCCATTCGTACGATTGGTTGTTAAGACCGTTTAGGTACGGAGTACCAACTGATTTACGTGTATACCAAACAAATAGTGCAGAATCCTATTTGATTGGTGATCCAATAAGTGAGAACGCAGGTATAATCAATCTAAGAATGAATCAAAACGTTAAGAACGATTGTAAGATGATTAACTGCGATCTATGAACTTGGAACAGGTCTTCTTGGGTCTTTGGATGGCTAGGATACGATTGTGTGTGTAGGGATTCGAATTGTTACGTTTTTCCATGAATTAAGTGGTATTTATAGGTTAGGTTTTCCATTCGTGCGACTGAACCATTGGCATGGTTCAGTCGTGCGACTGAAGCATGCGGTTGATCTATCCGCACGACTGAAGGTCCAGTCGTGAGATTGAGTCAACCTTATGTCTCATCGTTCGATTGATCCAGTCTCCTAGTTCAGTTGTGCGACTGGTCCATTAGCATGAAGTTTTCATGCATATGGTCCATTAGCATGGTCCATTCACATGAGAACTTCACATGATTAAGTTTAAACACGTTTCTCAATCATTATTGACTAAGAACTATGTAAACAATCACAAACCTATATAGTTAATTCAATAAGTGTTATCACACAATAAACAATGAAATATTAAACATTATAAACATCACCAACACATTACATTTCATTCATACCCATTCCATTACATATACGTAAGACATGAAAGACATTTTACATTTGAGCTCCTAAACTAGGTACACATGTATCTACAAACTCCCCTTGGACCTAGTTTCCTATATCGTCTAACACTTTCACATGTTCTTGGAACTTCTTGTACTTCTCCTCTTTTGTAACTCCTACATGTATTTCAAATGCAAAGTAGAGTCTTATCACATGTTGAAACTGTAGAGCTTGTACAATCCTGGGTGTTATAGAATAGTGGCCACTGATAATGTGTAAACATCTTCAGCCGACAAGTTAGTAAGCCACATCGGGTCGAATACCCTGATAGTATCTATTTTTCCATTTTTGTTCAAAACTATGACCACTTCACCCGTTCGCCAGTCGTAATACCACCATTTGAAGTGTAGAGTGAAGTCCTAAGGCATATCCTGTAAGGGAATCTTTGACATCGTGCGTGGGGGACTCCATTTCAGCACAACTTTAGGCTTCCTAGATATAGGGTCCACTTCAGACTTATGGATGTACCTCTTGGGTGTTGAGGTCTGAAGTTGACCCACCTGGTGTGGTATTCTTCTTTAACGCAGCCTCGAACTATCCTGACATCTTCCTTAGATTTGCATATAGAAGATCTAGACATGCCAGACGGTTGAGCTCAAAACCAGGAAGAGTCTTCAGATCATGAGGATATCTAAAGTACTCGATTCATTTCTCTCTCTAACTACATAGACTCCTAGGTCTTCAAATTAAGCCCATGCTATGATCTTACCAGACACCTTCTGTTGACGTTTGACTCTGTAGAGCTTGGTGTAGGAATTTTGCTTTTGTGGCACGCGTTCGGCTTTCATCTCTGCAAAACAAGCTGCCCATCAGCTCTCTTCAAGTCCACATTAGCGTCTAAAGCTGGGCTTGGATTTTTTCTTTCTCTTTCTCTTTTTCCATTTCCTCCAGTTTATCAAACGTAGCACTGCCAAAAGTATCACCAAGTTGGGTATAACATTACCTTCATGGTCAGTGTACTGGATAATGTTCTGTAGTGACATCTTCTATTTCAATCTCATCTACATTGTTAAGTTCACCACTACTTATGACATCAACTTTTGGAGTGTCTTTGACCAGCTTATCAAGATTCAGCCTGAATATTTCAGTGAGCTGTTCATTAGTTAGATCATGAATAATCTCTCCCTCTTCCGGAGTGTAGCTCACAGATCTCCTGACTATCCCTTGCAAGTCAAGAATCATTGTAAGTTGAGTCTTAACTTGCGGAAGGGGTTTGACATCATACTCTTCTGTCTGTTAAGCTTCATCTGTTTGATTAAACATTAAGCACATCACATATAAGTCATTATATAAAACATTAAAACAAACAACATAGATGATTATTAATTACATTAATGTAATATACAATTCAAGTACAAAAGTTTTTTAAATACAAAGACATCTAATAATTACTTTTGTCTTGATTCGTCGGTTCTTTAGCTGGAGGAGCGGAGGATGAGGCTCCTTGATCTTGGTTTCTTTCCGTGCGCCTTTTCTGAGCTTGAGGATTTGAGGCTGATGCAGATGCATCACCTTCCTGATCATCATCATCCTCTTGATCTTTTCTGCTTGGTCCTCCTTCCTTGACGTCTTCCTCAAAATCGTCTTCCTCATCCTCCTCCTCCTCCTCATCATCCTCCTCCTCCTCCTCCTCATCATCATCATCATCATCATCATCATCATCGTCATCACCATCATCACCATCCTTTATATTAATGCCTCGATCTTTGATCCCTTCAGCTTTAGCAGTATCTATGTTCTTCTTCTTAAGCTCCTCTATCCTCTTCACTGAAGCCAACACTAGATCATTTTGACTTGTCAGTGCTTTATGGGCTTGCCTAGGGCTCTCTCATACTGGTCACTCTTCTCGCTAAGCTCCACAATCTTCTTTGCCTGAGCTGCATTAACCTCCATCATCTTGTGTAGCTGAGTAGCTCTTAGCTCATCGGTGGCAAGCAGCCTTAGCACAATGCTGTTGAGGTTAGCAAGTTGTTCCTCTACCTGATGTTGGGTAGAATGGGTCCACTTGTGAATGTAGAGTGGGTGGAGGGACATGCTTGGTGATTGGTGGTGGTGGTGGTAGTGGATGTGGTGAATATGAGAGGTGGAATTGGAGGGGATATGGTGGAATGGTTGTGGTAGTGGTGGTGGGAGTAGAGATAGTGGTAGTGGGAGGACTGGTGGTGGTAGTAGATGTGGTGGTGGTGGAAGCTGATGTGGTAGTGGTGGTGGTTGTGGCTGTGGCAGTGGAAGAAGATGTGATCAAAGTAAACCTAGGCCTCTTGGTCTTCTTCCTATGAGGATGGGCCATTCTCTTCTTCCTGGAGCCCTTTGCAATAGGCACTCCCCCTTCATTACTGGGCTGGTCAGGGGTGTAAGTAGGATCAGTAACATGAGCAGCAGTACCCCTCGACTCAGCCTGGCGTCCGCCAACCGCCATTTTCCCTTTTTCTGTGGCCTCAGCCGGACTCCCAACCGTCCTCACTAGAGGCTCATCATCCGAATCTTCATCTGATCTATCAAGAAGTCTTGGTGGAAGGCAGCCCCTTTGGTGCCACCAGGTGCCTCACCACCTTGACCTAATCATCCTCGTCGTTATCGTCGTCAGTGGGTGCCATGATGGGCTCGACGTCGGAGTCACTGTCTCGTGATGCCACTTCTTGCAAGATAGCACCACGTACTCCTTGTTGGCCAGATGGCCAAATAGTCTCCTCACTAGAGGCTTTACTTGCTTCCTCCGGTAGACCTTCATGCGACCCAGGTTGTATCATCCATAATCTCTAAAACAACAGCATCCTTCCTCTCTTCTGGTAGGGAAGGAAGCTTCTGATCAATGATCATCTATAGAAATCTTGGGTACATGCAGAACCCTTCCTTCCCCTTGGCCTCTATGTTCTCGACCATGTATGAGAATATCATCGGGAGAGAAACTAAACGAAGGTTCAGCACCAGTGCAACATATGCATTCTGGATTGATCTGACAACTCGTCAAATCCCCCCTCCTCGATGCTATGTATTTCAGGATGACGTGAGCTAAGTACTTAAACTGGGGACACAGGTTGCTTTTATTAAGCACACCAGCATGATGTCCCCAGTGTACTTCATCCATAGGAAACATCCCCTAACTGTCAGAGGGTGTAGCTTGGTCGGGTGGTCACTATCTTCACCTAGATCCAGGACTTGCCTAAGATCGGTGTTGTAACACTGATCTCCTATCCGAAGATCGAGCTCCGGATACTGTAGGGCACAGTGGACCTATCGATAATAGCCCCTTCCCATAGGTTAGCTTTAGTGATTTGTAAGGATTGCACGGTTGTCGATATGGCCTTGAAGATCCTCGATCTCATGAGAAATGCAATGATCCCCATAAACTCGGAAGCATTCCGAGTGGTGGCATCCAAGTGAGCACAGATGTTGTGCTTGGGGCTCATGGTCCATCTATCAGCCATGTTCCTGTAACACAAGAAACATATACATTAGACATGTGTATAGGAGATGACACTTGAAACTTAAACTGTTTTGATCATAGGTCAATGTGCAATTGAACCATATGATTGAGTTCAGTCATGCGATTGAGCCTGCGACTGAGTTCAGTGTGCGATTGAGCTTGCGATGAACTTAGTCCTGTGTTAAGCCATGCGGTTGAGTTAGTCGTGCGACTGAGTCACCAATTGATTCAATCGTGTCACTGAATCTTATGTCTGGCTCAATCGTGCGACTGAGGTTCATTCGGAGTGTCTATTCGTATATAGTTCTGTTTGACACTTCGACCTCGAATCTTGGTCCAATCTTGATGTTAGACGTCGTGTTTAGACTCATTTGACTCACAAACACTCTAAATAGCACCTAGTGTCCTTTAAATCAACGATTATTTCCATTTAAGTGGTCTATTAGAGGAGTTTTACTGATTTCTTGATTTTAGTCGATTAAGTCAGTTAGGGTTTGATTTCACCTGTCATTTTGATCGATTTCAGTCTCACAATACCTGTAGATGAATGATGAATCGGTTAGGAACACAATAAGCAAGTAATCAAGGTAAAAGGAAATTTTGGCAGAGTGTCTACGTATGAGAGTTTTTTGAATGCTTTGAAGGGTGGTGAGAAATGTGACCGACTCACCCCTCTTTTTATACTGTCTTAATGTTCAGTCGTACGACTGGACCCATACTCATGCTCCAGTCATGCGACTGAGTCCATGCTCATGCTTTAGTCGTGCGACTGGGGTTTAGTCATGCGACTAGCTCTCCTCATCCATTCGTACGATTGGTTGTTAAGACCGTTTAGGTACGGAGTACCAACTGATTTACGTGTATACCAAACCAAATAGTGCAGATCCTATTTGATTGGTGATCCAATAAGTGAGAACGCAGGTATAATCAATCTAAGATGAATCAAAACGTTAAGAACGATTGTAAGATGATTAACTGCGATCTATGAACTGGAACAGGTCTTCTGGGTCTTTGGATGGCTAGGATACGATTGTGTGTGTAGGGATTCGAATTGTTACGTTTTTCCATGAATTAAGTGGTATTTATAGGTTAGGGTTTTCCATTCGTGCGATGAACCATTGGCATGGTTCAGTCGTGCGACTGAAGCATGCGGTTGATCTATCCGCACGACTGAAGGTCCAGTCGTGAGATTGAGTCAACCTTATGTCTCAATCGTTCGATTGATCCAGTCTCCTAGTTCAGTTGTGCGACTGGTCCATTAGCATGAAGTTTTCATGCATATGGTCCATTAGCATGGTCCATTCACATGAGAACTTCACATGATTAAGTTTAAACACGGTTCTCAATCATATTGACTAAGAACTATGTAAACAATCACAAACCTATATAGTTAATTCAATAAGTGTTATCACACAATAAACAATGAAATATTAAACATTATAAACATCACCAACACATTACATTTCATTCATACCATTCCATTACATATACGTAAGACATGAAAGACATTTTACATTTGAGCTCCTAAACTAGGTACACATGTATCTACAAACTCCCCCTTGGACCTAGTTTACATTATTGTCTAACATTCTTCATCAGCTCTTCAAACTTCTTGTACTTCTCCTCTCTTGTAGCTCCAGCATGTATCAAATGCGAAACAGAGCCTTATAACATTTTGAAACTGGAGGACATGTACAATGTCTTGCGAATCATAAATCAGTGGCCACTTGTACAATGTGTATACATCATCAGTAGACAAGTTAGTTAGCCACATTGGGTCAAATACCTGAATAGTATCCATTTGGCCCTCTTTTTGCAAGACTATAACAGCTTCACATGTTCTCCAATCGTAGTACCACCACTAAAAGTGTGGAGTGAAGTCCTGTGGCATTTCCCTTAGAGGGATTCTTGACATTGTGTGCGGAGGACTCCACTTCAGCACTATCTTTGGCTTTCCGGTAATAGTATCAACTTCAGACCGTCTGATGTACCTCATCGGTTGTTGAGGTCTGAAGTAACCCACCTGGTGTGGTACTCTTTTCTCAATGCAGCCTCAAACCAGCCTGACATTTTCTTTGGGTTAGCATATAGCAACTTCAGTTTGGCCAGTTGGTTGAGCTCAAAACCAGGGAGAGTCTTCAGATCATGTGGGAATCTGAAGTACTATATTCCCTTCTCCCTCTTGACAGCATAGACATTTAGATCCTCAAAATATGCCCACGCTATAATCTTTCCTGACACCTTGAGATGCTTCTTCACTTTGTAGAGCTTGGTGTAGGCACTCGGCTTTGGAGCAGTGCGTTGGGCTCGAATCTCTGCAAAACAAGCCGCCCATTTAGTCTTTTTGATGTTGACATCGGTGTTTGAGGCTTGGGCTTGATCCTTATTCTTCTCAGACTCTTGCTCCATCTGATCCAGTTTTTCAAACGTATCACTGATGAGAGTATCACCCAGATTGGGGACTATATTTCCCTCTCTATCAGCATACTCTGGATAATGTTAGGTTGTGATGTCTTCAATCTCTATTTCGTCCACATCATTAAGCTCGTCGCCACTAGCCATGTCAACGGTAGGGGCATCCTTGACAATTTCATCCGGATTTAGCCGGAACATCTCCGTAAGTTGCTCATCAGTAAGGTCATGAATTATTTCTCCTTCTTTAGGAGTATAACTCACAGACCTCCTGAAAATCCCTCGCAAATCAAGTATCATAGTGAATTGAGACTTGATTTGCTGTAGGGAGCAACATCATACCCGTCTTGCCGAGATGGTTGATCTGCTTGATTTAAACATTTAACACATCAATCATTTGTCAATAATCAAGATAGTTAAATAGCAAATATATATAAACATTAAGTACATAAGTTTAGCACATGATTCAAGTACAAAAGTTTTCAAATACATAAACATCTAGTCATTCCTTTTGTCTTGATCTGTAGTCTTTTTAGCTTCAGCCAGATTTGTACATCACACAATCTTCAATCTGTTCCTTAAAGGATACTGATCGAGCTGAAATTATCACATGGCAGATGCACCAGAAGCTTAGTTTCAACTTCATGGTCATCACCTTCTTCTAGGATCTTTAGTACTTCTTCAGTAAGCTTTTGGCTCTGTTGTGGATCAATCTCCTATTCATAGTCTGAGAGATCTTCCACTAGATCCACTGAACATCAATGTCTTATACATTAAGTGACATAACCTGTTAGCTTCTTGAGAATCTTCATCATCCATACCGTCACCCATTTGCATAGCATTATTCCCATCTCTGTCCAAAACATCATCGTCTTCCTCTCCATCAAGTAGGAGAAGCTCATGTTTGGTTAACTTGTTTGGTCTTTTTGGGTTCAGTATTAAACGTGGTTGAACCTGAATTTACCTTAACCTTCTCAAATTGCCCATCCAAATTAACGATACGCATTTACCCTTAGATTTCAAAGTGTCTTCCTTCAATTAGTGACAGATTCCACCGTTTGACACGTGGAATCTAGATCACTAACTAGAGGAGTGGTCACCACATGATCCTTAATAGGATTGTTATTCACTGGTCGACATTTAGTATTTAACAAGATCTCATGTGCTGGTGGAACCACTTTGTAACCTAATCCCTCCCCGTTATTTCGTTCTTTCACTAGGTTTTTAACTATGTGAGAAGAACTAGTCCAACTGTGCAGTTTTTGTTTTAATGAATTTATTTTGACTTCCAAAACTACTTTTTCTTTTTTAGTTTCCTCAAGTAAGTTTAAGTAGAACTTAATATCATTAGCTTGGTTAAAAGCCACAACTTCGGTTTCCCTTAGTTGTTTATTTAACAGTTCTATTTTCTCTTTTTAACTATGCTCATTTAGTTTTAAAATGCGATTTGCTTCTGTACATAGTTGCAAATCCTTTACTAAGCTATCGTTGTGATCTAATAACCTAGAAAATTTAAAATCTATGCTTTCCCTAAATTTATTACATTCATAACAAGCATGATTGTCAAACAATTGGTCTTTAGTACTTACCTGGGAAGATTTAGTTGAATCCGCCATCGGTGCTGAGGTTGACTCTTCAGCTACTGGAGATTCTGAACATGTCGTTTTGGTATCTTCTTCAATCAGGGGTTTGACCACTTTCGCAGTATCTTCAGTTTCTGACATTGCTAGTTCGATCGCGATATCATCTTCACTTTCAGTATCGTCATCCAACACCTCGACATTTGCAATGTTAGATTCTCCCAGAGGGACAAATTTGAAGGTCCAATCTAGTCCTTCGTCACCTTGAGCAGTCAAGGCCTTTGTCTCCGTACTAGACGAGGTAGCTCCACCTGTTGGTTTGTCCTGATGATTAAAAGTCGAGAACGGGTTGTCGTTACCTATCTTCTTGGGCTTTACACACTCACGTTTAAAGTGCCCCTTCTCTCGCAGTTGAAACAGGTAATTTTGGACTTATCGAAGCCAAAAGTAGTGTCTTTAGCAGCTATCAAGTTTTGTCCCGTCTTCGTAACAAACTTTTTAGCTCTTCGCACAGCACTTGCCAACGCCCACATTATCTCCATTCTTCAAGCTTGTTCTCGTCGACCTGTTCGTAATCTTCATATGCTAGGTGGCAGTTACCAATCTTTCTGCAACCAAACCGTCATAAGAGGAACAACAGTTGCTAATAGATCTATATGTTCTTTAGCCACCTCCACAGTGATATTCCCGAGGTTTTCGGTCTTTAACTTGGTAGCATTAGCCTCAGGTGCAATATAATGGGTACTTGATGTCCAGACGTGTCAGACCTTGAAGCTATAGTTGGTGAAGGAGCAGTTGAACTTGAGACAAATGTATCTGAAGGGGTGCTCGTGAACTGGCTATTGTGGAAGAGGCGTTGTAGAGTGAAGGATTTTGGTCATATGTTCCTTTCTGCGACCCGTATTTCATCCTAACTTCCTCCTCTCTCAATTTCAGGATGAAATCGTTTATGTCTAATTTTCCCAATATATTATTTTGTCTCAAATTAGATACAAACGAAACCCACTTCTCTGGTAAGCCATCCGCCAAGCTGGATACCTTGTCTTCCATCGACGTTGTGACTCCATGAATATGCAGCTCACCCATGAGATGATAGAACCTGTCGATTACATCATCCAAACTTTCTTTACCCATTGAAGAGAAGTTTTCAAACTCCTTCTTCAAAGCTTTTGCCTTTAGCGCTTTTAACGAAGCATTTCCGTCATAGCGTTTTTCCAAGGCTATCCAAAGTTTCTTTGCCTGTTTATTCTCAGAAAATTGATGGAAGATATCCTTTGGTATAGACTGAGTTAACAGGACATAGACCTTCTTCTCTGCATTATATTTCGCCTTCTGGCTGTCAATCATCCCTCCCAATGTCATTTTACCCATATGCACCAACCGGCATGTCATATCCTGTTTCAATGGATTCCCAAAGGTTGGGATCAACTCCATTGAGGTATATCTCGAAACGTTGCTTCCATTATGGGTAATCATCTAATGTTATTAGCTTAGGTGGTTTGTTATGATTCCCAGACTCATTCTCCAGAAGCAAGAGATTCTGGATCCGTGTGTCTCTACCAGCAGTGAACAAGGAGTATTGTTCTTCCATCTCGTTAACTTTAAACTTTTGAAATCAAATACTTCATTTGTGAGAATGGACCACTCGTGTGATTGAACTTATGTGAATGAGTCAATCATGCGAATGATGTGTGCGAATGAATTCAATCGTGCGATTGGATTCAGTCGTGCGTAAGGAGAGTGCACTTGGAGTCTATGCAAATGAAGTTGGTCAGTTGTACGAATGAACAAGGCGACTGGGTTCAATCATGCATATGGGAGGTGCGAATGGATTCAGTCATGCGATTGAGATAATTGTGCGACTGAAGGCTGCTGTTTTTGCAAAAACGAAGGTTTAGAATACTTTGACGCAAAAACACGAATTTCTCATGAACCCTAATTGACGTAGCTGAAAAACATTAACTTTTTGACTTGGAGACGTCGAAAACACTGTTTGACACAAAAAGATAAGTTTTTGAGTGAAAAACATGATTTTTATATCAAAATCGATTGAATCACACGCAAATCAAGAGCCAAAGCTCTGATACCACTTGTTAGGACCGTTTAGGTACGGAGTACTAACTAATTTACGTGTATACCAAACCAAATAGTGTGGAATCCTATTTGATTGGCGATCCAATCAGTGAGAAAGCAAGTATAATAGATCTAAGAATGAATCAAAACGTTAAGAACGATTGTAAGATGATTAACTGCGATCTATGAACTTGGAACAGGTCCTCTTGGGTCTTTGACGGCTGGGTACGATTGTGTGCGTAGGGATTCGAATTGTTACATTTTTCCATGAATTAGTGGTATTTATAGGTTAGGGTTTTCCATTCGTGCGACTGAACCATTCGCATGGTTCAGTCGTGCGACTGAAGCATGCGGTTGATCCATCCGCACGACTAAAGGTCCAGTCGTGCGATTGAGTCACCTTATGTCTCAATCGTGTGACTAATCTAGTCTCCTGGTTCAATCGTCCGACTGGTCAATTAGCATGAAGTTTTCATGCGTATGATCCATTAGCATGGTCCATTCGCATGAGAACTTCACATGATTAAGTTTAAACGTGTTTCTCAATCATTATTAACTAAGAACTATGTAAACAATCACAAACCTATATAGTTAATTCAATAAGTGTTATCACCCAATAAATAATGAAATATTAAACATTATAAACATCACCAACACATTACATTTCATTCATACCCATTCAATTACATATACGTAAGACATGAAATACATTTTACATTTGAGCTCCGAAACACATGTATCTACAATGGTTCATTTTTGTAGTCCAATCGCATGGTTGTCCCAAACTCATGGTCCAATCGTGTGACTGGCTCATACTTATGAGTTTGACCTCATACACTTTCAAACCCTTAAAATTTTAACCTTGTGATATAACATTATGAACACCAATCATCTCAAACATGACCTTTTTATAAGTTAAAACCATTTGATCATCTCAGACGTGATCCTTTTAATTTAAAACTGATTGATCAACTCAGATGTGATCCTTTTAATTTAAATCTGATTAGTCACCTCAGACGTGACACATTTTAGTCCGACTTTTACCTAACAAAAGACTAGAAAAATAGAAAAACGAATTGAAATTAAAGACAAAACAGAACATATTTTTGTGTTTTTTATTAGAAATGGATTGAAATCATTTAGAATAACATCTAACAGATTTTTCTTCCTAAACAACACAGCTTCAAGTTAATTTGATCATTTCTGGAATGATTCATTATGGAATCATACAGGTGTACCAGAATCATTTGGGACATTTTGATAAATTATTTTGATGCTAGATTCTTGTTTTAACCGAGAGTCAATAGCAATTTTAGAAAATCATACTAGAGCTATAAGATGCATACAACGATTTTGACTGTCAAGAGTTGCAGCCACGGTGATTGTCAGTATGTTTGTCCACTTAAATCCATACACATACTTTTGACTTACATTGGTAATGAATTAGGTTTAACTATTTCAACAAGCATTTGTATTTCCCACACTTATATGGTAATCAACATTTCTCAGGAGATTTTTGAGCGGTCTACGGGTATTGGACAAGAAGAGACTATTCTGAGAGCTTTCAAAGAGATGCCAAGCCTCAGTTTAGTGCCATCACACAGCAGAGAGACGCAAACAACAATGAATTCTAGAATATTTAGGTTATGCTTATCCTCAGGTCAGTGCCACCACACAGCAGAGAGACACACAACCTATCTTCTTGTTAGAGCATTTATTTTCTTTTTTCACATAACGCGCCAACAACATATGTTATTAGCTTGATTGCTTTTAGCATGTTTCCATGTGCTTTGCTCAATTTTTATGGTCATCCGCACACATTGTGGCGTTTATTTTGCTCGTCACCCCTTATTGGAAATGTGTTGATTGTGTTAACCAGGGATAAGATGGGAACCCACAGCAAATTGAACAACTTAGTTTGAGTTTAAATCACCAATGAGGTCTACTCATTTATTGTGTTGAATCTACCGACATATCATATAATGGACTAGCAACATCTAAGTCTACTTTCTTTATGTTACCTCAATAGCAGACTAGTTTTACTATCATTTTCCTTTTATTTTGCTTAGACTTTTGAGACTTATACTTTAAATTTTGCTTTTGAATAATTTAAGTTCTTTTGAAGTCCCATACATTTTGTTTTCAGTGTACTATCATTTTCCATAGACTTTGAATTAGAATCATAGATTTGATTTCATTTCTATTAGCTAAGCTACCCTCCTCCCTTGATTTTTAAGTAATTAAATACTGCACGAATTAAATACTAGATTAAACTATTATCCTCCTAAAATTCTAAAACCAAAAATCTTTTTGTGTTTTGGATTTTATAGACAGGAAAATAAATAAAGAAAATAAATAAGAAAATTAAGAAAACGTGTGGACTACAAACTTTTTTCTTCTAGAATCACATCACTTTTCTTTTTCACGCCATTACCTCAAAAGATATAAAAACCTTGGTTTATTAAATGCTTTTGTATAGGGGTCGGCGTGTTGAAAATCCGTATTAATTTTAACAACATCGATTAATTGCTTTTCAAAACAGTCACGTATAAAGTGATATTTAATACCGATGTGTTTAGTTTTAGGATGTTGGACCGGATTTTTTGTTACAACAATAGCATCAAAATTATCAACAAAATAGGGGTGTTAGAAAATTTCAAACCATAGTTGCGCATTTGTTGTTGAATCCAAATGATTTACGCGCTGCAACTTGCAGCAGCAACGTATTCAGCTTCACATGTTGACAGAGCAACTGAGTCTGCTTCTTACACTGTCAGGGGTGACTAACCATCTACCAAAGAACTGACATCCCTCAAATGTTGACTTGTAATTCATCTTGCAACCACCATAATCTGAGTCACTGTACGTTATAAGCTCAAAATCATCATCATGAAGATACCACAACCCGAGTGTTGGAGTACCCATCAGATAATGAAAGATCCTTTTAACCCCGATAAGATGATCTACTTTTGGTTTCGCCTCATATCTAGCAAAGACACATGGCGTACATGATATCAGGATGCGAGGCTGTGAGATACATGAGAGATCCGATCATTCCTCTGTACATGGTGGCATCAACCAGATCACCATTTTCGTCAGGTGCCACGTCATGGTTCGTGGCCAGTGGAGTTCCAGATGCCGAAGCATTCTCCATGTCGAATTGAATAAGGATATCTCCTACATATTTAGTGTCTGATCCACCTGTAAGCCGAGAAAGAACTTCTTGTCCCCCATGGCACTCATCTCAAACTCTACTTTCATTACAAATTCGAATTCTTTACATAATTCTTCGTTTTTGGAACCGAAGATTATGTCATCAACCTAAATCTGTACCAGTAGTAAATCGCCATCTTTTTCTTTGATAAACAATGTACAGTCAATCACTCCTCTGCGAAAACCATGTTTCACAAGATGAGTTGAGAGTTTCTCATGCCAGACTCTAGGGCTTGATAGAGCCCGTAAAGAGCCTTGTCTAGTTTGTAAACTTCATCACGATGATAAGGATCCTTAAATCCTTCGGGTTGACTGACATAGACTGTCTCACGGATTTCACCATGAAGGAATGCACTCTTCACATCTAGTTGATAAACTTTAATCTTCATGTAGGATGCATAGGCTAGAATATCGTATTGCTTCCATCCTTGCCACTGGTGCAAGCACTTCATTGAAATCTATGCCTTCAACTTGTTGAAATCCTTAAACTACAAGTCGAGACGTATTCCTGATTATGACCCCTTGGTCATCTTTCTTGCATTTCAGCACCCATTTAGTGCCAATCACCTTAGCACATTTTGGTTTGTCCACAAGGGTCCATACTCCTAACTTTTTGAACTGTAGGAGTTCTTCTTGCATTGCACTGAACCATGCCTTATCGTTTAAGGCTTCACTCACATATTTTGGCTCAAGTTGAGACACAAAACATCGATATGCAACATCGTGAAAATATCCCTTTTCCATTACCGAGGCATAATCAGCTGAGTATAGCTGATTTCTGGTCTGTACTCCCGATCAAATGTCCCCACTGACATTGTCTAAGGGATGATAAACATTTAGCCGAGACCGGGAGTTGTTGGACAGCTACCTCATTATCCAGATTGTTTAACTCAGGTTCAGTCTTTGTAGCTGTTGGAGTATGAGGTCCGAAATGTCAGAAGCATCAGAATTTGATGCTTGTGTACTTTCATCGGTGGGAACCTGTTCCTCTGGTCCACAATAGCATACTCAACTGCTTCATCATCCGATGACGAATCACTTACATCAAGGTCTCCCCCTTAAGGGCTAGAAGAGTCATCTAATGGACTAGTTGATGTCGAGTCTGGTGGAGGAGTGTTAAGAATGTCGTACATCATCCTAGCAAAAATCTCGTCATCAGTATGAGAAGGCGGCAGATTGAAGGATTTAAAGAATCCATCATAGTCAAAGAAGAATGAGGGTCCTGTCCCAGCTGGAGGGGTGGTGTATCTTTGAACGTCAACATTGCACCACACTTCTACCTAACCCGTTGAGTTGTTGTAAACTCTCTTGTCCGGTATGTTGTATCCGAGAAAGATACCTTCTTTTGCCTTCTCGTTGAACTTCCCAGTCTGAGTCTTCTTCAACAACGTGCATGGTGCACCAAACGGTTCTAGATACTCCAAGTTAGGTTTACGTCACTGGAGCAGTTCATAACATGTTTTCCCATGTCGTTTGACCACTAAGACTCGATTGAGCGTGTAATAGGCATTCGCCATTGCCTCATTCCAGAATTGAATAGGCAGTTTCGAGTCGGCTAGCATTGTTCTGGCAGTCTCTATCAAACTTTGATTCTTCCTTTCAGCTACTCCGTTCATCTGTGGAGTGTAGGAAGAGGTGAATTGATGAACAATTCCTCTTTCTCTACAGTATGCCTCCATCCACTGATTCTTGAATTCTATGCCATTGTCTGATTGAATCTGCCTAACATTCAGCTTGTAGAGTGATTCCAATGTAGTTACCAGATGTTTGAATGATTCAAAAGTTTCTGATTTGGCTTTCAGAAACATCACCAAGAGAATCTTGAGTAATCATCTATTACTACAAAGCAATACAGATCTCCAGCAATGTTGTTTGTGCTGACAGGGCCAACAGATCCATGTGTAGAAGCTCGAGAGGCATATCAGTAGAACTAATTTTCTTTGCGTTATGAGCCTTCTTGGTTGTTTCCCTTTCTTACATGCTATGCAAAAGTCTAGAAGCTGGAAGTTCTTGACATTTACACCATTCACTAGATCATTCTAAATCAAATGATTCATCTTCCTAGGATTGATGTGTCCCATTCTCCTCTGCCATGGGACTGAGTCCCTCTCAGTTGCTTTTGACAGGAAGCATTGAACCTTGTGATCTGTTGTGGAGGCTTTTGATAGATCCAAGACATACAAGTCATCATATCTTGAAGCTAACATAAGAATTTTATCGTCCTCAATCACATAGTCCTTCTTTAATATGTAGCACTTCTTGTCGTCAAATACAACTTTGAATCCTTTATCGCAGATCTAGGAGACAGAAAGCAAGTTGTTCTATAGTTGTTGAACATATTTGACCTTGTCAAACTTGACTTTCTTGTTTCCCACTTCGCCTTGCGCTGTGATGTAGCCTCCTTTGTTCCCAGCAAATGAAACATGTCCCCCTTTGCTTTTTTTGACGTTGAAAAGGTGGGACGAATTCCCTGTCATGTTCCTGGACGCCCCACTATCAATAATCCAGGCATTAGAGATAGCACTATAGCAAACACCCTGCACAGTCAAAGAAACTTGTTAGTTCAGATTTGGGACCTAAGCCTTAACTGGCTTGGGTGACCTAGAGGAATCACACACCACAAACTTAATCCATTGTCCTTTAGAGTATGAGGGCACATCATTTTTCTTCTTGTTCTTACTATCAGACATCTTACTTGATTTTTCTTTCCATAAGCCAGTTTTGTGTAAGACCTGTTTATGTAAATAGTTGACTGGCTTATTGTTTGAACTTTAGATCCATTAACACTCTTAGGTGGAGTGTTAGATCTTACTTTAGAAAAGCTTGGTTTTGTATCATAAAGTTCAATTTTCTTTCTAGGCGTATGATAATAAGGACAATAAGTAGAGATATGTCCTCGTTTACCACAACTGTAGCAAGATCTTGCTTCTACAGATTAAGGAAAACTTTTATGTGATTTTGAGTTTGGTGAATGTGTGAGGTGAGTCTGGTTGGGTTTTATCACTTCTCTTTTAGATGTTTCAGCCTTGTTCACAAAATTAATTGTTTTAACGTTTTGAACATCTTTAACTTGCACTTTGCTTGGACTTTGATGATTAACACGTTTGTGGTTAACTGGTTTAGTAAGTTTGGGTTCTGAAATGGACGTTGATGAACCTGACCTTACATTAACCCTTTTAAATGCATCATCCAAATTCTCAACTGGCATCTTGCCTTTTGATTTCAAAGTAGACTCTTTCTGTTTAGTGTCAGATTTCACAAGCTTACCCGTGGAATCAAGATCACTAACTAGAGGAGTAGACATCACATGATCCTTAATTGGGTTTCAATTAATAAGTCTACATTTTGTATTCAAAAGGATCTCATGTAGTGGTGGAACTACTTTGTACCCAAACCTTCCCCATAGTTTCGTTCTTCACTAAGTTCTGTACTATATGAGAAGAACTAGCTCGACTATGAAGTTTTGTTTTAAAAAATTAACCTCGACTTTCAAAACTGCTTTCTCCTTTTTGGTTTCTTCTAAAGAATTTAAATAAAACGTTATATCATTTGATTGATTTAGAGCAACAACCTCGGTTTCCCTTAGCTATTTCCCTAAAAGTTCTTCTTTTCTTTAAAACTGCACTCATTTTGTTTTTAACATACGATTAGCTTCAGTGCAGAGTTGTAAGTCATTTACTAAGTTATCATTGTGTTCTAATAACCTAGCAAATTTCAGATCAATGCTTTCCCACATTCAGAACAAGCATGTTTTTTTAAATAATTGATCTAAAGAACTTACCTGTGAGGAGTCAGTTGAATCAGCCATCAAAGCAGAGGTAGACTCTTCTGTTGTTGGAGATTCTGAACTTGTTTCTCTGAGCTCTTCCTCAACCAAGTGATTTACCACATTCACAGCTTCTTTGGTACTCGACATCGCTTGCTCCGCTGCTATCTCACATTCACTAGCAAACCCATCATCCAATGCTTCAACAAAGGCAATGTTTGATTCTCCAGGAGAGACAAATCGGAAGGACCAATCTTGTCCTTCATCACCTTGAGTAGTTAGTGCCTTAGTCTCTTTACTTGAAGAACTAGTTCTAACCATGTCTTTGTCTTGACGGTTGAAAGTAGGAAATGGGTTACCATTTTTGTTTTCTTGGGCTTCACACATTCACATTTAAAATGCCCCTTTCACCACAGTTGAAGCAGGTGACTTTGGTTTTGTCAAAACCAAAGGTCGTATCTTTCTTGGCTACTAGATTCGGCCCCGTCTTCTTGACAAACTTTTTAGCTCTTCTAACTGCACTTGCTAGAGCCCACATGATGTCCATTCTTTCCAGCTCGTTCTCGTTAACTTGCTTGTAGTCTTCACCTGCAAGATGACAATTTCTAATCTTCTCAGCAACTAAACCATCATAGAATTGAACCACTACTGCTAGAAGATCCATATGCTCCTTTGCAACTTCCACTGTGATATTACCGAGATTCTTGGTTTTCAACTTTGTTGTGTTAGCTTCAGGCACTATGTATTGGGTCCCTGATGACCCTGACATTTCTGGTCCTGAAGCAGTGGTTTGGGAAGGAGCAGCGGAACTGGACATGAATGTTGTTTGTAGTGGTGCTCCCGAACCAGTTGGACTTGGAACTGAGTTGTAGAGCAAAGGATTCTGAACGTAGGATCCTTTCTTCAACTTGTACTTCATCCTCAGTTCTTCCTCTCTTAACTTCAAGATGAAGTCATTTATGTCTAACGTTGCAAGAATGTCATTCTGTCGCAGGTTAGACACAAATGAGTCCCATTTCTCAGGCAAACCATCAGCAAAGCTTGAAACTTTGTCTTCCATTGATGTGGTTACGCCATGAGTGTGTATCTTACTCATTAGATGATATAATCTGTCGATAATATCATCTAAGCTCTCATTCCCTATCGAAGAGAAGTTATCGAACTCCTTCTAGAGAGCCTTAGCCTTCAATGCCTTTAACGTTGCGTTTCTATCATACCTCTTCTCTAATGCCTCCCATAGCTTTTTGGCTTGTTTGTTTTTAGAAAACTGGTGAAAGATGTCTTTCGGGATTGACTGAGTCAACAGGGCATAAACTTTCTTTTCAGCATGGAAGAGTCTTTTCTGAGCTTCGCTCATTCCACCCAACGTCAACTTTACTCCTTTGCACCGACTGGTACCGTGTAACCGGTCTCTATAGAAGTCCAAAGATTAGGATCCACTCCATTTAGGTAAATCTTGAACTGTTGTTTCCATTGTGGATAGTCATCTAACATTATAAGCTTTGGTGATTTCTTGTGATTTCCTATCTCATTCTCCAGAAGAAGTAGGTTCTAGATGCGTGAGTCCTTTCCTACAGTAAATGCAGCAAACTGATCTTCCATTTCTGTAAACTTTATACTTGGAGAACAGGACAGCTTCAATCGTGCGAATGAATAATAAGTATGGATCACTCGTACGAATGAAGGGTGCGAATGAATTCAATCGTGCGATTGGATTCAGTCGTGCATATGAACTGACGAATGGAAGCAAATGACTGGAGTAGTTCAGTCGTGCGAATGGGCTATGCGACTGAGTTCAGTCGTGCGAATGGAGTGAACAAATGAGTTCAATCATACGAATGAGCTAGTCGTGCGACTAAAGGCTGCTGTTTTTGAGAAAATCGAATTTTTGACACTCAGACACAAAATACGATTTACCCATAAACCCTAATCTGCCATATCATGAAAAACTTAAACTTAAATGCCTGAAAACGTTAAGTTTAACACCAAGCCTAATCTAATCAAATGCAAAATCAAGAGCCAAAGCTCTAATACCACTTGTCAGGATCGTGTACGTACAGAATACTAACAGATTCTGCGTTTATACGGAATCAAATAGTGCGGAATCTTATTTTATTGGCGAGCCAATCAGTGAGAATGATTACCCGATCGATATAAGATTGAAACTAAACGTTATGAACGAATAGGAACTGATCAGGTACGATCTATGAACTTGAACAGGCTTTCTTGGACGTTCTGGATGGCTAGGGTTCGTGAAAATATCAAGTGTTCTTCAATTGTTCTATTTTTCCACGAATTAAGTGGTATTTATAGATTATTGGTTTTCATCCGTACGACTGAACCATTAGCATGGTTCAGTGATGCGATTGAATCATGCGATTGAGTCTTACGCACGACTGAAGGTTCACTCGTGCGACTGAGTCAATCTTATGTCTCAAACATACGACTGGTCCATTCTCCTGCTTCAGTCGTGCGACTAGTCCATAAGCATGATGTATTCAAGCGTATGGTCATGGTCCATTAGCATGAATACTCATTTGACTAGGTTGAACACATTACTTAATCATTATTGACTTAAAATTGTGTACAACAACCTCAAACCTGTATAATAAGTTCATTATACTTTAACACAATAATAATATGAAATATTAAACATTAATAAACATCAACCACATATTATATTGCATTGAACCATTACATTACATATGTGTAAGACATAAAAGACTTTTACATTTAAGCTTATAAATTAGGTACACATGTATCTACAGCTGTCACCATTGTTGCCTCTGGTACATCCGTTCTCTGCTCTGTCAGGGTCAATTGGTTCCTAGTCTTTGAAAGACTAGCCTCTAGGTATGACAGTTGAAAATGCATTTAACTCAAAGCACTATCATCCAGCAATCTCTCTTCCTCGATTGTCATCAATCTCCCATCTAAAGCTTGCTCACCTCATCCTGAACCCTCATCTTCTTCTTTGCCACCGGCAATTCCCTCTCGTATCGAACACATTAGGATGTTAGAGTAGCCATCACTCGCTCAATGGGTTCACCACCCATAGTAACCCCATGAGGAGTAGTGGATGATTCTCCCACCTCGAATGTAGAAGGAATCTCATCTCTTAAGGCCCATCCTCACATGGCATCCATAATCCATCTCCATTGCTCGTCAAGAAATCTGGCCCGTTTGGGCACAAGCGCTCCATCCATACCAGTATCATCACCAGCCACACTCTTTGTCTCCCTAAGCTTCTTCCACTCATACACCAACCAAATCTTTGGTAGGTGCTGCATGAGAGGGATAGGTACGACAAGAGTCATCGTTGTCGGAGTCTTGCTTTCCTGGGCCAAACCAACTGGCTCCTCAGAGTTAGGTCTCTCATCAGATGGCTGATCATCACCATGAGCTTGACCTCCAAGCTCATCATCAGTCCGAACCTCAGTAATAGGCTCGAGAGCGGCTACAGCTGGTGTGGGACCCTCATCGTCAGACTTAGATATCCAACTTTGACAACCGGCAATTTTAGGTCAATACTCAGCCTTGACTTGGTTATGATTACACCTATAACACTTGATTTTCAATTTATTACATTTATTGAATTCGTTTTATGCATTGCAAATTTTCATGCATCGGTGATTCGGCGTAATTACCATTTTTACATATGATACAACCGACACACACACGAACATTGGTGATGATTAATATATATATATGTGTGTGTGTGTGTCAATAAATATTTTAAAGTGTTTCAAAGTATTTTAAATCCTACTGTTTCAAAGTATTTAAGATTTCAAATTAAATACATTTGAAAGGCTTAAATTTATAAATAAACCTAATCGTGTAAATTGATATTTTACCCGGAACGAATCCTTTTAACATGACTACTAGATACATGAGATATCATAAATATTAAAAGGTATGATATTATATGATTTTTTTATAATAATTTTTATGTATTTTAAAAAGTAAAAATATAAAAATATATAAAATGACTATAGTGTAACAAATACCACCCAAATACCCCCCCCCCCCCCTCCCCCGTTCTTTCCCTTCTCATTTCTAACAAATCTTACAATAGCCTTTTATGATTTTAAGAAACCTACCATTTTGGTGAAACTCCTTTTTGAAAGTGATTAAATACATATGTTTTATTATTACTTTGGGGAAGTGTCATCTTTATTGTTTGACCAACTTCAAGCATGAATCTTTATAAAAAATTGAGTTTTAAATTTTTTAAAGGTTATACTTCAAATTTCACCTACTCTTTAACATCACCCTCTTTCACTCTTCCTCCTTCAAAAATTCGTCCCATACCTACAAACCACCATTTCACCATATTCAAAACTTGCATTATACAAATCTTGGGTGATTCAAGTGCCATTGTTGAAGAGCAAGTGATTTTTGAAGTTTTCAAGCATCTTACATCAACCCTTCCATCCTTTCTTGTCTGTTTTTAGTGAGAACACTTTCTTTTTGTTTATATATCTTTCGTTTCATTATATTATTATATACTAGATCATATGTAGCAACATTCATCCACAAAAGTCATTCATGTTACAAATGGTGTTCTTACCAACAAGGAGTTCCAAGAATAATATTTCATACATGAAATTTTAACATGAACTAAATAATGATTCTTATACTTAAAAATTAAATATTCATATCCATGTTTGACCAAGTTACTAGTTGTGAACTTTATAAAAAGTCATATAGATTTGTTAAAACTCATAAGAATCTACAAAAGGGTTAGGTTATGGTTATGTGATTTTAATCCTTTACAAGTATTACTAAAAAAATGCTTATATACATTCTTCAAGTTATAATTAGTTAGTGAGTGTAAATATATTATTACAAAAGTTGGGTTATAACTTGATGACAATTTGACTAAATTTACAAGTGTGGTTAAATATATATAAACATGATACTTTAAAAGAGAACATTAATGAACTTCACAACTATATATTATGTTAGTTTAAAAGGGATGGTTAGTAGATGACTTTTAATAAAGATGACAAATGATTTTGTTGCTAATTTGACATGAGACTTAAAATATAAGTTTATTGATTTTATAATAATAGTTACTAGGTCACTTAAAAAATGGGTTAAGACAAGTTAGTAAATTAACTAATTAATTTATTAAAAAGATTTGTTTTATAATATACCAAAGTTACTTAATAAATTAAAGAAGCCCTAATTTAATATATGTCAAGAACTAGACAAAATAAAAGAATAATACTACTAAGAAAATAATTAAATAATTATTTTATGGACAAATATATATATTTATACATGGATTGTAAGTTATGAAAACTAGTGATTTTACTTGGATGTTAAGATTTCAAAATTTACAAATAAAACAATATAATGTAAATATTATTTTATTTAATAAAATAAGATTATTTCAAAACCCTAGCTTCTATAATTTCATATGTAAATTACATAACTAATTACTAAACACTCGAGTCACGTCTCGGGTCGAGACAAAACGATATTTAATTACCCATATAATGTGTCAACTTTAAGATGCAAATATTTTTTTGAACACTTTCAAGTGAAGTATAATTTATTAACATTTTTAGTAATATATATATTTCACAAATATTCATTTTGTGTCACTAATGGGTCGTCGAGTCAAACACTTTGTCACCAAGTGTGTGATGAAATAGTTACATGCTAACATTACATGTAGGAGCAAATACTTAGGCATAAGTTGCCTTAATTATTCTAGGGCGAACTTAGGTTGGATTTTCTTGAGCACTTGGATACTTTCATTTTTTAGCTTAATCACTCATTTGACTGGTGAGTTTCACGGGCCCATTTTTACTTATTTTCATTTTGGGGGAGATTGCATGCAAAGTATTATTTTTTTGGACACATTTACTTGTCAATGATTTCACATGTTATATAAGTTGTTTACTTACCGTATGAAGTCTCCTGTTATCGGACCGTTAGTTTATTTCCCAAAGTGAGGTAATCATGGATAGTACTATTGGGTTTGACTACCCTCACCCGGGTTAATTTCCTTAACCTTGACTGGAGGTCTAAACGGGTGCATTATTAGTCTATTCACCCATGCTTACGGTAAGCATGGATAGGGGCAATTTATTATAGTTACAGTCTAGCTTCGGTTGTGGTGCTTATATAATATTGTAGTATTGTATGATCAAAAATCAAATCATGGAAAGACTTGTGGTCCATTACACTGTTTACTATTACTTTAAACATGTGAACTTCCCAACTTTATGTTGAGATATTTCATGCATGTTTTCTCAGGTATTTGACATTTGCATCAAGTTAAGCTAGCTTAGGCCACATCACATTTAGAGTCATTCATGTTGTTTGGGACATTTATTGTTGTATTTGTCATATTTTGAAAATAATTACATTAGTTTTATTGTTTTCGCAATTCAACTCTGAAAAGCAGTTATGTATTTTTTAAGTTATTTGCATCGTATGTTTACAATACCATGTAGTGGCCGATCAATGACTATGGTTTCCATGACGTTCACGCCCCGCAGGAAACCGTTGAGGTTGGAGGTGTGACACCAACTGTTCCCCGAGTTTTCCATGCCCGGGTATAGGGTAGCTGCAAAATCGGGCTAGGTAGGGTGATGCCAAGGTGAGGTGGAAATAGGTACCGATGGACCCTCGGTAATGCTACTAAGGTTTGGCACTTCCTCTGTGTTAACTCGATCAGACATCTATAGTAAAAGAAATGTATACATGCTTACTTATTAATTACACAATACACAACATATTATTTCAACAGTTAAAGTCTTAATATAATTTATTATATCCATACTATACTTCAACCTAGGGTAAAGCTCAAGATATGGAATTGTCTTTGGAGTCATGAAAACATTTTAAAGGTTATAGTCTAAATTTTCTTTTTCTAATATTTTTCTAGCTTGTTATAACCATTGGCTCTGATACCAACTACTATCACACCCCAAAAATCACAGCGGAAAATCACGTAACGTGGTGTTAACGGAAGTTGGAATTAATCCAACGATTACAGTCAAACGCGAATGATTTAGCAGTTGTTTATGAAAGAACCATTCTTTAAACGCTTTTTAAACGTAACATAGTAATAAACAGTTTAGTTTTCTAACCACATTGTTTAGCCAAACAACAACGCCATTTTTATTAGGTTATCACTACTTGAAAATAACCGGCACGTTTGACCCTCCAAAGATACATTCCAGTAAATCCACACAGAGCTTACATACGATCCCGAAAAGCATGAAAGATAATAACAATCAACATAAAGTTGGTAAGCATTCGGATTTTTAAATCTTATAAACATTCGGTTTTCAAAAAAATATGATATAGCGATATATAATATACTCAACATAGAATAGCTAGGTACTATGATTAATTTAGGTCATAAGTCCATAATCAAGCCAAGAAACACCTCGTTGTCCCAAAACAGTCCAAACATATAAATTCTCTCGTTACAACCTGGCCAATACGACTGGTCGCGGGAGCGGGCCCTTCTAACCCGATAGATCTATCAATATAGTATGTGCCCTCCTCGATGTTAATGATTATGGGAGGATTTAGGGGCTCAATACTATACACTTATACTATTGACCCAACTTATACATTCATAACATATATTAATCTCGTTCTATCCATCATATATAAATAAAATTTCATCATGCTCTTCCCCCAAAACAGTTTAAATAAAACAATATTTAAAACTGGACCAAAGAACTCACCTTTGAATGTAATTACGATACGGTTAATACGTTAGGCTCTAATTTATCAAAACCCTAAATATGTATAACTTAATCAATATTTGATAATTCATGCTTATGAGAATGATTTTCACCCAAGTTATTTAGTTATTTTTAAAGATAAAACGTTTTTATTATTTTAATGTATTTTGTCAATTTCTCGCAAATGTTATTACTTTTCTTAAGAAATATATGAATTAATATTCATACGTCTTATAAACTAATGTCTAACCTTAGCGTATTCTAGGCATCTAATAATACTAGTCCTTATATTTATTTCTTACGTCGACTATCATTTTTCTTATCTAAATGTTTTATGTTATAAAATCATAATTTTTCAAACTTGTATAATATATATATTATATATATATATATATATATATATATATATATATTAGCTTGATGTAGTTATTCAAAGCTTAACTAATAATTTTGTAAAATAGTAAATTTTATACAAATTCTCTTTTTTTTTTTTTTTTTTAAGGCAAATCTTTATAGTGATTGAGATTATTTAATTTATAAAATATACATTATTTTTACGAAACATGTTGGTTTTAAAATCCACTAATTTGAGGTCGTTTATTTAATATATATATATATATATATATATATATATATATATTATATATATATATATATATATAGATATATATATATATATATATATATATATATATATAATATATATATATTTTTATTCATCATTATTTCTAAAATATATTTTATTTTAGCTTTGTATGGTTATAATTTTGTATAGTCTTGATGTCTCATTGTCATTTTAGTCAAGTCCTTTCGTCACAACATCCCGTTAGTCTTAAGCACGGTCTAAATCACGGTTTCTAGTTCTCAAATTATAGTCAATCAAACTTTTCCTCTAAGTGCAATCTTATAATGTGTCTAAGTATCTACTTTTATACTAGCAACTTAACTTGATCATTTCTTTTTTTATCTTCCTCTAACATTTTGTCCATCATCATCATCCATCTTACATTCTTACCTTATCAATTCTTATGATGCTATAATCCATCAAATTTTCAACATAAATGACCATACATACATATGTGACATACACACACATATACTTATACATACATGCCTTCATACAATTTCAAATCACACCATTAACAAGATTTTATCAAACTAAAACTAATCTCACATCCATATCAGATTATTAACCCATTTACATTTCAAGGTCCAAACTCATCAAAATATTAACTTTTGTAAATTTTAAAATGGGTGAAACTAGGGTTTATCAAGATCTTAGTCTTGATCACCCAGTCGTGAATGAATGTAGATGATCTAATCTAGAAATGAGTATACCTTTAGCCTAAAACAACACTTCCTATAGATGACACTTAGATTCCAACTCTTGATCACCCCTTTTGAGTTCTAAACAAAATCTCTACTAGAAACCATCTTGATGTTTGAAAGAGAAGATGGATGATGGTTTCTAATGGTGGTGGCGGTGTAAGCTTCGGTGTTTGATGGAGGAGGGGTGTGATGGTTGCGGAGGCGGTGTAGGTTGGTGGTGGTGGTCGCGGCGGGTGGTTTCGATGGTGGTGGTGGTCGTGGGGGGTGGTTTCGATGGTGGTGGTGGTGGTTGCGGCGGTGGGCAGGATAGGCGATGGTAGTGGTTCCGATAAGGAGGGGCCGATGGTGTGGTGGTGGTGTGGAAGTGGAGAAAGTGGTGAATGTGAAGGGTTTTTGGTGATGATGGTTTTGGGTTTTGTAGACTCATGGATGACAAGTTGTCATCCACGCACACACTCCACCTATTTTTATATAATTATTAATTTAATTAATTTCCTAAATATTGTTATTATAATTATTTTTATTAGTATTATCATTAGTATTATTATTAGTGTTACACGTAACCGTTAAACGATTTCAAGGTTCGTTAAAAAAATGTTAACGTAAGGTTTTCAGTTAATCTGTTATGACAAATAATAAATTTAAATTTATTATTTGAAGTAGTCTCAAGTGTTGACTTGATTTGACCAGGTGTAACACTTTTGCGTAAAAAATATCAATAAACGATTTTTAGTCTCTAATCGTGTTGCACAAGTCATGCCATTTTAAGAAAGACATAAACGATTGAAATCAGACTTATAGATCTTGTAAGTGACAATATTAGAAAGTGATATTTAGCTTCTAGATAGTTTTATAGATGAAATAAGCACGAACTAATATTTAGTCTATAATAATCAACATATATTATGTAGTCTCGAGGAAACATGTTAAAGACTAAAATTTAGTTCTTAATATTCCTATGGTGAACCGAACCATGGTCTGGTCTTTAGTCTTGAGTGCCCTGTGTGAAAAAATGGCAATATCCAATTTTTAATATAATTATTTGGTGTGAATTGTATTATTTTAAGAAAGATATCAAAGACTAAAAAATAATCTTAAAATCATCCATGTAAGTTTATTTGAAACTGATATTTAGTCTCTAGAAGTTTTGTATGTGAAATAACTAGGGATTGATATTCAATCTTAATAACTAGGGTGCAAACTAGTTATAGGACTGTTAACCAATTACGAATAATATTGAGGACTACTTTTTATACGAGTTATGTTGGTGATCTATCTTCAGTCTCTAAAATAAAAGAAACATACTAGTGACAACAAATCAACTCTTAATAATCCCAACCAAATCAAATTAGGGCTAATTCACTCTAATAATAGCCAACACATTCTATAATTTCTAGAAATATATTTGAGATTGATGGTCAAGTAGGATTAATTATGGTCATTCATAGCCCATTAAGGGTAGATGATGGTTGATTAGACTCATTATTGGTCAATTAAGTCTATATATATGATCACACATTAAAGATGAAAAATCATAAAAATAAAAAAATAACCGATCAACGTCGGGTACTATAGTAACCGATATATTGATTATATATATAAAAATCATAAAAATAAAAAAATAACCGATAAACTATTACATTTCAAACTAACGTCAACAGTCTATTATAATAACGTAAACATACGGTACATGTACATATGGTATACAGGAGAAGCATAAGCATAGTTATGACATTTTTTATACCGAACACCATTCTCTCTCTAATGTTCTTTGCCATATGCACATCTTCAACCCATCACTTGTGCTTTAGATCCATCGTTGCGAGGTTCAATTCTAGAACCCTAGGTGCCGATGATGTAGTAGTGCTAGTGGTGTCGTGGTAGGTTTACTTAGGGTATTTTAGAACGGTTACCAGAAGTGCTCTTTGTGTATATCTTTTACCTAAAAAAATATACCATTTTGTTTCATTTAAAAATTATGCACTTGAGTTTCAATTATCAATCCAACAAAATCTTATTTTATTTTATAAAAACCAAATTGTTCCTTAGGAGCTCAACACCTGTTTACCACATACTAGCTAATAAAAAGTTCTACTCATCATATTACATTATTTATTTTACAGATTTAAAGACTTAGATGTCACATAAACTTCGAAAACAACAAGATATATTGTAAAACCAAAAGTATAAGTACCAAAAGTGCAAAAACAAAACCTTGGTAAGCAAAGATGAAGTTTAGCGGAAGACTCGATGGAGCAAAGAGGTTTACACTAAGCACATTCATTAATCCCACAATATTCCACTTAGCGTCAAAACACTTTCAACTTCTAACTTTTTCAAAGATCATCATCGTGAGCTTGAAGAACATAATCACTGTGTGTTGAAGCTGAAATTGTTGAAAGATGACGAGAAGAATTGCGTTTGGATTCATGAAAGGAACTTCAACACAGAAGCTGAAATCAATGGCGGTTCCCATTGCAAATCGAAGGCATTTTTGTTCTTCTTCATCTTCTACTACTTCTACTTCTGCTGCTGCTGCTGATTCCAAATCGAATCTTCCTCGTTCTTCCAGAATGGTGAGTTATTCTTTGGTTAGATTGCACACCTATGCATTTGGCTTTTCAATGTGTTTGAAAATGTAAAAAACAGATAGTATGTTTCAAATTTGAATTTGAAGATAGTTAGGGTTTAGTATTCTGAATTAAGAGTGGATAATGTTTTGGATGAAAATATGAAATGGATTGATGGATGTTTTGTACTAATGGATTAGCGAGTTCGACTGATTTCATGTTATGTAGTTTTAAGGTCTGAATAGTAGTTGTATAAACTGTAGGGGAGATTACTTACAGGAGGTGTTATCGGTCTCGTTGGAGGAGCTTATGCCAGCACTATGGATGAAGCAACATTCAGGTACTTAATCTGGATATGCTTAATTCACAATTTGTCATGTAGTTCATGTTTCATTGCTTCTCACGTGGCACTATACCCATGTGAATTAACTTTCTAGTGCTTATATGATGTAATCGACTATATACAAATCAAGATCTTGATTGACCGTCATTTATTATTGTTTGATTACATTGGCTTTGGTTGTTACCCTTATTGATGGGCAATCCTGCAGTGGTTGGTTATTCTCAGCAACAAAAATTGCAAATCCGTTGTTTGCATTGCTGGATCCAGAGGTTGCTCACCGCCTGGCTATCTCTGCTGCAGCTCGTGGGTTGGTCCCTAAAGAAAAGAGGCCAGATCAGCAAATACTAGGGCTTGAAGTTTGGGGAAGGAAGTTTTCTAATCCGATAGGTCTCTCAGCTGGATTTGATAAGAATGCAGAAGCAGTTGAAGGTTTACTTGGATTAGGTTTTGGTTTTGTGGAAGTTGGATCAGTAACTCCTCTTCCACAAGAAGGTAATCCGAAGCCTCGAATGTTCAGATTGCGAGACAAGGGTAAGACTCAATTTGCTTTCCTATTAATGTTTACAGATATATAGTGTTTTTTTTAATAATTTATGAAGATTGCAATTTTGTGGTTTATGTTTCTGGTTTTTTAAACTATCATCCATGCTTTGTTTTTGGGCAGTGCCATCATTAACAGGTGTGGTTTTAATGGTGATGGAATAGCTGCTGTTGCAAAAAGGTTGGAGGCCCAACATAAAGTCAGACATGGAGGGAAAACAGCCCCAGGTATTCTCGGGGTCAATATTGGAAAGAATAAAACCAGTGAGGATGCTGCTGCAGATTATGTAAAAGGCATTCATTCACTATCCCAGTATGCTGACTACTTGGTAGCTTTTCTTTTCTTCACTTGATTTTTAGTTATTGCTGCTTAAGTTGGATCTTTATATTGATTAGGTATGCAAATATTCTTATAGGCTTTGTTCAAATTATTGGATTATTGGATTTTTTATATACACCTTTATGATCTCAAATTATAGGCTTCTTTACTGTAATTAATTTGCAATGGCATTTGTTCAATCATGTTATAGGTAATTAATGTGTCATCCCCCAATACCCCTGGACTCCGCCAGCTTCAAGGAAGAAATCAGTTGAAGGATCTTGTTAAAAAGGTTTGAGATTCAGTCAAACATGTCATCTTAAATCTATTTGTTTGCAAATCTAGAGTGAAAAAATTATAATTTCATCATATTTACTGCTATATTAAAGGTCAAAGCAGCTCGTGATGAAATGCAATGGGGTAAAGAAGGCCCCCCTCCACTACTAGTCAAAATTGCCCCAGATTTGTCTAAGCAAGATCTTGAAGATATTGCAGCGGTACTTATCTCACACAATACTTTATTACTTTTTCCTTCACAATTTTGGGTTCTTAATTGTTCCATTACTATATTGTAGGTTGCTCTTGACCTCAGCTTGGATGGTTTGGTATGCTTCTCCATGCAAATACATAAATTAAGTAATATTTACTTGTGTTTATATCTTAATAGGAAAGAAATAGTTATAGTTATAACATGCTGTTGCTTAAAATATATCTGCATTCTTATTCAAAAAGTAAGCATTTTCAGTTTTAGAAAGCTTATTAATCTACTTGACATTTATTCAATCTCACCGAAGATTCATAAGTTTTCTTGTAGATTATATCTAACACAACCATTTCAAGGCCAGAAGTAGTACAGATAAACCCTGTGTCAAAAGAAAGTGGTGGACTGAGTGGGAAGCCTCTTTTCAGTTTGTCAAATGACATACTTAAGAACATGTATATTCTGACAAAGGTATGGTTGACTTCATAGTGAATGTCCACCTATTTTTTTACCTGCAAACTTTATATGACATATGTGCTTGTGTGCTATAAAAATTATCCATTTTCTAATCTCTAGCAAACTTTGTACATCTCGATTCTTAGATGACTCGTTTGTTCTTTAATTATTTTCCAAAGCCAATCTAAGGATATATTATATGTTTTGTTTCTGTAGGGAAAAATTCCTTTGGTTGGCTGTGGAGGTGTAAGCAGGTTGGTGTCTCATTTTCATGATTTCATCTAGTATATTTGTCGACAAGTCCAGGTTTAAACTGTAAGATTACTAGATGAAATACTCACCAAATGTGTGCTTAGTGGCGAGGATGCTTACAAAAAGATAAGAGCAGGAGCAACTCTTGTTCAGCTTTACTCGGCATTTGCATATGGTGGACCTGCCCTTATACCTCAGATAAAGGTATGATGCGGCTCAACCTGCTTACTTTTAACCTATGAGCTGTTTTATAGACATCTTGGTTCAATGATTGTGGACCAAGAACCCAATTCAGACCTAATTATCAAAGATGACTTTTTTGAAGGAAATTGGACCATAAGTACCTTTAAAAATGTGTTTTTCAATAGAGTATCTTCTACATAATGAAATATAATGTAATTATATAGGAAGAATGCATTCAAGCTAGATAAATGGTTGGATAGGGTTGTCACCCGCTTAATAGTATTAACGGATATGTATATATCCGATTATATTGTACATCTAATGTATATCTATAGTAGTTAGTTTAGATGCATATCTCTATGAGTTAGTTTAGCTAAGTTAGTTTCCTAGTTTAAAGGAGTTAGTTAGGTACCTTGTACTCTATATATATTCTGAAGATCTTAATGAATGGATCATCGATTTCAATAAGTTTCATGGTATCAGAGCTAGCACTCTAGCTCATACCTACCGACGATCCCAAAGGGCCATTACTGCAGCCAACAGACCAACGTCCGGAGCTGTAATCTGTTTCTTCTTTTGACCTTCTTTGTCTCTCCCATGGCAAGTCAAGGTGAAAGCTCTAAGAAACCAGAAACCCCTAGCCCTAAGAAACCGGAAGCCTTTCATCCGGTGTACTCCGTTACAAACATCTGAAACAAGGTGCGTGTTTTGGATGGAACCAAAGTTTCCTACTCCTCGTGGGTCAAGCTGTTCAAGCTGCACGCACGTGGCTACGATGTTCTCCAACACATCGATGGTACCAAACCCCCGGCCAAGGAAGCTCCAGACTATGACTCTTGGGTCAAGATCGACGCCATCGTCCTACAATGGATCTGTGGGACGCTATCAGACGATCTCCTAGTTCGGGTCCTCCGCAGCGAGTCAACCGCCCATCAAGCCTGGACGCGTATACAACACATCTTCCTGAACAACAAGGGGTCGAGGGCGACTGCCCTCGAGCATGAGTTCTCCAATCTCACCCTAAAGGGCATGCCAAGCCTTGAAGCCTACTCTCAGCGCCTCAAAGATCTTGCTGATCAGCTAGGCGACGTGGATAGTCTCGTTACAAACCAACGCCTTGTGCTACAATTGGTCCGCGGCCTACCACCGGAGTTCGACGTTGTCGGCTCCTATATCAACCAGACCCTCCCCACCTGCGAGGCTGCCTGCAGCATGCTCCAACTTGAAGTTCAACGCCAAATAGCGCGCGAGTCACTCTCGGGCACACCTCCGGTCGTCGCTGCCGTTTCCAACGACCCGCCGCCACAACCGTCCCCCCAGTCGTCGTGACTCCCAGCCCCGTGGTGGCCGTAACCCTTCTCGCCGCCCCAACAATCGCGCCCCCCACTCCGATGGTAACCCTGCTCGGTCGACCTAACACAACTAACACCCAGAACAACCCCTTGCTGTGGCCCCACCCTTGGTCACATATTCCCCCTGCGTACTGGGCTCCTTGGTGGGCCAATATACCTCCATGCCCCTACCCAACCCAACAAGGTTGGGCCCCACCTACCTGGCCACCTAACCCTTGGCCCACTGCTCGCCCCTAAAGCCATGCTCCAGCTCCGGCCTCGGCCTAAGCCCACTTGTCGGAACTCAATCCCATGGACCCGACCGACCTTGGTGCTGCGTTTCAGTCCATGTCCATGGACCCGGGCGATACACAATGGTACATGGATTCTGGTGCCACCGAACACTTAACTGCCGATCCAGGTAATATTCACGTTCCTTGTGTTAATTCCATTAAACAGGTAATTGTCGGGAACGGCAATCGGGTGCCAGTTTAGGGATCGGGTCACACCATCCTTAACTCCACCACCAAAACCCTTCACCTGAAAAACGTCCTCTATACCCCTAACATCATTAAAAACCTTATCTCGGTTCGAAATTTCACCACTGATAATTGTGTGTCTGTTTCGTTTGATCCGTTTGGTTTTTCTGTGAAGGATTACAAGAATGGGAAGCTCCTGAATCGCCACAATAGCACCAGTCCACTCTACTCGTTCAACCACATCGCCTCACAGTCTACCTCTACATTTATTGCTTCATCTTTTTCGGATACCTGGCATGACCGCCTTGGTCACCCGGGCACTCATGTTATGGATTTTTTAGTTTCTCGTAATTTAATTTCATGCTATAAACTCAAAAGTAATTTCTTTTGTAATTCTTGTCGTCTAGCTAAAAATAAACGTCTTCCGTTCTTTAATTCTACTTCAACGTCCCTACACCCTTTTGATATAATACATTGTGATTTGTGGACCTCTCCCCTACAAAGCAAAACTGTGCTAAATATTATATGGTCCTCATTGATGACCACACTCAATTCACATGGACTTTCCCTTTAAATTTTAAATCGGAAACCTTTACCAATTTCAAGAATTTTTATGCTTACATTAAAACACAATTCAACCAACCTATCAAACCTTCCAATGTGACATGGGTGGGGAATTTGACAATTCCACCTTTAAGACCCTTGCCTCCACCCACGGCCTTTGTTTCCGGTTCTCGTGTCCTCACACGTCATAACAAAACGGGAAGGCGGAACGCATGATCCGTCGTCTCAACGACATCATGCTCTCCTTCTTAACACACGCATCTCTCCCTTCCTCGTTTTGGGATGAGGCCTTTGCCACTGCCACTTACCTACACAACATTCTTCCTTCCCAACTCCTAAACTTTCACACCCCCACCACCCTCCTATACCGCAACCAGCCCACCTATTCGCATCTTCGCACCTTCGGGTGTGCCTGTTTCCCCACCACTCCGCCACCCGCTCATATAAATTGGCCCCCAAATCCTCACTATGCGTCTTTCTCGGCTACCCAGTGAACAACCGCGGCTATCGCTGTCTTGACCTCACCACGGGTAAAATCATTCTTTCCCGACATGTCACTTTTGACGAAACTTCCTTTCCCTACTCCAAAACCCCACCCAAATCATATACCTTCCTTAACCAGGACACTGACCCCTCTCCGGTTTCACTTACAACCACCCCACCCCTACCTCACCACCACATTCCGCCACCCCTGCTCCTCCACAATCGAACCCGCCCCCACTCAACCCACTCCCGTCGCATCCTCCTCCTCTACCCCATCTCGCTACTCCGTTACCTATAGCCGTAGACCTCGCCCCCCACCCAACCTTCACCCACCCCTCCCCCCCTACCACCACCTCCCTCCCACCCGATGCTCACTCGCTCCAAAACTGGAAGCCTCACCCCCACCACACTGTTTAACCTTCACACTACCACCACACCATCCATCTCCCCCCTTCCCAGTCCCATAGCCACGCCTTATCCGACCCAAACTGGCACTAGGCTATGACCGATGAATACCGGGCTTTAATGTCAAATAACACGTGGGAATTTGTGCCTAGACCCCTGGACGCGCACGTTATCCGGTGTATGTGGCTCTACCGCCACAAATATCATGCTAATGGCACCTTACAACGATACAAGGCCAGTTTAGTTGTTAATGGAAAATCTCAACAGGTCGGTATCGATTGCGACGAGACTTTCAGCCCGTTGGTCAAACCCACCACCATTCGCACCGTTCTCAGTCTCGCCACTTCCCGTTCTTGGCCTATCCATCAATTGGATGTCAAGAACGCCTTTCTACACGGGGATCTACAAGAAACCGTATATATGTTTCAACCCCCCGGTTTCGTTGACAAAACAAAACCCACGCACGTTTGCCGCCTTAAAAAGTCACTCTACGGGTTAAAACAAGCTCCTAAATCATCAATCAATTCATATATTGGAATGTCATCAAACCTATTCTTCGTGCTTGGTATTATCGATTTGCCACTTACCTTCAGCAGTGTGGGTTCAAATCCACTGTCAGTGACACGTCACTGTTCGTTTATCGCAACGGATCCGATATGGCCTACTTGCTATTATACGTGGATGATATTATTTTAACAGCATCTAACCCTGTTTTATTGCAGTCTATATCACTAATCTTTCCAGGGAATTTGCCATGACGGATCTTGGACGCCTTAATCATTTTTTAGGCATCAAGGTCACGCAATCTTATGACGGCCTCTTCCTCACTCAGGAAACGTATGCCAAAGACATCCTCATGCGCGCTAACATGCAACATTGCAAACCATGTGCTACACCTGTTGACACCAACTCCAAGTTAAGCACCACATCTGGAGAATTGTTACACGATGGTTCCCTTTACAGGAGTCTTGTCGGCGCCCTTCAGTATCTCACATTTACCAGACCGGACATTTCTTACGCAGTCCAGCAGATCTGCCTTTTTATGCATGCTCCTCGGGATTCACATTCACATTCATGAAACGGCTCCTACGCTACATCAAAGGCACCCTGGATTATGGCCTTACCATTTCCCCTTCCAAGTCACTAACTTTAATGGCCTATTCCGATGCTAACTGGGGAGGGTGCTCAGACTCACGACGATCCACGTCTGGATTTTGTGTGTTTTTAGGTGATAATCTTGTCTCGTGGTCGTCTAAGTGCCAACCAACAGTGTCTCGGTCAAGTACCGAGGCAAAATATCGGGGTGTCGCAAATACTGTCGCTGAAACAACGTGGTTACGAAATCTGTTACTTGAACTCCACATCCCGATACCTCGTGTCACTATTATCTACCGTGACAATGTTTCTGCAGTCTCTATCTATCTCAGAACCCGGTTCAACATCAGCGTACGAAGCATATCGAGATTGACATCCACTTTGGCCGGGAAAAGGTACGTTTGGGCTCAATTCGGGTTCTTCATGTCCCTGCTGACTTTCAGTATGCCGACATCTTCACCAAAGGATTATCGCGACAGTTATTTGAAAAGTTTAGATCCAGCCTTTGCCTTCGTCCGACTCCGGCTACGACTGAGGGGCGTATTAACGGATATGTATATATCCGATTATATTGTACATCTAATGTATATCTATAGTAGTTAGTTTAGATGTATATCTCTATGAGTTAGTTTAGCTAAGTTAGTTTTCTAGTTTAAAGGAGTTAGTTAGGTACCTTGTACTCTATATATATTCTGAAGATCTCAATGAATGGATCATCGATTTCAATAAGTTTCAAATAGAAGGTTCCAAATAAATAGCACATGTGACATATCCTCAAATGGAATTAATGAAGGCGCAAAATGTGTATTGCATGGCCTACTGCTTGTCTCTGTTATCTTTTTTGTATAACTTTCAGGTGGCACAATCTCAATTTTTTATTTTTATTACTATTTCTTTTTTTGCAATCATGAGAACCCGTTAGGAACAGCCACAACCCCACCAATACCCTGTTAATATCAGTGGCAATGAGTAAAGCACAACCTATGCCGGGGCAGATGGCTGAAACACTTTTTGCACATAAATTTAGTTAATAATAAATAAACATTTAACTGTTATATGACTACAAAAGGTATCTTATGTTAAAATAATATGCTTACTTGAACAAAATGATGTAGGAGCTTTTATGCATCAACAATACACGTATGGATTTCAACCCACTCAACACAGTTGACATGCTACCTTTTAAGCTACTTTTGTTTTATCTTACCTTCTAACCTGCCATAGATAAATTGTAACCTGATCAACCTATTCACAAGTAATTTGGTTGAAATGACCACCTCTAGTATATTCTATCATTTCTAGAATGTTCTGTTACGAGACGTCTATATTTTTTATTTGAGTTAATCTTAGTTTTCATCCCTGAGTTTTACAGATTGTCTCCACTTGAGTACCAACGTTATTTTGTCTCTATTATTGGTTTGAGTTTTGCAAATCGTTTTTATTTTCGTCCTTTTGACTAATGGAGTTAACATTTTCAGTTAGATTTTTTTAATAATACCAAAATAGCCCCAAGGGGTATAAAAAAATTCAATCTCTTTCATTCTCTCTCTCTATCTCTCTCTATCTCTATCTCCAACTCTCTTTCTCTCTCTCTCCACAACACCACACACCACCGCCATCTCCATCGCCTCTCCCTCATCGCCCTCATCACCGACGCCGTTGTCATCTCCGCCTTCATCGGCGGTGACACCGCCAAACTCGTCTGCACCAGCACCCTTAACAACTTCCAATCCACCGCCGCCCCGATGCAACTCCGAGCGATTCTCCATTACGCCACCTCCAAACCGTCTCCCAACAATCTCTATCAGAGATCTCGATCTCCTTCAACGTCCTCAAATCAATTTCCCCTTGTAACTTCCTCGTATTCGGGTTAGGTCACGATTCCTCATGTGTGACGTGTTTAACCCTAATGGGTTGACCCTATTCCTCGAAGAGGATCCGAAATGGGTGCAAACGGCTCTCAAAGATGCTCTGGATCTGAAAGCGGCGCACGTTAGCTACTGTATGCAGCTGCAACAAGCGGATGAGCTGATGAGAACCTACAGGTCGAAGCCGGAGTGTTTGCCGGAGAAGGCGTACATTAGAGGTATAAAAAACATCCCATCGCACAATGGTGGTGGCAGTATTATGTGGTGGCGGTGGGTGTGGTGGCGGTGATATGTGGTGGAGGTGGTGTGTGGTGGCGGTGGTGTGTGGTGTTGTGAAGAAAGAAGAAAGAAGGAGAGTGAGCCCCTTAGGGATATTTTGGTAATTTTTAAATAATCTAACATAAAATATTAACACCATTAGTCAAAAGGACTAAAATAGAATTGGTTTTCAAAACTCAGGTCAATAATAGAGACAAAATAAACGTTGGTACTCAAGTGGAGACAATTTGCAAAACTCAGAGACAAAAATCGAAATTAACTCTTTTCATTTTGCAGGCTGAACTTGCACAATGCTTAAAAAGGGATGGTTTCAAGTCAATTTACGAAGTAGTTGGTGCAGATTGCCGGTAATCTTCATGAGGCTTTGTGTTTTATTTTGAGAGCAACCATTGCATCAATGCTTCATTTCAAAACATTTTGTTAGATTTATAGGTTTTTAACCAATTGTAATAATTATTTGAGAATGTTACTATGGGCGACATGGTTAATAATTTAAGTTTTTTTCATATGTTTCTTGTTTTAGCATCAAACTTTATTACTTGGAAATAGATCATTTGAGGTGGATTACAGGATAGTAAAGATGTACCCTCTACAGTGGTTGGGAGTTATGGTCTTATGGTGTAAATTTATGTAGATTTGGGAGCAAGTATAAAGTGTGTGAGTCGATTGATCTGAGTAAAAAAGAAAACTTAAAAATAGACTATTTGTATTCTCTCCTCCCATATCAAGGAGTTTGGCTGCTAGGGTTGTTTTGATGTTTTTTTACGCACTTCCTAGATTTTTTTTAGTATAAATTCGTCACAAAATGTACTTTATAGGATTCAAACTTCCAACATCTTAATTGTGAAATACTCCACTTACCATCACGTTAGTCCTCTATGGTAACCAATTTGGTTTGATTTATCCTTACACTTGTTGTGTCAAACTACTTATCTTATGTGTATCTTACAAATTGTTTTAAAATGTCACTAAATGTTAGCTTTTATTAAGAGATGCAAAATCTTTGTTAGTTAAAACTGACAACTCTCACAATTCACAATAAACCAATATAATAGTAACAAAGAAATACATGAAGTTGAATCTTTCGGTCAATATTGGAAGTAACAATTACAATACATCACACGAAAACAAATATGGAAAACATAACCTATCAATTATTATATTGAGAGGTTTTATATTAAGAACTACAAGTTGGCTACATGTAACAACCAGCTGAAAAACCAAATAAAAATATCTACATCATTTATTCTAAGGTTCGGATCACTGACTTCATCTCAACCATTGATTACTACAATTATGTAATATTATTGGATAATACAAAGTGAACAACAATACAAAGTGAACAACAATACAAAGTGAACAACAATACAAAAAGAAATTACGGATGAGTAGATCTTTTACAATGACAAAGTTAAGGTTGTTTCACTATTCATCAAAACTGACATAGTGTATGATTCCAAAAACTTGTAGTGCATCGAAATAAGATGTCATCAGAAGTGCAGTGCCTCAAAAGATGTTTTATTGTTCAAAATGAGGTTGTGTTTTGAAAGCAGACCATCTTTCGAAAGCGCACAGTGACATAGTCAATCAGCAGTTGACTGTCTTCGGTAATGACTTCTTCAAAAGCTTTACTTCATCAATATTAAACTACTTAGTCAAATGATAGTCATGTTTTGAGTATCTTTAGCCTTTTTTGATCCCAACATATACTTTAAAAAGGCTCTCAAACAAACATTTTGGTTCTTATCGTGTCTTATCGTGTATACAGGGTATTAACAGGTTCATGTTCAGGTTTGGAAACAGGTACATAAGTTATCGTGTCATGTACAGGTATACAGGTTTCATGTTCGTGTCTTATCGTGTTCGTGTCTTAACATGTACAGGTATACCTGTTACGCCAGCCCTATGGGCAATCACAATCATTCATTGTTGTTGGTGCATCATCAAATGACTTTACCGTTGTAAGTATTTTACCAACGATTAGAAATCCTAAAGTTTGGTTAAATTTCGACTTATATCAAATGTTGAATAGTACTCAAAAGGCTCATTGCAAGAATTTTTCCCCTTTTTCATCGGGAATTTGAACTTGACTTTGAGAACATCATTTGTCAAAATATTACATGGCAGTGAGATGAAATCTAGCTAGTGGTCAAGCAACTATGGAAAATGACGGTGGCATTTTGAATTTACATATTGAACTTTATGATTTAATAAGATTTGTAGTTCAACCTTATAGAAATGAAAACTAGAGAGGATTTTTCGGTTTAGTTGATTCATATTACATTGACATTTACTTTTTACCGAGCGGTATTGGTTAGACGAGGTGGAATAAGTGCATTTATGTTAACATTCTATTATCGCGGATTTGTTGGATAGGCTCCAGATAAGTCTTAATTTGGATAGCATGGGTTTTGATGTCCCATCAACTTATGCCCTTTTTATTTAAATGAGTCGAAATCTTTTTGGGGAGCATGCATCACTTCTCTAAGATGGTCGGTGATTGCAAAATGACTTGTTTGAGTTTGTCAAGTTCTAAGATCTCGGGCGATATCATGGCTTTGTTAGACTCTTTAGCATTTCATAAAATGGAAAAGAGATGGTAGAAGCGATTACCATCATAACATGGAGGGCGATTTGGTGTTTCAGAAACGATACGATATTTGAGAAGAAGAGACAAAATTGTGATTTTACTTTTGATTCAATTGTTATGTTCTAAAAGATATTGTAAGGGTAAGATAAATCGGGTCAAGAAGCTGATTATGCTTTTGTAATTGTTTCTAAACCTATGGTTTCTTGTTAGCTAACTTTATACATAAGATCGTTTGAAAATATTATTAATACTTTTTTTTGTTAAATTTGTCTTTTGATATACATACATACATATATATATATATATATATATATATAGGGAATGGTTCAAATGAAAACCATCTTTTTTATGAGAACTCTAGGAACCAATCTCAACCATTCATTTTTTATCACATGCAAATCACATGTCATTTCCTCCTGTTTTTAAACGTTCGTAACTTTTTTTCACGACATCATTTTTTCAAATAAAATTCACCATAAAATTCAGTATTTTTTATCTTTCCAATGCCTACCATATTGATATATTTTTCTAAAAAAAATCGTACATCCGTTGTTTACATATGTGTAAATCTAGTTATATACATGTGTAGTACTGGATTTACACATATATAAATCCGATATTACATATGTGTAAAACAAATTTCTTTAAAGAAACGAGAATTTTTTTATTTTTATATTTTTTTATGAAAGAGGGAAAGTTGGAGAGTTTTTATTTTTTTATTTTTATGTTATTTTTGAATTATAAATTTTTTAAATATGTTTTATTAATTACAATTTTGCCATTGAGAACTAGTTGTTGAGATTAATTCCTAGAGTTCTCACAAAAAAAGCTAGTTTTTATTTGATCAATCCCCTACATATACATATATATGTATATACATATACATATGTATATGTTATATATATACATATATATGTATATATATATACATATACATATGTATATGTATATATATATACATATAAATATATATTTACATATATATATATATATATATATATATAACATGTGAAAAATGATATTGTTATTTAATACGTTCTCATACCGTCATACCTTGTTATGAAATCGTGTTTTGTATTCGGTCTCATGCATGTTAGTTATTTGTTGGTCTTTTCCCATTGGTTGGGATTTTTAGTTATTTATTACTTAAAAGTTGGGTTTAAACTCATCTAAACAATTATATAGCATTAATAATTTCAATTTTCTAAAGACTTCAGTACCATTTTATTACCAATAAACATTATATAATATATCAATGTGTTCGTTTTAATGCGGTAAAGTAAGTTTGGACAATCAGATAGTTATCATATAATCCTATACTCATCCCGAATATTTTAAAATTTAGTAATAACTAAGATTAAGCCCCCCGCACTGCAACAGGGGACGCAAAATCGTGCTAATTAGCACCAATGGCACATTACCGTCAACGATCACCAACACCTAAAAACTCATATTAAAAAGACATAAAAAACAAAAAATAAAATCGTTGACATGGATGAGGATCGATGACGCACCGACCGATGAACAACAAATGTAAAGAAATGACATTAATCGCCTGTCAAACAATAAAGGAGAGGCTTAAACAAGCCACCGCCAGTGAGGTGCTAGATGAACCTCAGATGAGGGAAAATAAGGAGGAGAAATCCAACTAAAGAAACAAAGGAAGATACGGTATTGCAAAGAGCAGGTAATACCATAATTATAAAAAACGATGCAAAATAATAACCGTTGACTCTCTCACAAATTATCCGTAGGGTAAATATCACATCATAATACTTGTGCTATTATCCAACCCGAATGTTTAACATTTCATGTTTTTTTCCCGTCAGGTTTGAGCATCTTTTCCAACAGCAAAACGATAAAATTTCAAGTCGAAACGATAGAAAGTTACAAGGACCAAAACCGGCAAGAACAAAAACCACGGTACGCAAACGTAATCTACAGCCGAAAAGGGTAGTTCGAAGGAACAAGGGTTTCGACGGAGCGAATACATAAGCCGACATTCAAATTTCTACGCTTAACAGAATAATAATAGCGTACAAATTCTTCTATTTCTTCTTCCTCAAACAATTTGCACACTGATTCCTCAATGAATTTGATCCTAACAACGACGGAACTTTGCCTTTTTGAAACGATAATCGCGACCCTGAAGAACAGAACAGAACGGAACAGAATCATTGTGTGTTGTTTTGAAAGATGACGGGAAGAATTGCATTCAGATTCGCGAAGGAATGTTTGAATCAGAAGCTCAAATCAATGGCTGCTTCCATTGCTACACGTAGACATTATAGTTCTTCGTCTTCTTCGAGTTCTGCTGTTAAACCCAATGTTCCTCATTCTTCCAGAAAGGTTAGTTTTCTTACGTTAGAATACACACTAAATGAATGAATGATGTGAATAATGTTGCGTTTGAATGCGATTGATGAGTGTTGGAATAGGAGCTGTTTGCAGATGAAAATTAAAAGTTGTATTTTAATTTTGAATTCCAAAGTTTCAAAATTTTGATGTATGAAATCAAATGGGAACAAACTTCTGTGATAAACAGTGACATTAATGCTTTGAAAGACAATTAGTTTAAGAAAAATAAGTTCTTGTTTGTTTCATGTTTCGCGAGATAAATGATTAAAGTTTTGAACTTTTGCCATTTCTTTTGTTTTTCTTAAGTTTTGAAGTAAAGCTTTTTGTTGACTATCTGGTCCTTATAGGATGTTATGGATCAGAAATTATTTGAATTTATCCGGATATAGGGTTCTGATTTACAGTTGTTTGAAAATGTAGGGAAGATTACTTACAGGATCCACCATTGGACTGGTTATAGCTGGAGGGGCTTATGCCAGCACTGTGGATGAAGCAACATTCAGGTACTTGATAAATATCTTCTGAATATGATTATATGAATGATATTGTATGTAATGACTTGATTGTTAGATAATATGGTATGATTTATTCTATGTCTTTTAAACAATGATGGCATATGGGATGGTGAGTGATTACACGATGTACAATCAAGGATACAAGTAGCTCATGCTGGCTAGTGTAATTGAATGTAGGTGTAGAAATACCAATTTTGTCTTTTAGTATAACTAAAGGTGGAATACTGTTGGGTGTAGGCTTTGGGTGGATTAAATTTGGAGTAGTTGGGCTCGCCTGACCAAAGTTTCAATTGGGCCCAATTTAATTAGATAGTTAACTAAAGGGATTCACCCTAATTGTAGCCTACAAATATATCTTTTTGTACTTGTAATTATCATCACTCAATAAAGAAAAACCCTAACCGCCCCAGGAGGACGTAGGTTGCACCCCGTGACCAGATGTCTATAAATCTCTTGTCTCTCTTATTGTTTATTGTTTCTATTCGTGTATCCTAACAAATATGATGCTTAAGTGTATGTTTGTATATGAGTATGCAAGACCTTTCTAAAAATAATGTGCATCACTTTTTTTGTGTCAATGCGGAACAAACAAGTTCAAGAAACATATATTTGAAATGTTGTTTTGGCTATGAAGTAATGCTTCAAAATAATATTTTAGAGATGGTAAATATGAGGAAGTTAACTACTGATTTTTTATGGTGATTATGAATATAAATTACCTTTATGCCAACATACCTGATAATATGAAGATTACAGTCAAAGTTTCCTTAACATTAGTTCCTTTAACTAACTGAACAGGATCATGCAAAGTTTTTGACATAGCATATCTAACATATGATAGCTTATGATTTTTAGCCTCTTAGAGTCCATTGTTTATATAGATTACAAGAAATAATTAGAAATATTATTCCATGTGTGGTTAAGGTCAACAGCAGTGAGTAGACTAGTAACTAGTTAGATTAGGTTGAATAATGGATGGATATGGATAATTGGTTAATCAAGCTGATGAAAGGATTGTTTTTTTAGGGTAGTCAAGAGGGGTGTTATATTAGGCTGAAAAGAAAACTGAACATTTTTGTATTTAAAGGTAAATGAATGTTCTTAGTTCTTACAATAGATGCTTAGGAACTATTAATATTAAGGAGAATATATAGAGTGCAATGATTAAGTGATGCGAATGGATCAATCTAGTTCAAAAACCATATTATTTTCAAATCTTAGATCACATATCAATATATTATTATTGAACTCTATTCTAATACTTCTGAAGTTTGAGGATATACGTAAAACATGGCTAACTTGTCACATATATGGGTAGTTTTGGAACCTCGAAGTGGGGTTGTTTAGATTAATGACTTTCCTTGGGCAAATTTAAGTTGTAATGATGGTCGGAGATTGTTGAGCAATGCCAACTACCTATTTATGAACTAACCGCAATCAACTTTAATATGTATCGTAAGATGATAAAAAATATGGTTCATGGAAATGGAGACGCAACCTCACTTTTGATCATTGAACTCTTTAGCTAAATTTGCCAGTAGTCTTCAATTTAATTGATCTGCCATTAGAATTGTCTTCTAACTCGAGCCCAATTAAGACTCCACAAACCCAACATTTGCGACCTATAAGTTTTTTGGTTGAAAGTTCAAGAGAACCTGTTTCTTGTTGTTCTAAAGGCATCATTTTCTAATGCATTGTTGTTTGCCGTGTTAGAAAAAATCGAGTCTCGAGACATAGACCAAGGAATGCAATGTGCTTTCAAAACTGATACAAAGCACAATGGTTAGAGATAAGTTAGCATAGTAAATACAGACCACATGATATCAAGAACATGTGCTGTTCTTCAGGAGGTCTATATGCAACATCATCTTTAACTTCATAGTTAATTAGTCATTAAAAGCTTATTGTTTTTGGCGATCTTTGTATGGCCTAAAACAAGCTCCACAAAGTGGTTTCTTGTTTTTTTAAGCATTGCTATCTTTTGGCTCCGCATTGCTTGCAACAACTTTAACTGCACTGACACCACACTACCTGAAAATGAAAGAACTGAAGCTAACTTAGAGTTGACTGGTTGAGTAATATTTTCATCAGTCTTAGGTCATCTTGGTTACAATGTATTCTATTAGCAGGAGAGGCACCTCTACAAGTCTTGGATGAAAACAATGCTAAGAGAGCTTAAGTTGGTTTCCAAATTGGTTGTTGGCTGTTGGGTTAGGGCGTTGGTTGATTTGAAGTTGATAGAAATGGGTCTGAATTGCTTCGGTTTTGCCAAATGGGATAACATGTGTTAAATCACTTATCTCAAATGCGAGGATGGTGATTGTGAGGAGCATTTTGGAAAAGTTGGGTATTGGAACATGGATTTGAATGTAGAAGATGATATAGATGGTATCAAGGCGTTGGAATGGTGTCCCTCTCTAGTGGTTGAGAGGTGTTGTGGACAAATGTTGTAGACTTAGGTGTAGGTTTAGCCACTTAGTGTATGTGTGAGTTTTTCGTTTTAAAAACTTTGTGTAATATCCTCATTTAGGGACTTTATTGGGATTCTAGTTACCCTTTGTCCATGTTGAAGATGATTAGCAGCTGTTATAGTAACTAATAGTTGTATTATTTGTTTGTTGGATGTTGAGAATTATAGCTTTTTGTCGAGCTTGTTTCATTGAGTATGTATTTTTTATATATATGTGGATGGTTGGATGCTATGACATATGAATTTTTTTTGTTCTTTTAGGAGGGCTATAGAGTATTATATTTTGGATTTAGATTGTCAAAACTTCCATTTTCATGTAGTTTACATGAAGATAGAACTAACACCAAGAGTTATATGCTTGATTCGTTATATATGAGAAGGTCATTTTTATGATGGTCAAAATGTTCAGTTCTGTAAAATTTCAGGACAAAGAATATTTTTCACAACACACCTTAAATACCAATACTACCAATGCCCTCCCCAATGTAAAAAGGTCCTGTCCACATAAAAAATTAGGACTCGCACCTTTTTTTTCTCAACACCTAACACTCGAGTAAATCAATCATAACTACTACTAATTATCTTGGACAAGAAAAAATGATGATTGAAAATCTCAATAACAGTCCTTGAGTGGGTAATCCTCATAAATCATCATCATCTTCATCTGAATTAATTTTCCACAACCTGGTTTTGTCGAAAAGTGTTCTTTGCAATCACCATCCTCCCTTTGTTTTCTTTGCTCAATTAGTTAAAGGATCACCACATTTCTAAAAACATATACTAGGATATGAGGATATGCAAGTATATAAACTCTAGACATGAGTTCTCTTTGGGACCAGTAGGAAAATAAATTTGTGGTTCAAGGATCGAACCGATACCCATTTTTTGGAACAATATCTCTAGAAAATGATTTTTTATTGCTCATGTATAATGTGTGGTGGGTAGTATGCATAAAATATAAACATAACATATAGAACACGCTTTTTTGCTTGGAATAGTAAAGAGTAGGTGTCTGGGAAATGGGACGAGGAATCTGACATTGTAGACAGTGTATTGGAGTAGTATTTTTTTTGTTGTGGTGTATATACACATTATGTGACATTCCTCATAAGGTCACAAAAATTCCTCGAGAATTACTTAGGCTTTTGATAATGTTGCTGAATAATTTACTTGGTTCTTATCACGTGATTGAAAACAACCTTTAATTGTCCCTCTTTTATGTATATTGTATTTCTAAGCAGGTTGTTTAGCTTTTAAAGCTCATGGTGTCAAATAAATAAGGCCCAAAGTGGTCTGACATGCCCCGACCCTACGTTTGCGGGAATCTCTTGCACTGGGTTTGCCCTCTCTTCTTTTTAAAGATATTTGAGGTTTAGTGGACAAATCATAGCCACATGCTAGTAACTTGCTACTGGATAATTCTAAATATGACAACATGCGGGTTGGCTACCTACCTATGTTGCAAATGTAATACTCCAAACCTAAGGAAGCAGACTAGTCTAATAACTTCTTTAAACTTTTAAGCTGGAAATATGTTTGTTTGGTTACTAAAGCTCATGGTGTCAAACGGACATCCTTTATGCTTTCCCATTTTAATTAGCTTGTGTGGTCGTTTACATTATTGATTGGTAATTCACATGGGTAACATATCTCTGCAGTGGCTGGCTGTTTAATGCAACAAAAGTTGTAAATCCGTTATTTGCATTGCTGGATCCAGAAGTTGCACATAACCTAGCTGTCTCTGCTGCAGCTCGTGGGTGGGTCCCTAGAGAAAAAAGGCCAGATCAGCAAATACTAGGGCTTGAAGTTTGGGGAAGGAGATTTTCAAATCCAATAGGTCTCGCTGCTGGATTTGATAAAATGCAGAGGCTGTTGAAGGTTTACTTGGATTAGGTTTTGGTTTTGTAGAAGTTGGATCAGTAACTCCTATTCCACAAGAGGGAAATCCAAAACCTCGTATTTTCAGATTGCGGGATCAAGGGTATTAGTAGAATGTTATTGTTAACAATTACAATTCCAATAATTTTTTATTAATATTTTTTTGTTTGTGGGCAGTGCCATAATAAACAGGTGTGGGTTTAATAGTGAAGGAATAGTTGCAGTTGCAAACGGTTGGGTGCTCAACATGGTAAGAGAAAGTTAGATGAAACATCAAGTACTTCAGTATCTACTAATGATGATGTTAAACATGGAGGGAAAGCGGGTCCTGGGATTCTTGGGGTCAATATTGGAAAAAACAAAACCAGTGAAGATGCTGCTGCCGATTATGTACAAGGTGTACATACATTATCACAGTATGCTGACTACTTGGTACCTTCCTCCACTTATTTTGTAATTGGCTTTCTATCATTACATCTACAACCCTGGTTAAAAATGTGGCTTCAGTAGATAATACTTTCATGCTGCAGGTAATTAATATTTCATCACCCAATACACCTGGGCTCCGCCAGCTGCAAGGAAGAAAACAGTTAAAGGACCTTGTTAAGAAGGTTTGGAATTAAGACAATTATGTGTGATTTTAATCCTATTGTATGTTGATTGATTGATGGAAGAGCGTTTAATTTTCATATCACTTTTTTTGCAATGATTAAAGGTTCAAGCAGCTCGTGATGAAATGCAATGGGGTGAAGAGGGCCCACCTCCATTGCTAGTTAAAATCGCCCCAGACTTGTCTAGGCAAGATCTTGAAGATATTGCAGCGGTATTTATATTTGCTGCATAATACCTTTTCTCTTAAACTACTGGGTTCTTACGTGTTCCATTTTGATATTATAGGTTGCTCTTGTCCTCCGCTTGGATGGTTTGGTATGTCTTTGATTTAATCTCACAAAGGATTCAAAGAATAATCATGGATCTTTATATGTATATATATTCTCTTGTTGATAGATTATATCAAATACAACTATTTCAAGGCCAGAAGCAGTGCAGAGCAATTCCTTGTCAAAAGAAACTGGTGGACTGAGTGGGAAGCCTCTTTTCAGTTTATCACCAACATCCTAAAGGACATGTATATTCTAACAAAGGTGCATTTTGCTTGGAAGTAGACGTTATCTGGTTACTTGTACTTTTGTGATTGTTGCCTCTTGAAGTGAATTTTAGCATGAAGTTGTTGACGCCATAATAGTTTAAAATACTTGAATTTTATATGCCATCTATGAGAAATTGAAAAAACAAAAGCAAGAACAAAGATAATAATTTACTGTATGTTCGGATCTGACAAGAATTTTTATACGCTTAGCTTTCTTAACTTAATCCTAAGGACTGACATGATATGATGGTCTAATTTGGGCACATTGATTTGAGATTGATATGTTAGGTATAGATGCGTTTATCTTAGTTGGTTAAGTTTGTTAATTAATTCAGGGGAAACGTCAATAAATAATAACCAAGTTCTAAGTTCTAACATTGTTCCAACTAGGTCCCACAAACTTTCTCAAAGATGTTAGTTAACTCTTAGCACTAGTAGATGTGTGCATTTTTGGATTAGTATTTGTTAATTCCATGATATTGGTTTCATTATTTGCTTTAGAAGGGAGACTAACTAAATATATGGTTGTTTGAGTGTCGTGATTGTTCTGTTTTTTGTTGTGTTTTTTCATTATCTGAAATATACATTTTTCTTGTTATTAGGGAAAGATTCCTTTGATTGGGTGTGGGGGCGTGAACAGGTTCGTATCTGGTTTGCCTATTGTTTTTTTTGGTCCATGAGTATTTTTTATAATTATAGATAGATGAATCACTTTATAAAATGTTTACTTGATCTAGTGGTGAGGATGCTTACAAAAAAATAAGAGCAGGAGCAACTCTTGTTCAGCTTTATACGGCATTTGCTTATGGTGGACCTGCCCTTATACCTCAAATAAAGGTATCTTGTTGCGTTAAATATTATCATGAATTATGGGCAATATATACCGGTTGTGTTGCTTATGTGCACGTGACTGCACTTTTTCGCCCTAAAACGGAAAAAAAGCTCAAGTTTATGGCTTTGTTGATCTGTATTTATAGAAGGATAAAGAACTCTGTCTAGGTTTCATAATCAAAGATGAATAAATGTCAAATAAAAATCTGGTAGAGGATCTGGGTTCGAATCCATCTTTTACTGGTTTCTGCCTTTTAACCCTGGGAGGCAACCTTTTGAACGCAATCTGCTTTTTACATGGTCCTATTGATTAGCAGGGTATTGGTGGGGGGCGTGTGAGCTTTTTAGTGACGGTTCTGATGGTTATAAGAAAAGGGAGTTGGTTAGTTCATACAAATCTGTCTTTTTTAGATAGCAAAATCCGTTGTAACAGTGAAATATGATGTAAGAGGAACATTTTAAGAGCAGAGAGGGTGCTCAACCTGGAAAAAAATAAAATAAATAATGCTATGGTCACATGTATCTCATGCAATGGAAGTTGTATATTGTTGTAGATTTTGCTTAGAAGGAACTAAATGATGTTGAATGTAATATAAATGGTAAGCATCTTATGGTCACATGTATCTCATGCAATGGAAGTTGTATATTGGACGTCTAAACTCTGAACCCTAAACCCTAAAGTTTATGTTCTTTTGTTTTGCAGGCGGAACTTGCAGAATGCTTGGAGAGGGATGGTTTCAAGTCGGTTTATGAAGCAGTCGGTGCAGACTGCAGATGATCATGCTTAAATTATGACAATTTTGTGATGATTTTGTAAAGATAAAATTGCATCTTCATAATCATATTTACACCTTCATCCTGAAGCTGTAGTTTTCAGGACTTAGAAAATTATACATTCTTCCTATTTTTTATTAGATGCTTGAAAGAGTAGTTGAAAGAAATTAACAATTTTGATGTTTGACTAATGCCCATAAGATGTTTCACATCTTTATCAGTTTCATTTTTCACAGGTTATAATTGTAAACAATGCGTGAAATGTGGGATTCTTGAGCCCGTGATATCTTGTTTAATATTAGTTATTTATCATATCTTGTTTTGAGTTTTAGGCGCACAATGCCAAAAGTAAATAGCTAATTAGTTAATTGCATGATATATGTTAAATTTTCATTTTCGATAGCAAACATGTACAAACTCATACGTGATTGCAAGAATCGTGTCCCATATCCATTGCGTACTTAGTTATTTGTTATCTCAAAGATTGGAAGGGATACTCTCATCACACAACACCATAAACCTACCAATCAAGTTTTGTCGTGTAGTAGTTTTGTCATGTCATATTACACTACACTATATCATACCACATTCAAATTTGATGGGTGTAGTGTTGTCACATCATGTCACACTACAACGCACATATGCCATGGCTAGTACTCGTCGAAATACCGTGCAACGCAGTGTGAATGGTGTGGCGGTGGTGTTGCCGGGCGTTGCCGAGGCTCACCATGCCTCATGATGCATACACTCCACCCACCCTAATGTATTAAGTATATGTGCTAGTTTATTAAAACTTACATGTTGAAAATTTCAAGTATCTTTTTTACTATTTTAATTATTATATAACGTTCTTACTAAAGAAATTAGAAATGGTAGAAAAGATTCATAATAATTAAAAATAGTAGAAAAGGCACTTGAGATAAAAAGGCAAATTGATTCATATATGTATCCATATATTATAATCATTTACACTTGTATAAATTGACTAAGTTTTTTTATTTATACAATTGTTTTTAACGGCTAATTGGATTACTGATAGGTTACTAGTTCATCCGATCATCTCTTTTACTCGTATATGCAAATCGCCATCAAAAGAAATTCATCATAGAAGAGAGAAAATCCTTTGATCCAACTTAAAGCATTTTTTTTATTACAGATGAGACTTGAACTCAAAACTTCCTCTTTTTTAATAGAGTCTTGAGTTACTTAAACTCAACCACTTAAACTAAAAATCATTATATCTTCTTATCTATACATATGTATGTACGGGATTTGTTTCAAGGAAGAGAAGCAGAAACTATATAAATTAGTTAGTCGGAGAGAAACCATTTAATCTTTTATAGTTATATGTTTCTCATTTAAATTTTAATAGTAAATAACAATACTTATATATTCATGTAATTCTCATATTATTTGCGCTTACGGATTGGACCCATTTATGCAATTATGCATGTTCTTTGTGATTATGTTTCAACCCTCTAATATAAATATACATTGAACACATCAACTACAACCTCAACAAACATAATGAAATAGAAGAAGTGACTAATGTGAAGGAGATGTTGCCATCACAAGACGTGTATTTTAAGAGCATATTGGGAGTTGGTGAGGAAAAACGAGCCTCACACCTTTTTACATATGTTGGTTTGTTCATACTCCAATGCGTCAACAACAAACACATTATGACTATAAAAAAATCATGTGTGTTTGGCACTAACACAAGTGTTTGACTAATGATGCTACCATGATCTATTAAAGTCAATTAACCAACAGACGTTATTAAACTATTTTTTTATCTTCTTCTTCTTTTTATTTTTTTATTTGATTCTAGCTTTTGTCTTAAATTTATATTACATTGTTTTAAAAATCGAACCGGACCGGCGAGTCGGGCTGAAATCCAATCCGGTTGTGTGTATTTGAATCGTTTTCAATTGAACCGGCTAGTTACCGGTCGGACCGACGAACCTGTTGTACCAAACGGGGAGGTCGGACCGGATTTCAAACCTCTTTTTGTTTTCCTTTTATATTTATTTATTTTGATATTTTACTAATTTACTATACATATTTTAGTTATTTAATTGTTAATATTTTGTTGAAATTATAAATCCAAACTAATACGTTTTTTTATTACTTTTTTATTCTTTTAACATCAACACACTACAATAAATTTCACCTATGGCTAATTTCTCATAAATTACTATAACGTCTATAGTTCAACATCAATCACCCTAATCGACTCTGGCTTAATTGTTTACAAATTTACCATTAACAACCCTATTATAATAATAACCAATAATAAGAAATATAAAAAAAATATTTATAAACATTATAATTTGATATTCTTATTTTATTTAAGATTCAATAACAATTTTAATCAAATCAAGGCGGGTCAAATAAAATATATATTTTTACTTTATTCTTATCTACATTTTAATTGAATTTTGAGGTGCTGAGATCGTAAATAATAAAAAGTTAAAAAGGACTTAAAAGGCTAAAAAAACCCAGACATCGGTTGTTTGTTTTTATAGTCTAAATCTTAATTGATCAATTTATACTCAAATATATTTTATGTAATGTATTATTTTTCAAAATAACTGTAACATAAAACCAAGAAATTTGTCATTTGTTAGTTTGAGTATAGTAATGTTATTCTATAAATTCCTACGTCTTTTTACATGCTCATGTTTTTTTATACATCTTAAAATCGAGAGCTCTGTTATCTCTAATTTGATTATAGTAATGTTATATATTGTAAGGATGTTTTTTAAATGCCAACTTTTAGTGTATTTTGTCATGTTTAAAAAAAACAGTTTATACAATCAAAATCTGTATCACATATGAGTTGTCTGACAAAAACGATGCACCTAAACATAATATGAGTTGTGCGACTATATATTGTATTCAAACCACAAGAACGTTGAAATTCTTTATTTGATGCATGGTTTCCTTCACAATTTGGAAGTATTGCTGAAATTCTTTATATGAAGGATTATAATGGAATTCATTTCAATTGTAATTGATTTTTTAACAAAACAAATGAATGGAATTCAAACTTTAGTTCCAACAATTGTTTTACAAACTAATCACATAAAGAAATGAAATCCCAATGCTATTGGAAATTACAAACCAAATACACCCTCATTTCTCTTTTCGAATCTATCCCTACCTCCTATGAATACTATAAAGGATTTTTAAGCTAAAATAGAGATGAGATGTTTTCATTTTTTCATTCCTTGTATTTTTGAGGCTTGGGGCGGGGGGTGGGTTTCCTCGACGTGATGTGGCAGTGTGGTTTCGCGAATGAGCTTATGGAACACCGCCCTCACCGGTCTTAGTGAGCGGGCACAACATGGTGTGTTCATGAGTGTGTTGTCATGAATGAGGGAAACTGAATGAGTAAGTGTGTTGTATATTGTGATTAAAAGGTTTTACATTTAGTGAATGAATGGAGTCACTCGAATAAAATGTATATTCATCTTTAAATGATAGTTGAATGGAAGTGATGTGACATCTATACGAAAAAGAGATTAAATGAGTGGGAGGAGTCGCTCTAGTGAAAACTCCCTCCCTTTTTATGATACGTAATTAACTCGAACGAGAAGCAAATAATAGCTCACATGTGAATGTAAACATTGTGTTTCAACCAAATTCAAACATAAATTAAAAAGCTAACCTTATATTAACTACTAGTTATAATATCCATTGTCTTACACAAATTGAATAACTAAAATATTAAATACAATAAAATTTTATTACCCGTATTAATAATGTTATTTTCTTATTGCAACTCCTGATTTAATTATTTTATATAAATTTATATTTTTAAACACCAATTTATAATACTTTTAAAAAAGTTTGAGGTTTTCGAAAATTTACTTATTTTATAAACTTCTAATTTGTTAAAATAATATTAATAAAAAGGTCACTTTCTTATTTTATTTATAAAACTATTTCTGATCTAAAAGTTAAATAATATTAATAATAATTTATGTAAATATTTAATAGAAGATAAAAGTGGAAAAATTTTGATGGAGAAGAATGTAATTTTATCACGTGTCTCTCATATATACTGTTTTATTAAAGTTATTCATGTGAATAAAATGTAAGTTAAACGGTAAAAATAAAGTTAACAAAAATATATCAATGAATATCCACTTAATTATTATGTATGCTTATTATATATAAAATTAAAAAATAATATTTTTATTTCGATTATGGTGTACCGGTGATTTTAGTTTTAAAACTCGATTAATGACATGAATTTTAAAAAAAATACAATGATGAAATAAACTTGTGTACTTTTAGTGTGTAAAATTAATAAATAACACTAATATATCTAATACATTATAAGAAATAATAACAAAATAATAAAATGTTATAAAACGTATAATATAATGATGAATGTGTTATTGTGTTTTCTCCTGCTCGTGAATATTGCTGAGCATATTTTATGATAAGTTTTCAAAAAACACACTGATTAAATGACATTATTATATTCTTCTAATTGTAAAAAATAAGAAGAAAATAACAATAAATTTATATAATATTTAAAAACAATGAAAAAATAGAATCTATAACCTATAATAAAAAAGTTTTCATAAGACACATGTCATTATTTTAATATATCAAATGACACGTGTCATCATTTTAGCATATCAAAAAAATTATTTTTCCGTCTCTCTCTCATAATAAATACAAAAATTATAAAAAACAATTGATTTGACTTTCCTTTTTAACTAAAATATATTAAAATAAATATATCTATATTTGTGTTTTTTATCTCTCTCATATTAAATGATAATTATTGTAAATAAGTAAACTAAACTATTAAACATCTGAAATATAAATGTAGTTGTTTTAGTAATGTATTAATATATATTAAATATAGAGTGATAATTTTTAATTCATATGTGTTAAAAACTTTTAAATATTCCCTATATTTTTATTTTACCAATAGATAATAACATCTTAAAATTGAAAATATTAATAAAACTAATAATTTAGATATGTTTTATTTATTTCACCCATATAATACATGGGCTCTAACGTAGTGAGATAATAAAAGAAGATTTTAAGATAACACTTACCATAATTCTAGCATCTAGTTTTAATTCTTCTGCTTCTCTCTCATATTAGGTTACTACATTAAATACTAATAATATTATTTAGTTCTTTTTAAGATTAAAAATTATTTTTCAATAAATTGAAAAATAGATGCTTTTATAAATGTAACTTCTAAATAAACAAAATTAAAAAAAAGAAAATTTTCTAAAATAGCAAGCAATTTTAAAAACACAAAATATTTTAAAATGGTTTTTAAAAATGATTTTTTATAAATAAATAACTAAAATTATGAGTATAATAAGAAAATTTTTAATATTGATTTATTTTAAAATAGTTTGTTTTGGAACAAATTTATCTATTATAATAAAATAAGGTTTTAAGATCACTCTTGACACAAATTTAGACCACCTAATTTTAAAATTTTCGTTTCTCTCTCATATTATATAACTACATTAAATACTTATAATATTATTTAATTCCTTTTAAGATTAAAGGTTGTTTTTCAATAAA